>JAVJGJ010000062.1:3902263-3960318 GCA_035590215.1 Microhierax caerulescens | reverse complement strand
CAGCACGGCGGGGAAGGATGTAAACAGCCTTCTGGGAACAGCCTTCACCAGCACCATGTGCAGCGAGGCCACAACCTGCTGAGCAAGGGACCTGATGCTGGGGCAGGATTGGACCTTCAGGTGCTGGACATTGACCCTCTGGCATTGCCACATCCAGACAATCTCCCTTCTCTGGTCCAAGGCCACGCAGGGAGGTGCCCAAAGGCCCTGGAATTCAGGGCTGCTGCTGGGGCAGCCCCCTCCCGCATGCTAAGGACGCTGCTTTCTTCAGGTGCAGCTGATATTCAGCCACAAAACACCTTTATTTAGAAAAAAAACCATAAATAAGTGTGCACAGAAACCAAATGGATTAAAACAAAACTAATAATTTAACAGAAGGGTATTTCAGTTTAGTACATGGCTAATGCCAGGGTGCCCCCCACCCTCCCCAGCACCGGAGGGTCACACACCCTGCACCCTGGCTGGGCCCTCACTGCCTGCTGTCACCTCGCTCATCCCCCAGTCCCTCCGGGGGCTGAATGTGGCCAAGGCCGTCCAGAGCTGTGTTTGCTCCAGGGCTGCTGGTGCAAATTGCAAGGTTGCAACAAAACCTGATTGCAAGAGGCTGGCGGGACATCTTGCCCCCACCTCCCCCAGGGCCCTGCTGAGTCAGAGACGGGCCCTGGGTGAAGGCACAGGGGCTGCCTGGGGCAAGGGGGTGTTGGGGGGTGGGGTGGGTGGGGGTGGGGGGAAGGTGCAAGCTCAGGTCCCCCTGAGCCACCTGCCCCCACTGGTGCAGTGGCTGGCGAGGAACTGGAGGAGATGTGACCCTGTGTCCCTTCCTATCCCTCAGCTATGTCGGTAGGGCCAAAGTGAGACAGAGATAAAGACGAGAAAGATGCTGGGTGCCCCCTGCCCACCTGGGGCCAGCACCTGCACCCTGAGGTGCCAGGGTCCTGCAGCGGGTGCAGGGTGGAGATGCCACAGCCCTGCTTAGTGCAGGGGGCAAGGGGCTGCTGGGTCCAGCAGCATGAAGATGGGGCAGTGGCAGAGGGCAGCGCCCAGGGCGAGGTGCACCACGATGCTGAGGGGCAGGGTGAGCAGCTGGTACTGCACGAGCCGCAGCCTGGGGTGCAGTGACTGACGCACACGCTGCACGAGAGCTGGGGGGAATGCAGGATGCAGTGGGGTATCAGGAGCAGCCAAGACACCTGGGTCCACAGTGCCACGAGGGGTGTGGGACAGGCACCCCCAGCCCCGCGACATGACTCACCCAGGGCTGGAGCCTCTCCTGTACTTGGCCGGGCACAGCATGTCCACGCGCTGGGCACATCTGTGGGTGTTGAAGCACATCTGGCTAGAACCACATTGGATCGTGCCTTCCACATACTCATCCATGTCTGCAGGCAGAGAGGGGACAGGTTTGAGGGTGCTGGGGTGCCCACGAGCCCCAGGCCAAGCTGGAAATTCAAACCCCAGTTCCTATGCCCTCCCACCCCTGCTTGGGGTCTCAGAGGCTGGGGCAGTGAGACAAAAGCAGACAGGCTGGGTAGAAAGCTAAACCTCAGAACAACGCTCCCCTGGAAGAAGGAAGACTTGCAGCCCCAAAGGGATGACAACCAGGGCACCATGGGGACTGGGTTCACACCCTGAGGGACACAGGCATCCTGCCAGGACAGGCTGTGCCAGCATGCTCAGCATGTGCAGCTCTGCACCTTTGCCTGCACTGTTTTGGGCCAGGCAGGTGTACACACCTGAGCCAGCCAAGCTCCTTGCGAGAGGTATCAGGCTCTCAGTCTCTCTCTGAGGTCTGAGGCCTCACTGTGCACAGCAGAAAAGGGTGCTGAACTCCTGGGGAGCAGCAGCACAGGCTTTGCAGGATGCAGCCCTTGGTGCTCTCCAGAGGGGATCACTCAACAGCAAGCTGTTAGCGAGTGGTACAGCTGCAGGTCTGAGCTCACACCCCACGTGCAGGAAAACCCCTCAGTGAAGGTCCATGCCCATTACCTGGCAGCATCAGCACCCCTGGGCAGGGGGAGAGGGGTGCCCCATCCTTGTACCAGGTGAGCTGGGGGATGCGATGGTGCTGGTGTCGCAGCTGAGTGTGGTGGGCTGGTCGAGGACAGCTTGCCGGTGCTCTGTCACCTTCCCATCCTGGTTTTCCTCCCAACTGATGATCTTCAGGGCTTCGTTGGGGCTTGTCTGCTGCTGGAAAAGGGGTGACACTGTGGGGACAGGCTGTGGTCAGCTGTGGGGAATGGGGACTTGCACCCCCAGGTGGAACCAGAGCATCTTCTGTCCAGGCCCAACTGGGGCCAAGGATATAAAAGAAAAAAAAAAAAAAAAAAAAAAAAAAGGAAAGATTTAACATTGGGCACACACTAAAATAAACTGCCAGTCAATATGCACTAACAACACACTTAAATTTAAGGACTGTGTAAGAATTTACCTAACAAAACCAATGCGAAGGCTGAAAAATAACAACTTGTTCATTCCCAAACCATACAAATTTGAATTGTGCAGACATGAACCAAATTAAGAGGAATGCTCAAAAAAGCAGCAATTGGTATTCTCTAATAAGCATCACTCCTTATGTTGCCTTAAAAATGAGAGCCTCGGGGGAGCTGATTCAGAAATCTTGTCTGGTAAATCCTCCTCCAGCACCACAGGTTGACAGGAGCAGAGATTTTGAGGCAGAAGAGAGGGGTGAAGGAGCCTGAGAGTGAGCAGGCAGCGCTGCACACCAAGGGCTGCAATGGTTGGCTCTTCTGACCTTAGAAACAGGTTGCCCTTCTATAGTTCTGGATTTTGTTTTATTGTTTTTAATTTCCCTATTTTCTGTTTCTTGTCTCTATTTCGTACAGGTTTTATTGGTATACATGTTGTTTCTCTGGGCTACTACTGCATGTTTTGCTCCCAATACTTTTTAGTATTGCAAGATTTCTTTATGCTGAGGAATTACCTTAAGGATCCCTACTTGTGCTTTTAGATCTGTCTTTTACTGCAAGACTAAGGCTTTTGAGAAACTCACAATGTCACTATCAGCACAGTATTTACAGTGGTAAGAAACTTTTGAAGTGAACTGGCCATGGAAAATTAAGCCACTGAATAACCTGTTCTGCTGAAATACCATCAGAGTGTCTATGCTTAAATCACAAACTCCAAAAACTTTTACAGTGAAAACGTCATTTGTTTCATATAATGTGGTTTAACTCGCAGCTGAGGTGTGACTCACTATACGGTACCAGGTACGTGGTGCACTTGCCAGAAAATGCCCAGGTCAGTTCAAGAAAAGAAGGACTTTGTTAGGCTGAATGTCCTTATTTCTGTGATTTTAAGCTGCATTTAGACTAATTATCTCCGTAAAAGGCAGGGATCTGTATGGAAGTACATTTTCCATTCTGAATTCTCAAATACCACATCTCTCCACATGCAGAAATGGTGTAATCATGCCATTCTTAAGACGAGTACTGCACCCTGCCCCGTTGGTTGTATGGCTGCTTGCAACCCCTCTCATGCTGAGAACTCTAGACCGACCAGAAAAAACTTTGTATCCTCTGCCAATATTTTATCACACAGCCCTGACTAGGATACCATCTCTAGTAAATCTATCATTTGTCCAAGAATCTCAGAGATCATGGGGTGGTTACTGTCTTGCAGGTGAATTTATTTGACAAATAATTTGGATGATATGAAGAAAAAAAATTTGACAGTAGACATGAAATTAAAATGGCACTACACATGAAAACACCTATTTTTTCCAACCACTAGGAAATGAGTGCAGCATTTTAAATAACCGAACTTCTGAAAAATGTCTTTTAACAGTTGTTTGTTTCATTGTTTGGTGTTTTTTTTTTTTTTGTGTGTGTAGTAAATTACTAATATATATATATATATGTATAGGACCTATACGAAAATGGTGTTCTTTTGCTCCCTCTGCTGTTTCTGTTGCAGTGGAAAACAGTGTTCCAAGAGCCGTGATATCCCTTCATATACAGTAAGAAATACTCATGCCTAAATAAAATGTGCAGTCATTTGTCCTGGCAAAAGAACAAAACAAAAGCAGCATGGTGTAAAAATTAAGGATCAAAAGCGTTATCTGTTCGGAAAGCAATCTCTCATGCATGATACAATACCATTGACATACCTGGGCTTTCTACAAATTAACTAGAAAGCTCTGTTCCGTTAAGAATACTAATAAAATATAGTTCCATGTGAGTTTGGAATATTATTGCAAGTTATACTATTTTTATTTACTATCACAATTGTTCAAACTTTTTTTACTAAGACTGCCAGGTTAATATTGGAAATATGGTCTTTCTAAAAATAAAAGCAGTGAGAAATATGGTACTAGTTTTAAAATAGTCTATCTTCTCTACGCAGATGGATGACATACCAACACTTCCAGAAGAAACATCAAAAGCAACATCATCAGAGGTATTTAAAAATGGTTGAAATATCTCATATAACAAGCAATGCCTGGAAGAGGACTTACCAAACTGGTTAACAACTGAAATTCTTAGCGAGGGGAAACACTGATTTAATCTCTCTTAAAGTGGGATTCCCCCATATCACACGTTTGGGTTTTCATTGTAGTAGCATGACTATTTTCTTTTTAATACTTGGTTTAACACTGTCTTCTTTTAACCTTAGACTAACAACATGTACAGTAGTGTAAGGGGATTTTTCTCATATTACTAAGAGACTGAATCAGCTGCAAGAGGGTGTAATTTCTACTTTTGAAATCTAAAAAGCCAAGAAAAGACATTTTCTTGATAAAGTTTTTGCAGAGAAATACAAAGGCAGTTCCAGCTTTGTGAACATGCAAATTACAAAATAGTGTATTCTGAATGTAGGTATTAATTAAAAAATAGTTCTTATAAAGCAGAATTATGTTTTTTTACATCATAACAGGTCTGATTTGAAGACGACATGTCAGCAAAACAGTTAGCACTCTTCTATCTAAACAAGGAAGGCAAGGTAGCAGACTGGCCAACTTCCTTTAATATACATAAAAGACTTAGCAAAAAAAAATAATCTTAAGTAAACTAACACACCCCTTAAGTTCTTCCTAAGTTTGAGATGAGCAGAAAGCTATTGTGTGACTTTGCATTGGTAAAATATCAAGGTTTCTATGAAAAATAGCTTTGCTTTTGCAACATACCAATGCAGCACTTCAGAAAAAGGCTTTTTGTCTCATCAGACAAACTGTCATGACACGTCCAAATCATTGTTGGCTCTTCTCAAAAATATTCCTTAGAAAACACAATTAATCCTCTGAATATACTACTGCCCCTTCACAAATGGTAACTGCCTTTGCAGATTCAACAAACCTGTAATGAATGTTCCCTCCTTCATACACAAGTAGGATTAAAAAAAGTGTCTTAGTGAATGTTTTACTTACCTGGAAAACTTCCCATGCCAAAATGCTTTGCAAACGACAGTATCTTCCAACACATATAAGCATCAATTCACAATGAAATGGCACCAGGTAAAGGTCCTCCTGACTGTTTTTTTAACATCATTAATTCAGCTGGTCTATTTATCAAAAGAGTTAAGTTGTCTGTAACAGTTTCAGCCTATGGAATATGAACCATAATGTTTCAGTGTGCTTCATTTTCAGTGCAGGGCTGGGGGTTTTTCATCCGAGACACATTGCAGTGTTTTTCAGTACACTGTTAAAGTAAATTTTTGCATTTCAGATACGGACTGGAAGAAACTAATTTATTAAACCTCAGCAAATCTTCAGGACTGTTTAATTTAAAAATCTATTATTCCAACCATATGTTGAATGAAAAATGTCACTCACCATGTTAAGATAAATGTCTAGATACTAGCTGGGGTAAAAGGTGCAAGGTTTTGTCATCTGCAGGTCTAAGGGAACTAAAGAAGCACAGTGAGGTCAGGAGCACCTGGCTTCCGTATGGCTCTTGGCACAACCTAGAATAGCTTTAGGAGATGTCTTCCATCATTCCTACACTACAATACTTCATTAAAGTTCCTTCTATAAAGGAACTAGGGCTGCAGCAAGGGTTTTGTCCTACATACTTGGAAGCTATGGTGCTACTTCAGATAGGTTTGGGGTTTTTTAATTAGCGTGGAAATTAAAGTTGTAACAAAATCATTTGATAACCAATTTTATTTTTCCCTTTATTTTTTTATGAAAGAAGGGTTATGTTTTAGTAAGACATCAGATTTTAATGCTTTTAAGTGTTATTCTGGCACAAGACAGTCCTTCCCATGTTTGCTTTTACAGTCAATCTACTTCATCTGACTTCAAATGTCTTTGCAGTATTCTGCATTATTCTCCCATCCAAGGTTAAAAATCATACTTTGAAGATTACTATGTCATAAGAATGTGACTATGAAATACAAGCAAAGACCATTTTTCAAGACGAACTATTAATCAAAGTTAAGTCTGGGAAAGAATTATGAAACAGGTGAGGATTTACTTCGGGTTTTATGAGATTTAGTCTGTGTTTTTAATTTTAAAATTCTCCAAGTAAATCAACAGCCACTGATGATGAGATCTTCAGCAAAATCCTCCATTGTATTTAAAAACTCCTTGCAAAATGTACAAGCTGTATTTGAAGGCCACCACTCAATCCAAGTGCTTGAGTCCAAAGGGTACTGGAATCTAAGATGACAACAGAAGACAACAATTCGCTGCTAAGATTTTGGGAGGAAAATGTCAAACAGAAAAAAGAAGTGCAACATGAAATTGCTTGCTTTGTGCTCATAATCGTGTTTTACATGTACACACCTGAAACACGTGTAATTATCAGTTGAACTAATACTATAAAAATTAAACCAATTATGTATTACATGAGAGTTTATATACAAACACTTGACACTTCGCAGCACATTTTAAGGTTAAATTTCTGCATATCCTGATAGTAAATTACTTACTTGAAACTGTAACCAATGCTTATCTTTAAGGCTTCTTTCCCCATGATCAAATACTGCTCTCCTGGGCTCAATTCAACATCTGTACAGGTCTTCTTTTTAATAAAGGTTATTTCATTATTCTTTTGAGCAAAAGCTTGTCCTGAAGTAGAATGCCAGGAATTGGAAAAATTCACAAAGAGAATTTCCAGCAACTCACATATTAGACAGAAAACACTAAAATGTTCTACAGTGCAGCACAGACAAGGGATCTATTTGCCACTAGTTATGTAACAGGAAAATCTGATGTTATAAATCACATTTCCTGCAAAAGATTTTTAAAATTAAAGCTGAATGGTAAATAAGCCTTGTGCACATTCAACAATTTTATATTATAGTAATTATAAGAACATACTGGGTGCTTAAACTCAGAGGGAAAATGAGTGAATATCTCGTTCTCAGAGGCTCTGCAGGACCTCTGAGCAGCTATCTCTCCCAAAGGTTACCCAGTGAGTGCTCAAGAGCATTCTAAAGTCCTTTCTCCCAGAAGCAGAAACATGCCCAACATAGAAAATTCTGGCCAAAGTCAAGGCACACCATATCCTCGCATATTATCACCCTTCAATCATTATGTATACGGTACGGGAGGGCATTCTGTGGAATAAACGGGACATTTAAACAACAGCTCACAACCAAATTAATCAATTATGGAATATGTTCACCTTGTTTTGTCACATAAAAGACATTTAACTGATTACAGTTTAGCTTTGTTAATCACAGCTATAATACAGAAAAGCTGTTTAAAAAGATCAAACAAAGATTACCCTTCTCAGAGTACAGAATAATTCTCAAAGGCTGTATTTGAGACTACAGTTTTCTACTCTCATGAAATGACCAGGTTCATGTTACTGCTGATTTTTGTCAGCTGCTTCAGTGGTCTCAACTACACAGCTTTTACTCTAAGTAAATCATTAAACGCATTAAGAACAGGATATTCACCTCTTTTATAGAGATCCAGAAGAGTTGCAGAATACTTCACAAAATAACCTTCTTCACTGCGAGATAAGATGTTCACTTTATAAACTGCAGAACAACACAAACTTTTTGTTATTCCTTGCTCCTGCAATAGATACTACATGTCTTACAGGTCCTCAGAGGTGAATATAACGTCTCTTTATAATACTAATTTCTGGGAAAACAATGGCTATAGCTATACACTGTAGGGCTAAGAAACATTAACGAGTTCTACCCGTGCTCTCGTCTGATGCCACAGAACTGCCTCTGACCCCAAAGACACATGACCATGTTAGAACAGTATCAAGCAAGAGAAACAGAGCACTTATTAGCACTTAGGTAATGACAATTCAACTATTACCATATGCAATATCGTTCTGGCATGCAGCTTCTCTCCTTGCATCAGCAGTTATTGACCGGTCTAGTCTCTCTTGTACTTTACTACACTCAGCTACATTGAGAAAGAAAAAAGCCAGTCTTAAGACAATGTCATCACATGTCCTCAAATAAACCATCATGAACCTCTACCTGTTTGGGATAATCTACTGTAACTAAGAAGCACTGTAATTATGGGTCTGCGTGCTGGATCAATGAATATTTTAAATACAAAATAACACCTTCAATCACCTGAACTTAATTCAGACACCCATGATCATACTGCACACATTTTTTTAAAACTTTTTTTTTACTGTAAAATTCAGAGAAGACAACAGCTGTGTTCTTATGAGGAAATTTATTCCCTTGTGTTAGGTGTGGTTTTGTCCGAATCACTACATTGCATTTTCCCACCATCTGACATGGGAAAACATTTTAAAGAAAACATACCTTCCATGCATTTGCATTCATCTCCTTCACACAATCTCACAAGTTTTTCATTTCCATAGGGGTTATAAAGTACAGTGCACCTTTTATCTAGAAGATAAAAAAATAAATAATAAATACAAATAGAAAATCAAAGTCCAAGAAGTCAGCACTGAAACTCTGTCAGTCTAAAGTTACCTGAGCTTAAAGGATTAAAAAGCTGTAGAAGATGGAAAAAATGCAGTCTTTAAGAGTTAAAAAACAAACATTAATTTGAAGACATTGAACACATACCTGGTGCATGATACTCATAAACAGTGAATGTGGCAGGATTTAGCATTCCAACCTGGAAAAGCTCACTTATTCGGAACTCAACACAGAGAAATTTATTAGCTGGCACCTATTTGAAAGACACACAAATTAAGGAGCTCTAAAGAAAACAAAATTATTCCGAAGAGTTAAAGTAATGCTTACAGTTATGAAAAGGGTAACATACAGAGTCTATCTGAAGAATAACATGCCCATCTTTTATCTCATAGTCTGCTATCAACTGATCAACTCCACTTGCAAGCTGTAGGGGAGAAAACCAGAGAAAAATCTTTTATACAAATCAAACATTTTTGGACGACCTTGAACGTTTTGTGATCATTAGCTTTAACATAATTCTGAGATTTTAAAAACCCCTTATTTTAGGGTTGCCTCTTTATAACGCTTGTATTCTCACTTGGGGTTTTTGTTTGCTTTTAAGGAAATTATCCTTTTACTCATTACATGAAGATAATAAAGAATGAAGGAGCTAATTATCCTTAAGAGAATACTTGAGTCCATGTATAGTACCCTATTTAAATCCTGTAAGTATAACTAATTGCCTTTAACAAAATCTCTCACACTTGCCAACAGGAACTGGATGAACACAAGCTCTACCGTAAAGATTCAGTTTGCGAACTGAATTTTTAGTCAATTTAGAGTTAGGTGTTTACACTAATGGTGCTTCCTTTCCAATTAGCAGTTATAGCACCTCCAGAGGCTGATTCACGATACCCTAACACAGGTGACAATCACTCTCCATCCACTCTTGTCTTTTCACTAACAACAGAGGAAGCCTAGGTATCAAACTTTAACTAGATGCCTAGCTTCTGACTCTACCAAAAATCCATGATCTAGATTTAAGTAGATTATTCTCTTTAGTATTAGAAGAGTTTAGAAGCAATAAGAATATAATTAATTATATAAATCTGCACTACTCTAACAGAAAAAGATGAAGAATATTATAATTCTGTCAAAAAAAGATCAGTAAAAGAAAAAAAATTCTCTAATACTTACAGTAGATAAGTCTTCTGTATTTGCTTCCAATCCACTAACCAAACCTATGTCCATCACAGCATGAGCAGACCCTGACCGTGGCTCTCTCATGCCAGGCCTGTACCTAAACCAGATTTAAAATAGTATTAAACGTAACTGAAATTAAAACGAAATTTTCAAATGTAATTCCAGAAAAACCTAAGCAAAATTTTATTTATCAACATTTAGACCACAGTAAACCCATAATGAAGCAAAATAGCTAGATGAGTAATTTCAGATTTACGCAAATATCATGCATAAAGAAGCATTTCTTAATACTTATGTTGCAGGAGAACCTATATACAAATGTGTCAGTTAATGTAATATTAAAACAATAACTAAGAAAACCCAAAACATCAAAAAGCCTCTGTAACATTCTTAAATTAATTTCATAATGCATACGTAGACTGACAGTGCATTTGCTTTGCACTGCTCCAACTCAATACATCAGCTGGGAGCTCTGCCTTGGCAAGGAGGAACGCTAGGAAATCCAAGACATTTAGATCCAGTGCTCAGTTAAATGAAAACTTTAAATGCAAGACACTGGCTCAATCACTGGGAAAAGAAAAAAACAAACCAACCAAAAACCCCATCAGCTGTACTTACTTTGCACAAGCCTCTAAGCGCCCCAGTGGCTCACCTTCTTCTTTTCTGTAACCTTTTCATACCAAGTAGAGTCAAGTAAGTAATTTTGTATGTTTTCAGAAACAGCAATCCAAAATTACCATAAAGCATTTTCATAATTGAAAGATAATTCTTTAAATTGTTTAGGTGGCTATTTTTATAGGAACTTGTTGTCTAGCCACAAACAACTAACATTATACTACTTTCATATTTCAGGTGAAATTACAGCTTTAATGCTTAATGTAGTTTATTGTGCACTTAAGTTATTAAACTACTTCATGGCAAAAGCTCAGAATGTGCTTATATACCCTGTTGTAACTGGACTAGAACCCCCAGTACCTTATAGAACTCCCTGTAAACCCCTGCCATCCCCCACCATATCTCTGTCTTCTGCCAGAAGTTTGTATTCCTCATACCCCCAACTGCAAAAACTCTTCCGCATGAGTAAAAATGCACCTAACAAAAATACATTAAAAAGTAATTCTGTTCACAAAAAGGCAATCATTTCAAGAAGGGCTTCTACCAATTTCTTTTCCAGTTTTACATTTAGAAAGTGGAAGAATTTATTACAGTCTTACTCTTAATAGGAAACACTTTGTTAGAGTAAGGGGTTTTTTCCTCTTTCCCTTGCACTGACCTGAGTAGTAATATTTAAAACCATATTAACCCTTTACCATCATCTCTTTTTGGAACAATCTTCAACTCAAAGTTACATGACTCTTCGGAAGTACCAATTGTATTATACACTGTCTTCACCTACACGTGTACAAATAAATTAGACAAAACAGAAGCAGTAAACAATCCCAAAACCAGCATACAATTGCAAAATATAACAATATGGAGAATATAATAACACTAAAAACAAGTCTGTACAGCATGATTAGATTTGATGTATGCAAAGCAAGAGTAAATTATCAGCACAGAAAGAAATGGGGAATTCTTGAGCAAAACCACACCACTCCTGATGGTCGTATTTACAAGACTAGAAATACTACCCCCAAAATTCCTGATATTTTGTGAAAATAAATACTAGTACACAAGAATATGTACATTTCAGATGTTATTAAGTTTGATGCTAGAAGAGGCTATGAAAGATTAGAAGAAAATGTATCATGGCAACAGCTTCATATTTAGGCAGACAAAAAATATTCCTTTAAATATTGCAAGAAAACAGTTTCAATAACATTACTTAACAAACTAAGAGTAAACACCAGAATAACAGAGAATTGAGCAATTTCTCAAAATTCATAGCTAACTTGGGTCTTGCCTGTTTGGCTGTCTAAGCAGAGTTATTAACAATGGATGAACATTAAAATGAAGTTGATCATCTATTTAGATTTACGGAACAGAAAACCTCTGATGAAAAGGAAGAAACTTCACAGCTTCTCTGTCATTACCCATAAGTCGTACAATGGCTTGTACTTAATTTAAAATACAGCCACAATGATATCTCCATCACTCCAGTCTAAAGGTAAGGGTAATAAATGGAATAGTTTATGAGAAATTTTAGTCTTTTTCAGTGTTGATATTAACAAACTAGAGATTCCATTTAAAAAAATCAGTTGCATGCTTACATTTACTGTAGCTATGCCAGTGCTGCTTCCAGTGCTTACATATATGTCATCATCCAAAGGCACCTAATAATAAAGACAGTGCTATTAGCAACAATTCAGGTCAGATGATCCGCTTGGCATTTCTATTTTCTACATCTTGTCTGATGCTACAAACAGATTCTACAAAAAAAAACTTCATAGGAACAAGCAGATACTAAATTTAAACAAATACTCAAATGCATTAAATTTAGCAGATAAGCAAAGTCCTCAAACATTCGCGATACCAAATTAGCATCAGAATATCAGAAGAAAAAGCTACTTTAGTAGCCATTTCAAAGTTAAAATAATTATTTAACAAGTTGCTAAGAATTCTGCTTTCACTTTTCAAAAGCAATACTGTTCACTCACTGTCATGGTTCTTCCTACAAAATTATCTTCTGTCAGTTTCAGTACATGAAGGTCTCCATAATTTTTGTATGCTATCTTAACACTCATGTCCAAATTAAGCCGTTCGACAAGAAGGGAATATTCAGTCAAGGCCTCAAGGGCATTAATTGTGTCCTGCCAAAAGTGAAAATGTATTACAAAGGAATTTATTTTCTGCCACATAAACGTGATTACAGATACTGGTAACCATTACTAGCTAAACAGCTTAGCAGTGTCTCAGCAGTACACTTAACATAGTGGTAAAATATTTAACACTATATTCATAGACATATTTGTGCAATTTAAAGAAATGCCTGCAAGTACGAAAAAGGAAGCAAGGAAATAGCAATAAACAAACACAGCACTCATCACTTTCTTCATAGGCTTTTAAAAGTTTACAAAAAGGAAGGCTGCATGAACTGGAATATTCTAGATAGTATGACTAGTTGACAGTGTATTAGAAATCTGGCAACTGTCACTTGACTTTTAGTCTATTCATGCACCCTAACACAGTTTTTACAATGAAAAAAATGCATACCTTCTTACACTGCGTTCCAGTTTTGTGGGTAACAAGAACAAATACCATGTCATGAAATGAAATACAGACTTTGGGAAAGCAACTTTTCCTTCTAGGATTCTTTTCATTCAGCAGACTTGAAGTCAGTGGAATCAGCTTGCAAATTTCTCATTATAATAGACTTCATGAAAAGAAGTCGTATTTCCCAGAGACAAAGAATATAATGGCAACAGAGCAATTTCATACTAATCCCAACACATGAAACTGAGGTTGTCAATGTGGTCATCTAATGACATTACCCTCTTATGACATCTCAGATTTTGGTACTTAAAGAATGAGAACAAAATATTTAAAAGCTCACCTGAGTTGAATAAAATCCTCCACCATATCTTTGTTCTTCAGACAACCATTTGATGATTGGATTAGCATAGTTTTTGTCTCCTCTTAGTAAAGCAGTAAGCAAAGCATATGCTGTAGTTTCAACCATTTGTGCAGTAACAGATTTGGGAGTGTGTTGGTCTAGTGTTTTGAAAGTACTCTTCCAAAACCGATAAATAGGAGGATCACCTACAACCGTATAAACAGAAAGTTTTGGATTGAAACACAGAAGCATCACTCTCCAGACTACACAAGGTGAAGTACTGCCTACTCAGGTCAAGGAGAAAAGGAGGAACTCACTCTGCATTTTTAACAGGAGAAGGAAGATATACTTCTCTTTTTATACTAGAAACTGATGACAAACAGACCTGATGCGAAGCATCTGATGCATATCTGAATATTGATGGTCCTGAACAGCAATAGAGTGGCCAAACAAATTAAAGCCACTTTCAACAGACAGGACAAAGTGTTTCTATTCCAGTAGAAATCGTTACTTGGCAGAAAACAGTTTGAGTTCCTTGCCTGTGGCAAAATACACTAAAAAGGAACAGCATTTACAAGAGACTACAAAGTTCCTCATCAACCAGTGAGAAGTTGAGAAGAAAATCAAACGTAACAAAAGTGAAAACAGTGGCAAATATTGTGAGAAATTCCCCTCTGAGCCAAGGAAGAGAGTGGACATGTCATAAGGACGAGGAAGCAGACAAAACGTAATCCACTATGGACACCAGCATAAAATGAAAGCTTATAGATAGAGCAAATGTGATACAATGGGGAATGACAGATGCCTAGCTGGCTTGCATACTGCTAATGAAACTGCACTGTTGAAAAGCTGAAAGCAGGATTCAATCTCTCAAAAATATTAGGCCACACAAGACTAAAAACTCACTTATGCTAAAGCAAGCATCACTGAAATGCACTCTCCAAGTAGTGCCATCACATTAGAGAATTTAAAAATACTAAAAGAACAGCCTACCTGATAGCCAACTACAGTACAGACTCAGAGAGAGTTTAATATTACCTATGACAGATGCTTCCTCCTTCAGTGCAGAGAACGCTGATCGTGCAGACTGGTGGTTCAAATCCACAAGAGCTAAGGCATACGAAGTTATTGCCAAAGTAAAGGGGCTTTGAGCAGACTGCACATTTTTTATCAAGTAATCTCCTGCTTTATTTGTAGCATCATGGATTTTCTGAAAAGATGAACAGGCTACAGCTTACATCTATTAGACTGTTTTTAAAGAGACACATCTATCAAGACAATATAGGTATATATAATACTTTTTACAATATGTTTTATAATAAAGTGATCTAGAATTTCATTGTTGTTTTACAGAGTTTGAAAGACAAAAACTAACAAAGCAAATGAATCTTAATCTTCGAAATTGAAAAAAAACCTCTTGATTTTTTTGAATAAATGTTAAAGAAAATGGAAGAAATTAGAATCCCAGAACATGACTGCTGGCAGAAATAAAAATATTTACCTGAGTAGGACATATTTTAATTGACTTCATAATTCCAATAATACAAAATGCTGTGAGATACAAAGATTTTTCTTTAGCATCTCTAGGTAACGTACCCTACAAAATCAAATATGTAAATATAATTAAATAAAACCAACGGTTAATTTATATAAATAGAACATCTTACATTTTAGGTAAGAAGACTGAGAAATTCCTGTAAGAAATATCAGCTTGGTTTAACCTGAAAATATGTTGACTTTTTTTAAGGTAACAGTTTATTTGTAAAAAAACAGACTAAAACATATATAGTTATTGGCAAGCCAGGACTATTATATTGTAAAATCAACCATCATATTTTTTCTAAATATTAAGAAATAGCAAGCAGCTACTTTTAGTGTGAAAACAGAGAGGTTTGCAAGATTGTGCTGTTCTTTAAATTAATTTTTAAAAAGGCAAATCTAGCCAAATTGTCTTGCATAGTGAAATGTTCTGGTGAAATGCAGCCAAAACGTCTTGTATTGCTAAAACATATTACTTCCTGGTGACTTCTGTTTTTACTGTATATGCACAGACATTCGGTGTTCCTACCTGAAGTTTCACTGGTTGGTAACCTGAAAATTCATTGAATGACCCGTCTGGCATTTGACAGCTATCAACCAACCACAGAAGTGAATTACAAACAGAAATTTGATCAAGATTTATGTATTGGTTAACTTGTCCAAGGATCCTTAAAGCAAAAGCTGTTAACCTGCCAAAGAAATCAAACAGATTACATTTTTTTTGATTAGCAGATAAGATACCACCACATTGCTAGAGGTTAGACACAAATTTGCACTATTTATGATTTAGGTATGCTACATACTCCCAAAGTTCAAAGAAATATGGCAGATGATTTTTAAATTTAACTTAACAAATGAGCAATAATTACTAAGTCATTTTAAATTAGGATCAATTTCCATGTTTCAGGATTTGAATTCATTACTTCCCCAAAAGAATACTTTTTCATACACAGAGAACTTAAGAAAGATGCCTTTGAAGGCATTTATTACTTCCTTCTACAAGCCAACTGCATTTGCCATTCTGAAAGGCAAGACAGTGACAATGTATTTTGCCTAATTTTCAATGGCAGATTCTGATTTCAATAAACAGTATTACCCCTCCTGTTTGATACCCTTTAAATATATTTGTGTGAACAAGAGGTATCATGTCCCTGTACTTAGCTTTCCTTCTTCAGACTTGGGGTGCAAACTGTGCCTGAGCTTATGACTTCTGCAGGGAACCAAGGTCTACACAATCATTTTATAAAATACCAAGCCCAAAGAAAAGGTTTGAGAACTGAGCAAAACCCTAGAAATTCTCTCAGGTATGCCTGCACCTAACAATTGCCCCAACTTGGTTGTAATGGTGTGAACTATGAACATAAACAGAAGATTGAGCAAGTGAAAATGAGGAATCAGAACATATTACGCAAAACTGTAAGCACCATTTAAATCTACAATCAAGCTCACCTCTCATGGTTACTAGAAAGTATGACCCTTTAAAAAGTAGTTATAATATGAAAGCAAAGGAGTAAACCAAGCCTTTTCCATCTATTCTAATCAAAAGACTTCTTTAACTCACCATGTACTAGCTAGCCCGTTCTTCCACATGCTATATGAGAAGTCAGAATTTCTGAATGATAAGATGTTCGCAATTCCTAAGTGATATATCAGGCAGAAAATGAGTTATGAAGAGATTTATATTAAAATTATATTTTCTTATTCAGATATATTATCTTTCTCATTCAGCAAAGTTTTTGCACCCCTACAACTCTGAAGCAAGAGAAGAAGCTATATTTTTCTACCTTCTTTCATCTTCCTCCTCATTTGAGTTCTTGAGGTTAAGGTTTCAGGACCCAGTACATGCCAGTTATTTGACTCTTCCAAGTAATGAAACACGTAAAATACTGGGGCAATACTCATAAACTCTGCCTCTGCACTGCCCCTTGGCAGGTTGGTGAGACTACTAAGACCACTAGGACTGATGACTGTGGCAATCACTTCACCCATAAGATGTCCTGCAGAAAGAAAAAAACAAAATTTATTTACATGAGAGATAATGAAAGTGAATCCAAGGGCAGAATCTGACTGATACTTACAAGCAATCATTCTGTTTAAAGTATTTAAAGTTCTTCACGAAAAGGTGATTTGCAAAGCCTTTTCTCAAAATAAGAAACTAGGAATAAATTCAGATAAATTTAAACAAAGGAACAGGAAACAGGAGAATAAGAACATCTATACAGAAAGTGCCTATGAAGCAGACAAAGTTTCAATTCAATTTACCTTTTACACTGACACTTCTATCAATTTTTGTTTTAGGGACCAGATTGAGTGGGACTTTGTATCGAAATTCTTGTCGTCTCTTCATTGAACCTATAATTGAATGCATATATATCACATTGCACAATCTAAATTAACAGATGATTCAGATGTAATAGAATTAAAGATTACAACTATCTGAGAAATCAGCAACAAAAATACCTCTGATAACTTGAAAACTAGAAATATACCCAAATGTACATGCAAACACAAATCTTTGTTTTGCCTTTTTTGTTAAGAAAAAAGTCTGATTTGAACCTAAACATTGTGGGTTCAGGTTCATCTCTGGTTAAATAAGACCATATTCTCTTTTCATTAATAAAGCACCTGCTAATGAGAAAAGCTTAGGATTTTATCACAGTAAAAAATACATAAAGGTTCCTTTAAGAAATGAACCCAAGTATTTTTTTGAAAGACTAGGCCTTTTGAGATGGATTTGTTAGTCAATGAAAAGACAGGAAATCCTTTGGAGGATTGTGAATGTGAAGAATATTTCAGGAAGGAGAAATGCCAATTTTTTCACATTACAGAAAACTTAATCATCATGAATCAAGAATATGAAAAAATAAAGTCATGATCACTTCTCTTACCATAAACACCCTGTGGATCCAAAGTGAAACCTGCATGAACCTCTTTCTTAATGCCTTCTGGCTGAAATCGTTAACATAGAAGAAGTAGAAAATTAAAGTACTTCTGCTCAATCAAATGTATTAGCTGAAACAACAATTTAAAGCCACAGTATGTTTACCTACTACATCCTTCTCTGTAGTTACGTTTTACTTAATTGTTCTACATCTATTCCACACACATTTGTGTTCTATCTCCCAAAATTCTTGAGAAAATTTAACAAAACATTTAAATAAAAGGTTAAGAAAGTATAACATTACCAAGAAGTGCCTTTTGGTGAAGCATGCTTAATCAGTTGAAAATCTGAATCAAATAATTTAGAATACAGTATTCTCCTTGCTTACTAAGTTATAATCCATTTATATGTGTAATCTTTCTGACAATTCTTATAATGACAATTTAAAAACGTACATACTCAAATACTCTGTCATGCATTTTTCCACTGTGTACACCTCAGGGAATTAAATCATATCATGTGATATTTTGGATTCTGATAATAGTAAAATAAAGCAATATTTATATATTAATATATTTTTATTTCTTGTGACTGAATCAATATGAAATTCAAACCCACTATAAACATTTTGACTTTTTTTTCTTACCATTACACGTAAAGTTTTAACTACAGTTTCACTGTTCCCGGTTGTCAGCAATGTAAAGTTGATAGTGTGAAGACCTAATTCCAAAGGAAGTATTCTGAATCTAATTGGTGATGAAGAACTGCCGTCTAGATTCTTAAAGTTACAATTCTGTGTCCTCAGTCCAGTAGTTGCAGAGTCTCCAAAAGAACAGATTCCATTTCCAGCTGCCATTTTAACAAAGAACTGAAAAGTTGAGATATTTTAAATGTTTCACCTCCATGACAGGTACACCACCAGAGAAATATTAAAGCAACTGAAATCCTATACTGAGCATTCTATTACTGTAATACTATTTTTCTATTTAAAATGAGCAAGCGTTACTATCTTTGGAATTCCATTACTTGCACTAGATACACACTAACAAATCTTCATTAGCAACACCAGGAAATCACTGTATGAGGCTACATATACTTCCCTGCTTCATACACATACCTTTCTATACTTCACTCGAATTTTTTCAATAATAATTTTGCACTTCAGTTTCATGTATTTCCTTAAAAATAGTCCTTTTATATTAAATCTCCAGCCAATGTAATCTCTGATCTCTGGAGCAGGTAATTTAAGAAATCCCATTGCTTTCTGACACTGTGTCCAAACATTAGAATAGAAAAAAATCATATTTTAACTTGCATGAGGCAAAGTTGCTAAGCTAGAGCACGACAATATTGTATTCAGTGGAATGGCTGGAAATGAAACAATTAATGACTGCGTTTCATTGTTTCATGGTTATGCAAATACACCTAACGCCACCTGAAGGACTGAGGAAATCTGATCCAAGGATCTGTTTATACTCAATACTCCCAGGGGAGATGCTTTTTTAGTTTATTATAATTTTTCTGTAGAACTTACTAGAGACCACAAATTACCTTAATTGGAGAAGCTCTATGGTTATAAACTGTTCCTTTTAACTCAATTTGTTCTCCTCGCACCACAGAATAAGGAACATAAACACTCAGGAAGATATCTTTCACAACTTGTACTTCCAATGGTGTAGCAACACATATTCCTAAGAAAAATAAAAACATAAACCAGACTATTTAATCCACCCTTCTGATAGACAAGTCTGAAAAAAGTCTTCACATTCTTGCCACCTTTACTGATGGCTTATCATTTTTCAACATGTACTCTGAAACTGTCCAAGCTTTTTTAAGAGTGACCAGGCTCTAGCCTCCTGTTCCAAGTTACTGTCTCCCACCCTGCACACATTCCTGCTGACATCCAAGACCTTTGGGTTCCTTCTCCTTTTTCCAAAGTGAAAAACAAATTTTCTGTTTGGACTATCATATCTGTCAGAAAATTAGTTTCTTCCTCTCCTCACATCCCTGAGCTATTGATAGCAGGACACTGTAAAGCTGTGCCAGGGAAGAGTCACTCACTATTTCTTCTTATATACTTAAGTCATTTATTATGGGCCACTGTCAAACACAAGACAGGCTTTGTTTTCCCAGCCACTTACATTCGTAACAAGAAATGAAGTAGTTTCCTTTACCTAAAGTATGTATTTTATGCTTCCTTTTCCTTGACCAGAAAATAAACATTTTAGAACACATGCATCAACTGCAATGACAAGTTCTGTGAAATCCAAACACAAAAGCTCCCTATTTCTTTAGCTACAATCTAGGCAGGTTGCAGCACCTACCTTTATCAGAAATGCCAACACCTTGTACTTCCCAGGTAGTCAGCGAATCAGGCAAGGTGACAGACAAAGTCTTTGACCTGTGTTTAGAAGGGTTTGTACATTTATGCATTTTTAATAGCCATCTGTGAAAGCCAACAGCTAATCAACACAAAGACAGTACATGCCCAGAGCAACTCCTATCTAAGAGAGACTAAGTATGAGAAGATACAAGAGCATATCTAGGAAACAGGTCTTCTGAACTGGGGGGTGGAGGCGGAGGGTTTATAAACTTGGTTTGAGCTGACTTTACAGAAACCTGGTGTTTAGTGAGGCTGAAAATGAAAGGAAAAGTGACTCAATCTGGGCACCAGACAGCATATCCTGCATGGAGGGAAACAGCACAGGAATAGTTTGTATAAGACTGCATTTCAGCACACATCTTGGGTACAACTCAGGCTACCTCAATTTTACCTCAATTTTAGCATTTACTTTCTAAAAAACTGACGATGAAGTCAAATGTTGGGAACTGATCTGAGAAAAGCAGTACCTTGGAGAAACTCGGTGAACTTCCCATAACCAGCTTTCAGGGAAATAGCTACGAACTGCTGCCTCATCCAGTTCCAAGGTACCCTCAAAATCTGAAGAACATAAATAAAGCAAGTAAAAAACCCAACCAAACCACCTGGTAACAGACTTCTACCAAAGGCTTCAAAAATCATTATCTTTTTCTCTTGTGATACTGTATTCTGCTTACTTGCCTCAGGTAAGTCCTGATACAAGAGAAAAAAATGTATCTCAATACCTTCAACCAAAACTCTGTGTTAATCCCACCTCATCTATTTGCACATGTGAATACCTGTCCAATATCCACATTGGATAATCCAATATTAACTTGTTAATAAGCAATAATAGGGAGAGAATGGGAGACGTTACCCATTGGTTGTTTTGGGCCTAGGGAAAGGATTCAAATTTAGCATTGCCTTCACAGACAATGATGCTCTTCTATTTTAGTTCTGCCTGTTCCAAATATGGGTGAATGGAATATAGCTCTTGACAGAATCAAGAACTGCTTTCCTACCCCTCCCTCTTCAGGGGTGTACAACCAGTCTTTGGAGACTGGCAAAATTCTTTCTGGAATAACCCTGACAGGTAATAGGGAGGGGTTAACAGAATAACAAAACTATCACCTCTGTATTTACCCATATTTCACTGGAACTGTTTCACCACATATCCACAGCAGAGTTAAAGCTCTTGTACTTACGCATTCTTGCCAATATTAGAAGCTTATTAGGCTCTTTCTCCCGCAGCTTATTTGCAAATTCACAGCAGTCTATGAACGCAGAAATGCACTTTTGATTACTCCGAATTCGCTGAGCTCTATCACTGCAAGTCTCAGAGACTGGATAGGCTTTTACTCCAGCCATGCAACATTTTCGAATTTCTGGATGTACGTATTTGGATGCTGAAATAATAATAAAATAACTCCCTTCATGAGATGAAGTTTTTCTTTCCAAATATATTGTAACTCATTATATCAAATGTATTTTTAAAATGTGTGGCATTTCAGTGAAGGTACAGATTTGAGGAAGCACGTAAACTTGTCACTTTTCAAAAGCTAGTGACACACAATCACTACTGTTCTGAATTAAAAATATAGATTAGATAAGAGGAGTTGTGTTACATTTTGAAGTTTAACACTCAAAGATTCTTCTGACAGGCTTGGTCCCTGGCAGGTGGTCATTGGGAAAGACTGCCATATGGTAGTACAGTGAGTTTTCAGGCTACATCTCTTCAGAAAAACAAAAATCTTGTATTTTCAACCTGTACTTAAATCTACAGACTTCACATTCAGCATATGGCTAAGAGACTTTATAAATGGGGTCCTCTCTAAAGTTATTTTCCACATTTTTCAGTCTCTCTCTCTCTGCTACATTAAGTTAATGACAATAATTAAAATTAGTTAGTGCTCAGATTCTTTCTTGATTTCTAATGGATGTGATTTTTTTTCTTCACAATTATATACTTTAAAAGATTTTTTATCACCTTCTTTGAATATCTGCTTCCTGAAGTCAGACCGTTTGCTTCTTAAAACTTCATTGCAAGTTTCACCTGTTCAAAAAATAAATAAATCAGTACAAAGACATGACCTTTTATTGTAATAGCACAGTCCACTTAAAAATAATTCCATAGAAATGACATTCCAAATTTGGGAGACTTTTTCTGTTTATTATTTTAATTACACAAAAGTATTTTAATTTCAATTACAGTAATTGATCCACAAGTCAATATTTTCCTTCCTCAAATATCACTAGTATATGCATACCCTATTAAGTCCCAACGCAACAATTTACAGTCAAAATAGAATATTTCAGAAAAGAAAATCTACAATTTCATCTTAAAGGAATATACCTGCTTCATCTGAATCATCAGCATTTGCATTAGTTAAAAATGTAAGCCCAGCCATTCGGAATACATCAATGTTGTTCCGTCCTCCTCCAGCACCACACCCAAGGTCACTCTTTTCCAGCTGCAGCATTACCTGAGGAAAGAACACACCAGCAGCTCACTAAAATGTGGGATATAGCATATGATGAATGAGAGCTGGACTTGCAGAAAGGGCACTCCAGTCTGGAAAATGTCCTCACAACACACTGAAGAAAACCATTTAGCCATACTCGAGCTAATTCAAGCACCAGCACAGCCACTTTCTTGTACCCCACGTGAGAGTTAGAATCACATGGATGAATCAAGGTGGAATGCTTCACAAACATGTTTATAGCAGTTCTGACACTCAGACTAGCTTGTTTAAAACCAATTCAATAGTGCTATAAAACATTCAAATGATTCAAGGTTGGTGCAAAAGTATTCTGTTCTCCTATGTATTTTGTATCTGACTGCTCTGAAGTATTAAAAACCACCATGTTTTATCATAGGAATGAAATTCTTTAGATGATATGTAGGCTTTACTTACATACATGCATATTTAAAATTTTATAAAGACTGAAAACCTCTATAACCCACTGAACAGAATAGCATTTGCCATACCATTCTACCAGTCTGCCTTAAAAATATAACCTGAAAGGACTATAGGAAGAGCTCCATGCTTCTCCAATCAAGGAGCCCTCTATTTCTGGCCAAGTGTGAAGGATTCTGATGAGGCAGTTCAGATTTGCCTTTAAAACCACTATTTACTTTTACTGGAGTCAAAATATTGTAAATAAATTATTGTTATAATTTTGAAGTGTCAGATTTAAACCAGCAACTTCATTCTGGATTGAACTGCTCTTCTGCCTATTTTCAGGGTTACTGAATGCCCGACACATAACAGCTATATGAATGTGAACACAAAACTAATAGCAACTTGCTATTCTTTTGTGGCTACTACTTAACTTTTTCCATTGCGCTCTTTCCTCTTCCTGTGACTCCATATACTGCCTTGTCAGTAGATGACAAAGCAACAAAGGAATTGAATTCTGTTTTCATGTGAAGTGATACAACTTCTGCTGGATTCAGTCTCTCTTTGCTTGATAGCAGCTTAATCTACAAATTGAAAACAAACAGGTAATTTTAAAAGCACGTTGCTCAAAAATAAATCCCTCTGAAGGCAGACACTTCAATAAATTGAGGAAATGCTAAAAAACTGGTGTAAGTCCAAGTTAAAATCTGACCGTAAAATGAATGCGCATGCACAAATTTTAGTGCCTGTTTTGCTACTCACATTAAGACTATTCCCACATTTCTGTTCCACATTCAGCCATACTGAATCAGCTACTAACTCAGCAGTTTCTTCTCCTACGACTATGTAGTAAACAATAAGACGTGCTGAAGGAACCATTTCTTGGGTTATCTGAAAAGTTAAATGTTCATATTCCAAATCCTTAATCCTCTCCTGAGTTCCAAAACTTACTATCTTCCCTTTTGACATGATCTATAATAGAAAAAGATGGAGAATAAAAAAGTCAAATTTTGTTTTTAACATTTTTCTTACCTTTAGCAATTACTTGCATTAGGATATAATCCAACACACAAAAATGCATTTGGGACCAGTGGATCTAGTTCAAGGCATGGAACTCTCTCCCTCATCCCCTAAAAAGAAGTGCTGTCTCTGTGTCTCTTTCTTTTCGTTCCTATTTCAGTTCCTGCATTAGCTCTTGAGGCTAGCACTATGTGCTCTCAATCCCAGTCTGTCAGGTGAGAATTCAAAACCATGGAGATCTAATAGATAATTTAAACACAAGACTGTTAACAATTTTTTACTCTTAAGACTGACAGACAGAAGGAGCAGCTGTCTGAACTGTATGTATTCTATGCTGAAGATAGTTCTTGATTTCATCTATGACCATATGTTAAATCACAATTCCTTAATTTATGTGGAAATATCTGTTACTTACCAAATAGCTGTAGTGACGTATTTTATGCATATACTGACTATGTGGATATACATTAATATTTATTAAATCCCCTACTTCTAGTATTTTGTGGTTTGAAGTCCAGTCAATATATAGATAACTCTGACTTAATGAGGAATAAGCTTTTGCTTCATAGGTTTTACTTGCTTGGTTTTCATCTGGAAGATGTGAATCTGCAGTTTTTACCTGAGAAGATAATAAAATGTCCAAAAATTTTTTTCAGCAAAGGAGAAAACAAAACCCATGTGTCCTAACTTCTGAAAAATTACGCTTAAGAAAACAATTACAATATTAAAAGCAGTCTGCAACATATTATTCAGAGGTATTAATAAAATAAAAGCCAACTCAAGACTTTCATATCTTCAATAAAAAGATGAAATGGTAATGTAGAGAAGCAGGTACATAATTAAACAGAGCAGAAAAGGTTAATGATATGCCTCCCTACATAGTGAGGAAAGCACACTCAGATTTTTTTTCCCACAATTAACTTAAGATTTTTATAAATATGTGACAAATGATATTTTGTTTCAGAACAACTTAATACTTTAATAAAGAAATAATGTTTCATTATAACACCTGCATTTTATTCACTGATTATTCATCATAATCTCTAAGTTTATAAACTCTTAACTTGTGTGAAATATTCCCATTAGTGTTGTACATTCACAAAAGCATAGAAATAAACCCTTGAAGAAATAAATTAACACAACAATTCAACTTACTTGAAACTCCAATATTTTGCTATCAGATGGGATATTAACAACAAACAAAGCAGTTCCATCAGTCATGCTTGTTTTTCTTCTCCCAGATTCTGAACCCTCTGATATCAACTCAGTCTCATCCATTTGCTCACTAAGTGATTTTGCAGTGAGAATTACAGGGACATTTCCAATGAAGTGATCTACTGTATCTTTCACCTGCACCTGTTCATCAGAATAGGTAACATTTCTGACATGAATGGTGACATTTTTCCAGGAGAAAACTTTCAAGCTGCTAAGCTGCTTCTACACTAGCAAGGTAAAAAAATGCAAAGAGGCAATGGAAATCAAAAGTGTGTTAACACCTGCAGTAATATATACAAAAAAAGAACAAGGCTTCTGCATTATGGGTTTATGTTGTAATGTGCAACAATACTGCTTATGTTAACCAACCTTAATAAAGAATGGAAGTCCAGGCTTCACAAAGAGAGGAGTAGCAACCAAACTCAATTTGTAAGGAGATACAGCAAATCTGACTCCAGCAAATTCTGCTTCACTGCTGAGGCCACCTAAGAAAATATTATACCCCTTTTAATAATCACATCCTAGAACCTGTGTTTTCTCCATTTGCCTTCAAAAGGCAGCACACGCTGCCTGTTTTAAAGACAGTTATACAGACCTTGCATCTAAAGAGTCAACTCCTAGCACTGTTGTGAAAACAAATAGCCCCCCCCAAAAAAATTAATCCCTAAACATTTTTACAGTGGTGGATGGGCTGTTCATCCTTCTAAGTTTTTGGAAGAAGGACTTCTGAATACTAGAGTCTGACACTAGGAAAATTATCCATATAATTTTGTTTTCTAGTTCTGTTTACATTTGCAGATATGTTAAAAACCTTTGATTAAAAGCAACTTACCCATAGACTCCAACACTGATGCCACAATATATAAATATGAGCCATCCAATTCTTCTAGATTTTGAAACCCTATAAAACTCACTGCTTTCTTACTGTTAAAATTGATCTCAGCAACTCCATTTTCAATCTGGAAATGAAATATAAATTATTACTTAATAGTCAGTAATTTAGAAATAAGATGCACTATACGCAAATTCTAACTTCATCATGCTTCTGTTCATTGTCTGTTTTCAGAGGAAATCATATGTGGCAATGTTTTAATGAAAAAAATTACTTATTCCCTAACATTATTAATAATTAATCAACCAATGGCATATATTGCAAAGTCTGTATGCAGGCCTAACTAGAGGTAGGAATAACAGAGCTGTCTTCACTAAATGAGGAAAGATAATGCCTCTTCTAATTCTTCAATGACTAAATCAAAAAGGCCAGACTAAATGAGGAAGGGATGATTGGTGGAGAGCAGACTCCTCGTAATACATCAATATAATTTTGCTCTGTTTATCCCCATTTGATTTCTTTCATGTATTATGTAATAGAACACATAAAAGTTCTTTCATAGAAATTTCAACCACACAGTTTACTCAAGTGAGTAATTGAACCAGAAATTACTTTGTCTCAGATACTGCCTCTGTCCAAGTTTCATTTTACAGTGCATTTCTATAACCCTTGATGACAGCATTACATAGGAAAAGCTGACACTGAACAGCTGTCACTGCAAACCAGGAGTTGGGACCCATTCTCATCAAACTGAATGGGAAAACTCCAGTGGAATTGGATCAGTCCTGAACTAAGCGTATGAAATCTGCACAAACTAGGCTTCCTTCTTACCCTAGTTACATGCATTGCACGAGGTATCATTCTTTTTCCAGTTTCTTCAATTATTCCAAAACGAAGAAAAACATCAGCACTTGCAAGCTTTTTATCATAAAAATAGCTGAGAACAAAGCAACAATATAAATACTTTTAAGATTACTATAAAGGTTGCAACAAAGCATTCATTTCTGAAGAAGAGTAACTTCCTAGGCAAGGGATAGAAAACAGAAGTCTGTGTAGCTTTAAACACTTCTGCTGAAAAACATTCACTTTGTAAGAATTTTGAAAAGGGTCACTTGGTTCTCTTACAGAGCAGAAAGGATTGTGGTGATAGGGCTTCTTGAGGAAGTAAATGAGGAAACTTCTGGACAAGGGAGAATCATTCAGGTAAAAGAAGATATACACACATATTTAGAAATCAAAGCCAAATTTCCTTACCTAGCTTTCACAACAATCTTGAAGTTCTCAAATTTATCAGAACTAATAAAGTTACTTTCTGGCTCTATGACGATGGAAAAGCTTGGCATTGCTGAAATTGAATAGAAAAGAAAGCCACTTAGATGTCTTTTCATACATTAATCCATAGGTACCCAGGAAGACCTTTCTGAATAGCCATCAAAGAATCACGTTTGTTTCAAGTTATTTGAATGACAGTATTATAGCCCCAAAATGCAGCTGTCAGCTTGTCCACAGTGAAGCACAAGTTCAAAGCCCTAAGTTACCTGCAGTTGCCCCGGTTCCACATTTGGCATCCGTGCAACAATGTCAAGGTGATCCAGCATAGTAAAGAATAGCTCCATTTTAGAGGCAAGTTGTATTAATATAGGCTTATACTGATATGACTGATTAGCTTGAACTGACACTGCCACTTTGGCATTACACTGCAGCCCTCTGCAGATCAATGTCACCACAGGCATTTCTGCATTTTCTTCCCCTGTGCTATTGCTGTCCTCTATAGATTTCATAGATACAAATATAAAAACAAAGGTTGACAGTATGGATACACCTTACCATATTCCTTAACTTCAAATTTTGCAACAGCTGAGGTTACAAAATTCTTCTTATACTTGGCTTCAATTTTCCAAATTCCATACCTATGAAACATCAACAATCAAAAATTTTTTAAGATTAAAATTAATGTTGAAGACAAAAAATAATTTTACTACTGAACAATATTTCATGTTAATAATTACTTATGGAGAATAATTCTGCACCAAGTTTTTGCACACATTCAATGCCTACTTTGAGAAGATTCTGCTTTGGTATGTTAATAATTATTTGAAACTTAGTTTAAAGCATTGAAATAAATTGGAAAAGAATACGCCATTATTTGCATTATGACTACCATTGGAATTTGTTGTTTTATAAACAGAGACACATTTTGAAGACTGCAAATGTAACCAGGGCCATTAAGACGTTATTTGCTAGCTTCTCTTATTTGCCTGTTACCACTCCTGAGGTTCAACAAATGCCTGTTTGTGGCTACAAGTCTGTTCCAATGCAGTGATCAGGGTTAATATGTATCACATACTTGATTTACCGTAATTTGGATGATTTTTCTTAGCCACTAGAAGCACTCAAAAGGCATTTGCTTCATTTCAAATCGCTTTACTTAAACCCGCAGAACTTCTATGTGCAGGGCGCATCTAATGTGTGTATCTTCCTATCTCACTGTTCAAAGGAACTTGACCCCATAGTACGTACTACATCCACTTCATCTGTGCCAGTTTCGTAACATAGTGAAATTTGCTCAAAGTAAGTGAAAAATGTAGTCTTTTCCCTAATAATAAAAACAAGGCCAGAAGGTATGACCAATTATCAATTGTTTGGTTATATATAGGCAAATTCAATACACTTGTCCCATTTATAAGGTTATAAAGCCCAGTAATAAGGAATTCAGAAATTCCACAAAAAAGCAAGTAATTTTGTTACAAAGAAACATTTAGAGTTCAAGTTGGATCCAAGATTGAATAATAATTTGACATATATATACACTACAAAAAAAAATTAAGCATGTTGGTTAACTTCTTGCATAGACAGAGAATGGGTATACACCTACACTGGAAAATGTATTTGTATCATAGATCAAGAAAATGCTCAAAAGGACTCATACAGACTTCTATGAGGGTCCTTCTCTCTCTGACTAGAGCACTGAGGCACAATGGCAATTCACATAATTTATAGAAGATCAGTTCCTACAATCTGTCAGTTGTATAGTGCCACAATAAGTTACACAAGTCTACTGTTAACAGATACTCAGTTTCAAGAATGATACAAAATCAATTTTTACTCAGACTGAAATTATTGCTAATTTCCTAATGAAAAGTAAATCCGTCAAAATTTTTTTCAAGCCCTACTAGCATGCTTCTGCCAACTCAGTGAATCTTCAGCACCCTCTCAAGACTAAAAGGAGAACTGAAGAGATTTTTTTTTTTGTATGCTGCTGTTACTGGAAAACTGTTGATGATTTGTATGAATATATGTATGAAATATGAGTGCTTCCCCTCCTTGAAATCAATACATCTTTAACACCGTTTCTATCTCTGCAGTAGAAAGCTTTAGTTTTTGTTAATCTTCCTTTTTAATTGAGCAAGACAAACATACCACTGCTCTTTAATTTCAGTTTTATCACCAGTACCCTTACTCACTACATCTCCTTACTTTCTCTCATTACCGTGAGCATATACCATCTATTTGAAAACAGAGAGTAAGCTTCCCACTTGGCATTAGGAGACAAATGCTAGTTTGGAAGTTAACTAAAAAGGAGACTACTTGGTCAGAAGTTCCTTAATTATACCATGGTTTCACGCCATGTGAAATGTTAGAAATCTTCAAGTTTCAAGTCATGCACTCTCTGTGTGTCAACCAAGAGACGCTCTGACAGTCTTTAAGAGAAGGCAGTATTATGTTAGTAATTCTCAAAAAGCATTAAATAAATCTACTTAGGATTCGGAGGAATCTTGAAGTCAGGAAAAGAAACTATTCCAGTAAAATCGTCTTCTTCTAGAGTATCCACTGGTACTCCTTCAGGATCCTTTAAATTATAACAGGACAAAATCAGCAGTTACAGATGACTCTTACCAAAAGGAAAATTTTCATTCTGTGATTTCAGTAGGAGCCTGGCTGTAACGTCTTAGAAAAAGCCTGGATATTTCTAAGAGTTTTGCCCATTTCACAGCATGCAAACACAAATATTTTTAGAAACAGCTCAGATTGAAATTCTGATAAAACATTTCACTGTGGTTCCAACAACTACAAGCTGTTACTACACAACGCTTTAAATTGCTAAAAAGTTACTGTAATAACAAGTCTATTTTTAAAGGCTAAAAAACATAGTAGATACTGATTATTTTTATATCTTAAATGAAATAACAGAATAAAACCCGTGTATTATTAACATTCCCTCAAAAATCCTTTCCCCAGATATCAAAGACAACTAGTTGGAGTTTTTTTCCCCATTTTGTAACAACTTCAGATCTGGGACTTGAAAACCTCTATGTACTATGCAGTCATTTTTAGACGTTTTAAAAGATATCTGCCCACCTGCAAAAACATTTAAGTTTTATTAAATATTGATTGCAATACTGATTTACCATCTAACTGCATTTATAGTTTTTATGATCTACAGACTATTAATATTAAATTCAACTACAACTTACCACAAAAGTTAGGACAGTTTCTCGCCGAGCTGGCTGCAGTTCTTCATTCAGAGAGTAAACCCTGACTTTCACTGGAAGAATTTTTACAGTAAGTTTCACAAGACATACTGTTACAGAGATTTAAAAAAAACCCAACACAACAACCAAGCAAATAAAAATACCCTCAAACCCAACCTCTTATCCCTACTGTTTTTTAAGTGCCTATGGAATCCGAACTGTTTATTCATGCTAGCAACTAGAGACCCTGCACCACTACTCTTTCACATTGAATCATCACAGTGCAATACATTTTTTACTATCACAATCCTAGCATATCACTTTTGTGGGAAAAGAGCCCAATCTACATGAAACCAATGATTCAGTCATCATTTCCTCACAAGCATTTTTAACATATTTCCAGGAATATCTTTCACTCTTTGCGCCACAGATTAGTCATTTAGGGTGTAGAGAGCAGGGAATGAGAGGATATCAGAAGTGATTAATTTCTACAGTATGATCAAATAGTTCAAAATATTATTCTGTTCATTTAAAAATTAAATAGCAGCTGATGGCAACACAACATAACCAAGAGCCTGAAGGACATTTAAATCCTAATGCCTCGGCAAAGTCAACAGTCTTTAAAAATTAAATAACAGCCAAGAGAAATAAGCATTATTTACCTGACTGATCAGGAGTATAAACTGGTTTGTCTGCATGAATAAAAAGAAACCCATTCTCATAGGAAACAGGAATTTTTTTTAGTCTTGTAAAATGTGGAGAAACAGCTTCCAAATACAAATACTGGACTGAATTATCTGTTCTTGGTAAATCTGTTGGTTGAAGCTGAGGAAGATGAAATAAAAGATTTTTGAGAATATTAAAATATTTTGCAAGTATTTTTTCCTACAGTATTTTGTGTTGGGAAGAGTATCTGAACAGCAATTACTATGCTGTTGTTGATTATAATTACATAAAAACATCAACACCCACAAGGGTTTATTCTCGCTTACATCATAGATGACAGTCTGGAGTATTAAGCTACAAACAGGTATTCTGAAATTTTGCATTTTATTTAGGTCCAGAACTAAAACAGCAAAGTGCAAAGCCCAGTTAAGAGTTTACGAGAGTACAAATTAGCAGACTTCCATTTGTACACATGATGAAACTTGCCTCCACCAAAGTTGCTGTTGTGGTTGGTAGTTTGGTGAGATAGCTACTCTGGCTGAAAAGGAAAACTGAGCAAGGAGCAGCACCTCCTGGGAGGCATCACCCCATTTAAAACCTTCTCAGTTATCAGCTTTCAGTAGAAATCTGTTTAGCTTCCTGCACTCTTTGCTTCAAGCAAATCAGTTCGATCTCTGTGATGAAACCTGGGCCCCTTTGGAGCTTGTCACTAAGAAACCAGACCAAGTCTTGAACCTCAGTTTAGTTACCATTTTGGCTTACTCTGAACACTTCATTGACATACCTTATCCACATTCAATGCTTCTCCATCTTCTCTCCCTTTTACTTTTTTAAGTTACGTGACTATGAAAATGTTCCTAAAATAGTTTGATATATGTATATGCTTAACTTTGGTGTCATTCCTTCACAGTAATTTTATCCAATGTAATTTAAATTTCAGACAAACTAGTATGAAATAAGCTACACATGGCAAAGTGAGAAATCGGGGTGCTAGGCTTCCCATCCCACTTTAAACCGCTGAAAACTTACCATAATCTTTTTTAACACTTAGAATTAAATGTGACAATAAAAACACTGCAAGAAAAGTTTGAATTCCTTACTGTTAAAGTTACAGCAGCTTGGAATTTGTTGGCTGGAGTTAAAGAAATATAGCCAGAAGAATAAACAGCAAGCTTATCTGGAAAACTTCTTAAGGCAACATTGACTGGAAATTCCTTATCGTAACCAAAAGCTTGAACTACAACTTTCTCAGATGCCCCAGCTCGGAAGATCTTTGGTGATGTAAGGACATATCTGCATATGGAATATAAACCAACAAAAGGGTGACGGAACTATATTTATTTCAGATTTCTTACTTCCATTTGTAATTAACTTACGTACACACCATTAAAGCAAACAAGATCATCAGGCTAAGTCTTAGAATTAAGACACTAATTAAAAATAGTAAAGCCCCAGTCAGAATAATTTTTATGAAAACTGTAATGTGACATTACCAAATAACAGCTGAGGTAATGTTTATGGATTTGATTTTGCAGATACACAAAAGCATGTCCTCTAAAACAGTCTATTTACCTGGAAATAATAATTAATTTTGCCCAATTAAACCCTGAAACACTCATCTCCCAAACAGTATACTTGTGTGGTTTTCCTGCCATGTACAGTTCTTACCAAAATGAATGGGGCAACTTACAGTAAAGGCAAGCATGAATAAATATTTGCAGGATTACTCTTAATTTTTTAAGCGTTTTATAAATCGAAGTATGCATCATTCCACAAAAACACAAGCCAGGCTTATAGTACCTGACCAAGTAATGTAAGTAAAACACATTTAAAGTGCCACTGAACAAAACATTTGATACATGTGCATCTTCTTGTTCTGAAATGCCAAAAGCACATAGGTTGGCAGTTTTCATATACCATCGTTAACAAATGTAAGAATCAAAACCACATGACTAAGTACAAGTTTAAGGAAGAGTTTTCATCACACCTGTAGCACTGAGGCACTACAGAAGAGCTAATGAGCACCAGCTTTATTTAATTTTTTGTATGTTTATCTTACGGCACATAAGGAGATGACTCTACCTCTTTCTTTGGCAGCAAATACAGTAATTTCAGAAGCATCAGTCCTTTTTCTCACATTAGTCCCACATAGATTAGTTTGAATTTTGCTTGTGAAAACACATTGATTTGGATAGTGCTTTTTGTATTCACTCTACTTAAATTCTATATCAATTTACCTAAAATAGCAGACAACAATCAAGTAACATTTAGTAGCATTTCCATTACATTCTATAGATGCTTTACTTACATTTTCTCTTGGCTAAAAGCTGTTCCAGAAAATAGCAAAACAAAAAAATAGATTAAAATAATCATAGTGCCTATGACAACAGCCAGCAAACCATAGATGTTAATGAGTCTGGATTAAACTGCGTTTGGCTTCTGCAGTAGATGAACAGAAATACCAAAACATCTCACTCACAGTTAATAATTAATTGCAGATCGTTTTACTGAAATGTTATTGCCCCCTCCCAAGGAAGCCGGAACAGCTAAATGTAGGAATTTTTTAATGTAGGATTTAAATTTTTGACTATGATTAGAGTAATCCCGTGTCAGTCCTAACTTTCTCTCAGTTTGATAGCTACATAAAAAATGTTCAGATAGCAAAAATTAACCAACAGCAAACAAAAGATTAGATTCACTTTGTCCTTCAGAAAATAATTTTTATTTAAATCAAAGTGATTTAAAATTTGCACATAAGTGAAAAAGGCATTTGAATTTTATCAAACATAACACACTGATGTTTAAACCAAAATTTAGTATTTTTTGTTTTGAAGTAACTATTCACTTGCAAATTTCTTTTAGCCATTTGTATTCCTGATTATGCCAACTTTCTGAGTACTATTACAAATAAAACTACAATATGAAAATATTAATACACAATACGTCTACAACATGTACTATTTTAAACAGGATTTACAAAAAAACCCATTTGTGCCAAAACCTTTGCATGCCTGATAGGCAAGCATAGGACCTCAACAAATAAGTTTATCTAAAGTTAAACTTAAGTTGTGCAAGACTTCTGAAGTTTAAACAAATACTGTAGTCAACCTTTACGGGAATGACATTTACAAAACTATTTCTGGCCAATATGAAGTTAAATTACAAGAAGGCCAACTTGGGCTTCTCAGCAGATGTAATAAACTACATGAGAAACAAGAATATGTAGAAAAAAATCTCATAAAATTTAAGGTGCTTAGTATTATTAAAAGTAACAGCCAAAATACCTATGACTAAATACCTGTGAGATACACATGTTTACATGGCTGGTAAGTAAACAGGGAGCAACAAACTGCAAATAACATTGGAAAACACTTTAGAAGCCTAATAAAATTCTTAAATGCTTTTTTAAAATCTAATTATGTCCCCTACCTACATTCTTTCTGAGGCACAGCCAACTGATTAGTTGATTAGTCCTAACCCTACAACTTACACCTAGATGTATAGATGCTAGACTAACAGAGTCTAAATGCATTAAGAGATTTATTTAAATACCTCTGTGAAAATGGTGGCAATTTAGGCCTACTTCATTCAGTTACTGTCAGTCGAACACAGCATACATTCCCGATGCTACATACTATGTTCCAGGATAGTTCATCTACGTACAATTTTACAGATACACTAACATGAAGCACAGACCAAAAAAACCCCAGAAACCAACAAAACAAACAAACAAAAAAACCCCCACCACAAATAACTATGACCAGAGCAGACTTTTTTATTCATACTGTGACTTGGGCTTTAATGATAACAAAACCTCCTAGAAGCGACCCTTCGGCGGCAGAGGCGCAGGGGTTGGGGCAGGGCCGGCCGCCGCTGAGGTAAAACGGCGGGAACGAGCACCAGAGCTGCTCACGCACCGAACAGGGCTGCTCGCCCCCCCTCACGGCGGGAAAGCTGCGTCGCGGGCGAGGCTCCGGGAAGCCCCTCCCCTCTCCGCCCCGCCCCGAGAACATTCACCAGTTGCCGGCCAACAACCACACAAAATGGTGTCGGCTCGGCTCCTCGGGCTGAGCGCTTAAAGGAGCCACAGCACGTCGGGCCTGGTGGCCGCTGGAGACGACAAACGCTCGGTGGACTACGGGAGGTGAGAGAGGCGCGCTGAGAACCGGTACCTTTCGTTCGGGGTCGTCTGAAGGCCGCCCTGGCCGCCGCTGCCAGGAAGCGGTGAGACGGCGTTACCATGTCAACGCAGATAATCAAAGCGGAGGCCTGAGGGGAGCCACCCTCGGCGAGAACCGGGATCCCCCTTCAGCGAGCATCGCCGCTCCTCGGCCGCCTCGCTGTGGGCTGTGGGTGCGGCGTTGCCCCGCAGCCCGGCCCCGCGGAGGAGACCTCTGCCCGAGGCTCTGCCGGCAGCGCCGTGCCGCGCCGCGCCGGGCGGCCGCCGTCCTGTCAGGTGCGGGCGTGGCGGGAGACGGGCAGGGGCCGCTCCTTGGCTGCGGCGGGAGCCCCCCGGGGTGGGGGGGTGGGGGGGGGGCAGGCAGCACTGTGAGCCCGCCGGGGCGCAGGGGACGGCCGGGGACTCTTCGGCCTTAGGGGCAGCCCAGTGCGTCCTCCTTCCCCGCCGGCTCTAGCGTGACAGGTCTGGCGTGGTTTTCTTTGCAAAGCCACAATCTGTTCTCAAGAAACCGCGTTACAATGCCGAACTGCTCACGTTACAGCATGAGGGAGCCTCCCAAACTAGCTTTTCGGTACCTCACTTTCTCCCTCCCCGTCCCCTTCCAGTCTCGCTTTCCTGGCCTGGAACGAGTTACACCACCCAGTATTGGATACAAAAGACTGGCTCCTTCATTCTTTATTTTTGAAGAATCATGGGGAAAAAAATAATGAAGAAAATCTTCTCGAGACACTTAGTCATATAGCTCTAAGTTCTCTTAAAAGCATGTGTGTCTGTGTTAAAAAACGTCTTTTAAAATCTGCTTTTTGTTTACTGAGACTGTGTTTTAGTAAAACTCTGTCCCTTGAAGATGGTTACTACAAGGGCTTTGATGCACGGAACGTGTATGTGACTATTTCTACACTTAGCCCTTGGGAAAGACATTTCTCACCGGGCAAAGTGTCTGTTAACCTTCTCTGGAATTTCCCAGGCACTCACGGAACTACTTGTTTGCAGAAAGGGAAACACTGAAGGAATGCTTGTGCTAGACTGATTTTAATTTTTTTTCTCCGTTGCCCTTTTTTTGGTGTTTTGTGGGGGTTTTTTTGGCTTGTGTTTGCTCTTCTAGCAGCAAAGTGGGTGATTTACAGCTTTGGCAAAAACAGTTGGGATCCCAGTCTTCCCATTCTGTCTTCTACCAGCTGTTGGTCTGAGTTGAGAGTATCTCCAGACCTTGTGTAAACCATAAATGCAGGACAGTTACCAAGATGAGTTGCAAAACAGAAAGGAGTTCAGCCAGGTCTTGGTGTGCTATAGAATGGTTTAAGTAAAAAGGTATACCACTCTTGAGTATGTATTAGCCTGTGAAAACTGGAAGCTGTCACCCACTGGAGAATTGGCTTAGATGTTGTTTTTTGGCACCATATCATTGCTGGAAATACTTTCTTACAATAAACCCCCTAATTTTTCAAATGTCAACTCTGGTGTCCCAAACTGTATCATCTGAAATGATAAATCATGTTGTTAAGCACATAGAGACAGCAAGAACATGCTTCTGTAGTGCCTTTGTTGGCACGCAAACCATAAAGATTTAGACTTACATGCAGACTGACATTTATTTCTGTTCTTCCAGATATTAGTTATACGATATTCTATATTTTTGGTAATGAACAAAGGCTCTGTAAGTGAAGCATTATATAGAAAACCACAGATGTCAGCTTCTCAGACACCTAGTCCAATGTCTCCTGTGAGTTCGAGATCACCATCTCCCCTTGGCCAGCAGACATCTCCATCTGCTTGCAAAAGCATGGAGCAGAGGCACCAACAACTTGATATGTCAGCAGAAAATGTAGAAGCTGCTTTTGAGTGTAAGTTTCATAAAGGTATAAATAACTGCTGGTATAAAAGTACATACCAAAAGCATAAAAATACAATGTTCTGTGAACTGTATCATTAAAGATGTGTGCTCAGTTGGAAAGAATCCTGAAGAATTTGCTTTTATCTTTTGGTACTCAAATGTGGAAATGATAGTAATGAAAGCTGTGTAGAATAATGAGACTTTTACTCCTTCCATTCTGTGCTGGGAGGAAGACTGGCAAAGGGAGATGCATACTGTGCCTTTTTTCAAAAGGCTATATGTGCTTACTCTAACATGGTATTTCCTGTAAATGCTTCTGGTGTGCTGTTTCTTCTTATCCCCCGTGGCAGTGAAGGGGGGGAATAATTTTCAATGTTTTCCCAGTATACAGTGTGAAGTATAAGACTAATGAAATCATCGATTTTTTTCACTACTGAAGGTAGTTCCTCTGTTTAATTTCAGATGAAAATGGTGTTAGTCCAGGAGTTAGGTACATTACTGAAGCACTTACAAAACGTCTGTCAGAACAGGAAGATTTGGCATGTATAAGCTCACTGAATCTTTCTTCCTCAAAGGACGGGGATAAGAAATTTAAGGTAAGTGATTGAAAATAACTGGTAATTAAAGTTAAAAATTAATTCTGATTTTTTTTTAAAAGGTAATTTTTAAATGGATGTAAACAGCTATATTCTAATTATGTTAGTGTAGTTCTACAAGGAGCTCCTGTTTTGTTTTTTTTTAAAAAAAAAGTCTGTAACAGAAAAAAACCTGGATCAGTTAGAGTAAGTTTAGAACACTATCCCTTTCAGTAATTTTTTAGCTTTTGGATTGTTCTGGTTTGGTGGGTTTTTTTGTCTTATTTTTTAATGGCAGGTTTTCTTTTGTGTGGATGAGACTGGTCTGCTGTAAGTTTAAAATCTAGTTTTCCTCTTTCAACACTACAGAAGACTGTACCTAAAGCAGGGTTTTAGAAGTAACAGTGGAACTGTGATAAATAAAGTGTTAAATACTTTGTATTTCTTAACGAATAGATGGCTCTTAAAATTGAAAATCTGCCTTTTTCTTAAAAACAACAACAAAAAGTCCCCACCAACCAAAACCAAGTTGCAGTGCTGAGGGATTATTTTCCTGTTGTTTAGTACATAGAAAATCTGGAAAACTGCTCTGAACTGGAGACACTAAATCTTAGTAACAACCAAATAGAGAAGATTGAGAAGTTGGATAAACTGATGAAATTGCGTGAACTCAATTTGTCTTACAACAAAATCAGGTAAGCAGAAACACTAATGGTTTTACTAAACCCAGGTACAATAAAGCTGACTTTCTCTTACTGTTTAAGTGAGCTCTCTCACAGGTGTGAACAGTTAAGATGAATTTCCCATCAGTTGTATGGCAAGTCTAACAGGCTTTGGTAGATCTTAAAAATTACAAGCTGTAAGATACTAGAAGGCTAAATAGTTCTGGGAAGTGCTGTTCATGTACCACAGCTGCAGTTAAACATGTTTTCCTAGGAAACCAAGCCAGAAATGCAATTTTCCAGACACCATAATGAAGAAGGTACAATAACCCAATTAAACGCATTACAATTTTAATTAAACTTTTTACTGCATATTATTACAGGTAATACAAGAAGCTTTCTTTTAGGAGAGGAAGCTGAATGGGCTGGATCAAACAGGCTGTAAACTTCCTGAATTGCTTTTTCACTTTGACCGTTTTGAGAGTCTGGTATCTTGTCTGAGTGGTATAAAAATGTTGAAGGCAGTACACAATAGCAAAATTGTTTCCTTTAGTTTTTCTGTTAGTGAATTATGACCTTTGCATGAGATTGACTTAGCAGTAGAGAAGCTGCATTTTCAGTAGAGGAATTAATAGGAAGTGAGCGAGACACTACCACTTCTACACATTGCATTTGCACAACTTCTTCTCTCAAGAGGAATTGAAAACATCAGAGTAGCTTTTAGCTACTGCTGTACTTTTTCAGTGGAGTTATATACAGTTGGTATACACTCAAAAAATTGTACAGTCACAAGAGCACATTCTACTGTACTTTGTTAGGGTACTCATATATTTAGATAAATGCTCAAGTAAACTAAAAAATAGCATGTTTTCCTCATTAGCTATTCAGTGTTTTAATGAAAATACTAAAATAAATGTAGTTCTGCCTGCTGTCGGTTTACAGGTGATCCTTCTTTTGTATGAAAAAAATAAAAAAAATTGTTTCGGTTCATCTGTGTCCCGTAATGTTCTCAGGCAAAAAAGAACTTACCACATATTAAAATAAAGCTATGTAAAAGTAAAGGTTTAGTGAGCCATAGTGAGCAAGGAAGTCTTGCTGTGAATTTTTCTTTTTTTATCATAATGCAGTACTTGGAAGTAATCTGGTGTAACTTCATTTGTATTTAGAGTCCGTGGCAGTAAACAACTTTTTTTGCTCATCTCTTGGATCATAATTGGGACAGATTTTGCTGCAGTTTATCCAGAATACCTCAGTTATACTGTAATTTTGTTATGGTTTATGATTTCTTCTTATTTTCAGTAAAATTGAAGGTATAGAACATATGCATAATCTACAAAAGCTGAACCTTGCAGGGAATGAGATTGAGTATATTCCTGCATGGCTAGGGAAGAAACTGAGATCCCTGCGCATCCTTAATTTGAAATGGAATAAAGTATCATCAGTAAGTAATTATAGTTAGGAACAAAACTGTTCAGAATCTTTTCATGATGTGAACTGGTATATTTACGTTAATTGTGTTAATTGACTTGGAGTAATTTCAGTTCCTTTTTCCACAAAGTCTGTTGTGAGCCTAATACAGTTGTTTATCAAAAAAAACTTCTTTTGTACCAGGTATTCACAGCATAAACATAAATGTTCAGGAAAGCATAAGCTTTTGGAAGCTTAGAAAATCTTGGTGAAAATGTGAAAACTTTTCCATGATATTGATGGTATCCTTTATAAGTCAAATATAGTTTTGGAGACCTGTAAATAATCTATTTGCGTATATTTTGTATTTAATATGGTGACTGATTTACTTCCGTCATCCAGATTAATTTCCATGTTTGGCAGCTACAAAAGGGTGTCTATGAAATGAAATAACTTAATAAGATTCCTAAATGAGTAGTGCTGGGAGGAGAGATGAACCAGCTTTTTGAGTACTCCTCATGATAAAAAGCTCCCTTTTTTAATGCATAAGTCTGGGGGAATGGAGGGTTATATATATCCACAGGACCTGTTATCTTGAAATTTCTAAGGTCAAGCTTGATTAAATTTGCCCTCTTTGCAGTGGTATTTTTTTGTAGAAGAAACAATTTGATTTGAGGAAGTTACTTCAGTTCTAGTACTGTGTATTTTGATATGTTTCTATAGATTATTCTTTAGCATAAATGTTAAAATAGATTCTTTGATATGGATGTAACATAAAACATTCTGTACAATCAGAAATTCACCGATGGGGGTTTGATTGTGCTTGGAAGGATATCTAATCATTGTTCCATTTGTCTTTGATGTAGCTCCATGATATAGCTAAACTAAGGCCTCTACAAGATCTGACCTCTTTATTCCTTGCTGATAATCCAGTTGTAAGTCTGCCTCACTACTGCTTGTACACTATATTCTACTTGCAAGCACTGGAAAACTTGGATGGACAGCCAGTGACAAATTGTGACAGGCAGAAAGCTCTGGAGATGTTTGATTTAGGTAATAGTAATGTGTTTGAACTAAAGTGAATTACACAAAACTTAAATTTAGAAGGAAAATATTTTTTATTTGAATGTTTCTGTTATTTTGTTTTTCAGAAGAGAGGGATAAATTAGAAGGACAGTTGGAAAACACAGTAAAGGAGTTGGAGGACCTTAAACTTAACCAGTCCGAAGTCCTTGAGAAACTTCATCATCAAAATGAGGTCAACAGATCATTAGAGGAAAAGATTCTGCAATGGAAACAAAGCTATGAAGACCTACAAAGGAACTTGAATACCAAAACTGAATTGGTAAGAATAGCACTTGCACTATGTAAATTATTTTTGAATAGTTTTCTTGTCAGAAATGTGAGAGTTCAAATGGCTGGAGATACATGTTTGAGGGACAAAACTTAGGTGCTGCAACTTTTCAGAGTCATTATTCATTGACCAGTTGTTCTTAGGTATTCTTTCTGTGGAAAATATAAGCATGTTGAACCAGCAATCAGTATCATTCTTGTAATTTATGGTAACGTACTTGCTTGTGTCTAGTTATTTGTTTAAAATTTTGTCAGTTGAGGAAAGGTTAAGCATCCTGTAGCTGCTAAATTGCTGATGTATTGAATCTCCTGCATTGTTGCTGTTGTAGTAAGGGAAAAGGTTAAATGCTTTTACAAAAACAAGGTGTGCATACAAGTCGTATGTCAGTAGTACCCCTTGACTGTTATTTTGGGTAACGTCTGTTAGTTTGCTTGTACTCATATCATCCTAAAAACTTAGCTCTGATAAGTATCTTTAATTGGTAGCTATAAAATGCAAGAAAAACACTTGTGTGTGCTCCTTTGCGAGTAACCTGATGGGAACTTCATATATGGCTTTTATCCTACCTTTTAGACTTGTCTTCTAAAATGTTATCCTTCAGAATCTGTGGCTAATACTTCTATAGCTGCTTCTTCTGTGAACACATACAGTAACCAGCAGCCTATTTCTAACGTGTAGTTTTCAGTGCAGTGAGATTTAACAGCATATATTTTGCGGCTTAACCCACTCTTACCCTTTGGATGACAAACTTTGCTTGCTTCTTTCTTCCTTTAGCTGGTGTATTGGTTTGTCACAGTTCCCTTTCTGCAGAGCCTTTATTCCTCACTGAAGGTAGCCCTACTGTGCTCCTGGGTTGCATGGTCATTTTTATTTCTAGGATTTATTTGCATGTTTACTGAAGTAGGAACACTTCTGTAAAGTGTTCCAGTGAGACTTTATATTCATTGTGAGTTTTGGATACAATTTTGTTGACTTCTTGGTTTCCTTTGAAGCACAGTTAATCTTTTGCATGACATGTATCTGTTTTTAGAATCTTTCTTTAAGCCTTTCCTTTATTCCAGTCTGTTCTGTTTCTTTTCCTCCATTAGTCCTGCTTTCCATTGTCTGTTGGAGTTTTGCTGCATGTTCTCCCTCAGGTATTCAGCGTGAAAAGTTGATTTTAAAAGAAATCACATGATGGACCTCTATTTAAAAAAAATTCAAAACCTAACTAGCACCAGGCTGAGCTAAAGTGAAATAATAGGCTCTATACACCTGACAAGTGAGATACTTTGTTTCTTTTAAGACAGTGAGTGTTAATAGTTGTCACTGCTCATTAGTAGCAGTAAGTACATTTGTTACTTGGCATACATTTTGCTAAAGGATTGTATCCAAATTATTTTGTTATCCTAAGTTAGTGACAAATTTATTTTCAAACCTTTAATGTGTGTAAACTTAAAAGGCCTTTCATGTGATCATTTGTGTTATATTAATTGTGGGGTTAGTGTCTACTCCTAGTCATCATATTGTATCTTGTAATAAAGTTGCACTTTGATATTCTTGATCCAAAATACACCATCTTATTTATTCTAATATGAGCTTTGTTTCAAAGTTGATGTTTTTGCCCTTCTCTCTACTGAATTGAAATTTGTGATAATGATGACAGTTGCATGAATGCAGCTTACTTTGTTTACTGGTTTATTTGTTAAAGCAGAAGACAGTGGAGCTAACCCGAGCTTGCCAGAAGCAGTATGAATTGGAGCAAGAACTAGCGTTTTATAAGATTGATGTAAAATTTGAGCCATTAAATTATTTTCTACCAGAGGTAATAGTTTTAAAATAGTGGATCTTTTCATTTAACTTAATAGTTTTTCTATAATTCTATTAGATACTGCTTTATTATGAGTTATTAGTTACAAAATAGAAAAACTTCATTTTAAAATCATAAGTTACAAGATTTGAACTAAACTTTATCTGAGTGACATTCACGTGTTGAATATTAGTATACATACCAATACACGTATGTTTTAGCTAAGTAAAGTCAGTGAACAAATATTTCATTCTTACTATTAACCAAACAAATGATACTTCTCTCTTCTGGTTTAATTTTGGAGGCCCTTTCACTTGGAGAAATTCCACAAGCCAGAATGTTCTTGAGTTACACAGTGTTAGAATTTCTGTCCTTTTTCTGTTGTTTTTTTTTAGCTCCTAGTAGAGCTAACCTCTGTCAAAGAAATTGTAGAGATGCCTGAATGAAAGGAGTCTGCATAAGAAATGTAAAGATCAGTAATAATTACTATGAATAGTATTTTTAAATTATGTTTGAGTAAAGTTTAAGTACAATAATGTAATAAACTAGGTACAATCTATATTACTATGAAGTCTAAAATACAAAGAAAAATTCCTCCAGGTAAATATCCACTGGCATTTCCCATTTGCAATAAACTGATGATGTGGCAATTTGGTTTATTTGGTTTTAATTCTGTTACAAAATAATGAGAATGTTCAAGTCCAAACAGTCAAGTGTAGTCTGTTTGCTTCTAATTACTCTGATTTCAAATTGTTTTTCCTTTATATGCTTGTTAAGAGGCTTAGATGTATACTATGAGTTGGCTGCAGTCATACTTCTGAGATAAAGACATATTGCTTAATACGTTTCAGGATGTTGAACTTGATAATGTACCTGCTGAAAGCCCATACATTGGTAAGGCCAGGTATAAAAGAAATATGTTTGTAAGAGAAGGCTGCATTGGTTACGATGCTCAGCAGATGGAGATTGGAAGAATACAACCAAATGAAGATGACTTCTATAGGAATCCCCAGCTGAAATTGCAGCTCGAAACAACAGATGAACTACTAGAGGGTAAAGAAAAAAAGATTCATTCAGATAAGTTCTTAACTTTAAAAAAATAAAAAAATAGTATGTATATCAATGTAGTTTATTCCACTGATTAAATGCTCAATACAGATTTGACATGAGATAACAATAGGCTCTAAGTGTTGTGATTTCCAAATAGTGTACTTGATTCGTTTTCGGTCAGAAATGTTACTATATCTTTCTGCTGTTGTTCTAAGTTAAGTCAGGATTAAAGGATTAAATATTATAGGGAGGTTTCATATTTGATGTTTTTAGTTGTATAAGACTCATTAAAAAACAATTTTTGAGAAACTAGAATGTATTTTATTATTATTGTTTTTAAAAAATGCATTCTGATCAACATGCTAACAGAAAATGGGCATACCGGTGTTATACAGAATATTATAATTTATTTTGTGGGGTTGTGTTTTTTTTGTTTGTTTGTTTGTTTGTTTGTTTTGTGCAGCACAAAGAACATTAGAAGAACTGAAAAGTGCAGTAAGAAATGCAGTGCAACAGGTTTTGCAGGTAATGGGGGAACTGCAACAACTGAAGGATTGTTGCTCAGATTGTTGTTTTGGCTCAGAAAAAAGTATGTGAAGAAGTTGCTACATGAATAGCAAGGGAAAGCATTCTAACCAGTGTTGTTTTAGAATATATAACTGGTTTTCTCCCCATTCTTTTTTAAAGGGGACATTATACATATGTAAATCCATTTGTCATGCATCAGAAAAATCTTAAAGGTTTTAGATAGCTTGTTTATAAATAAGTTGTCAGAGTTGTAGTGCAGTTAATTGCATCTAGATGTGTTCCATGCAATGCTGCTGCTGGTTGTTAACTTCTCCCAAAATGCTTTGGAAGAATGTAAATATAGATTGGAGTACTGCAGTAAGTGGACATTTAAGAGTCGCTGCATTACGCAGCAGGGACTTGGATTTGAATTTGAACATACCTCCTCAGTTGCAATAGCCATAAGGTTATAGCTCCTTAATGGCTTAGTAGACAGAACAGCAGGTAACACAGTAATGGCACAACTTCATAAGCAGTGCTGGTGACCTGACGTACGTGTTCATGAGAAAGGAAGTTTCAACTAAACCTCTCAATATAATCGTATGGATTTAATATGTTCTGATTTATCAGAAAAAGCCTTTCAGGGAGAATTATAACTGCATAGGTTTAGTTGTGTAGCAAATAATAAACATGTAGCAACATAATGGGCAGCAAGAATTAATTTAACAACACTTACCAGCATTAAACTAAAATTGTATCATCCATTTCTTCAACTGTCATAAATTATTGCTAATTTTGATCTTTAAACTTGCCTCAAAATCAATGACCAGGTTGTTCCATATTTTATCTTCAGAAGTCATAACTGGGAGGGGAAAAAAAAGACATTCTGGATAGTCTTAAGAGTGCAAGAAGGAATTACACAAGAGGATTTTGAAGTCTTATTTGAAAACAAAACATTTTAGGATGATGGTCTAATTGAGGGTTCTGGGGTTTCTTGGTATGGTAGACTAATGGTATGAAATTTCTACTTAGAGTAAGCAAACTGTCTTTCTGTTTTCTCTTTTTGAGAAAATTCTATAATTTTTTGTTATCTTAAGAAAATAAAGAAGAATCAAACAATGAATATCTATTTTTGGACAACCTGTTAAGCTAAACTAGCAGTCTGACTTTAACTTTTAAAAATGTTTTTGATCAGCTGTGTATTTTCAATTCAACGGTTTTACCCAACCTCCTAATGCTATAATTTACAGATACCACAGGCCAACAAGGAAGATATTGAACAGCAGTTCCATGAAAAAATACAAATCCTGCATCAGCTACACGAGGAAGTTTTAGAACTGGAAAACCACATGGAGAAACAGAGCAGAGAAATGGGGGAAAAACAGAGAGAACTTGACTACTTGCAGAGTTCTCTTGCTTCTGTAAATTCTGAAGGTCCAAAACACGTAAGTAGAACTGAAGTCTTAACCTTTTATGTACCGCATGTGTTCATGTACTGATTTTTAAAGGTCTGTGTAACTGCTACAGGCCTGTAGCGGGAGTTCGGCTTTGTCAGAGAGCTCTTGCGTTGGCACAGGTCTGTTTGCAAGAGGTCAGCAGAGGAAAGGTGTGTGGAGTAGCACATGCAGCTGCCCTGGCCGACGTGGTGACTGCTTTTCTTGATATTCCAGCTTGTGAACTGCAGACAGCTGAAGGCAGCAGCAGCTGTAGCTCAGCATCCTAAAAGTAGAATCAGTTTTCAACAAATAGTTCCAATTCTGGAAAGATGTATACTGCCATTTTGCTGGGGACTAATGCCCTTTCTCTGCTGTCACGGATGTGCAGCCCTGGCATTACTGATGGGTTCAGCCAGGTCTCTGAGGTCACGTTACAGGTTTGGGGCAAAGCTGGATGCACCAGGAAGAGCTCTAGCCTGATAGTTTGTTTGTTTGTTGGTTTTGGTTTTGGGTTTTTTTAATCTCGAGGGAAGCAAGATGTTTGATTGTGAGTGAAGTGTGGTCAGGTACAGCAAACACTTGCAGAAATTTTAAATTGAAGTGAAATTAATTTTTTAATAGTTCTAAAATATGTCTTTTTGAATGAGAGCTTTTCCGCCCAGCTTGATGCTTGCAAGCGTGCAAAGAAAGAATTTTTATGCTTGGCGCCGCTTTTTTTTTCCGGCAGAGGCATGCAAACACTTTTAAAAAATGCAATGTTTCAAAACCCCACCGCCAGCACTGCTGACTCCTCCGGGCTGCCCGTAGCGGGCGGGCTGTGCGCCGGGGGGCCCGCCCCGCCCCGCCCCTCCCGGGGAGCCCGCCCCGCCCCTCCCGGGGGGCCCGCCCCGCCCCTCCCGGGGCGCCCCTCGCTTCAAATCATAACACAGGAAGCGGTGCCGGGGCCACCACGTTGCCCAGCCCGCCGCTGCGGTGACAGAAGCGTTCGGAGAAGACCGGACGCTACTTAATCGCTTCCTGTGCTGAAGATACCGCTGCGTGAGCCGAATGAATTCTAGAGCCGGGGTGGGGCGCTTTGCAAATGATACCGATGGAAGGAAAGACAAAGGCAAAGCTGTAAGTGTTCGGTTGTTCTCTGGTGACATCCAGCAGCTGCGGCAAAGTGACTCAGCAGCAGCGCCGGCGCTTGGGTTTTACTTGTTGAAATTTCGGTTTTGCAAGCCCAATGGTAGTTTGTCTTTAACAAAGTGACAGATTGTACTAACGTGATTGCTAAAAATAACTTGAGGTTGAATACGTTAAAAATGCGGAAAGCTCCGGTGTTACCCGTTACTTCTGTTACAGAAACAACTTTATAATTGATTTTCCTGAGAACTTACACTTAAAAACTTAGGCTAGCTCGGTTTTGGCTCTTTTTTGAGTAGTTGGAAAAACGGTCTCTTTATCACAACAGTGTAATTCTGTATTTTTCCAAGTTTTCTGGAGAGTCATTTGTAATTTCAGCACTGTATTGTGTTGATAACCAAATTTTCTATACAGCTGAAACAGTCAGATAAATTCGTACTAAATGCAAGAAGTCCTGACCAGTCTGTGTGAGCTGCATGTATGGTGTTATTTCCCAAACGTTAAAAAACCAAAAGCAAAACAAAACCAGCCTACTTTAAGTAAACATGTGCTTAAAGATGGCCTGACTTGCTGGTGATTCAGAGCGCTTTCCTTTGGGTGGTGACCTGACACATTCTAAAGCATCATGTACTCTGAAGGCAATGCAGGATGACAGAATTAAAGCTGCTGGAGAGAATCATGTTTGCTCTTGACTGAAAGGGGAAATGGAATAACAGAAAGGCTGGGAGAAAGGTAGTAGCTATGAGTAATGGTTTATAAATGTGGGCCTTGTTCATCATGCCCAGGCAAGGGGGAGACTTCTAACAATGCTGTTAGTCATACATAATGCCTGCCTATCTGGGAGTCTTTGTGGGGAAGTAACAAGGAAAAATAACAAACCCCCCCCCACCCCAGTCATGACAACATGTGCTGCACTTAGGACTTTTACTGCTAGTAGTAAGATGCTGCAGAACTGAGCAAAAATACTGGTTTGAATCTTTTAATGTGTGTTGATGATGTCTCACTTTACTTTTCCAACTGTTAATTTACAGGCTCACATGAAAGCTCAAATACTGAGTAAAGAACAGGACTTTGATGTAATGAACAAACACTACAGACAGCTTGAGAGTCACCTGGATGAAATTCTCTCAAGGATTGCTAAGGAAACAGAAGAAATCAAGGACTTGGAGCAGCAGCTCACTGATGGTAAATTTTTCTTTTTGTCTTACAGTATTTTGTGTATTTAGGATAACATGACAGTCGAATTGAGGATTCAGTTTTGTTTGTCTTTCCTTAAATTAGAGACAGGTATAAGAAAAGGTTTCAAAACTGTTCTTAGCTGATGTAAAAGGACACTTTGGGTAAACTTTTTTTAGTATGTTCACCTTGCTTGTATGTAGTGGGGAAGGTTGCAGGGTTTTGTTTTGTTTGGTTGGTTTTTTTTTCCTTAAGGTGGGGGAGAAGTTTTGGAAACTTAATAATGTCAATGAAGTAAATTTATGTATACATTTACTGTACAACTAGTCTGTGTGAAAGTAAACATCCCAGAAAAGAATATGAATATAAAAACTGAAACAAAATTGATTTAGGTGTAAAGGTAACAAATGTCATCTTAGGTGGGGGCAGGAATGCACAAAGAACTGTAGTTTCTTTTTTAACTCTTCCAGTGGTCAGGTTAATGCAGTAATACAGGAACGCCTAGCCTTTAAAACACAGGTAATTTCTGGTTGAATTTTAGTTACTTCTTGTTGCTACATATTCCAGTAGGTGAACTTCCTGAAGATAAAGGAGCACAGTTTTGTTTGTTTTGTAAATAAGTGGGATTTCTTAACTATCTCAAATTTGTTTTCAACTTCTGCAGGTCAAATAGCAACAAATGAAGCACTGAAAAGGGATTTAGAAAGTATTATCACTGGATTACAGGAATACCTGGAAAGTGTTAAGTGTCAGGCAAAACAGACCAATGATGAATGCAAGAAGTTGCAGAAGGATAAAGAATCTTTGCTAGAAAGATTGGCAGATCTAGAGGAGGAAAGAAACAACCTGGAAATAGTTGCCATGAATGCAGAAAATATGAAAAAAGTAAGGCTTAATACTGTGTTTCTTCCCAAATTCAGATACCTGAGAATAAACTTAAAAAAAAATAAGCCAATAACCACACTGGGAATAGCAAAGCACAGTTCCTTGGACAAAATAACTTTTTTGATATGGTAACTTCATTTAGCTGTGCCCATGCGTATTAAGAATGGAATTTAAAACCAGTTTCAAGAGACATATAATAAATCTGTACTTTACAGATTTCTGAGATCTTCGATACTTTATGAAAGTGTCTGAGAAATGCAGGCTTTACCTTTCAGACATTACTAAAAATGGGTGCGCAGTTGGTGTCATGGTGAATTGCGTTAGTGAAGACTCTGGACACTAGCTGGGAATGTATATGTTATTAGCTTGCATCTATCCTATCAGCCAGTTACTTGAGAGCTGTCTTAGCATCCTGGTAAGCTTTTACGTAAACTTTAATATCAGGGGCAAATGTATATCGCTTTAAGCTGTATCTTTCTAACAAGTATAGATTTTTGCAGTCTGTAGCCAGCCTGGTCTTTGTATGTAGTACTACCACCTAGCTTTAAGGTTCAGTGTTCAGTGACTAGTGTTAGTGTTGATTTTGATCTATCTGCTGTCACTTTGATGATGCGTTCCTGAGTAACAGGAAGAGAGGCAGTGTACTCTTAAGAAATCCTGGCTCATCTGTGTGTATACTTCTAAAATGAATGTAAAATTCCAGGAAATTAATACGCTAGAGAGTGAACTGCAAGAGCAGAGAGAAATAAATGAAGTACTTAGAGAAGCACAAAAGGACACCAGCATCTATGAGGCTGAACTGGAAGCCCAGCTAAGAGACAAAGACACTGAAGTCAATCAGCAAAAAGAAGAATTGGAAAGACTGAAACAGCTTAGCCAGGTAAAAACAAAGCTCTTGAGCTGCCAGAGGGGTAATCTACCCTGGGACGAGGGATGACCAAACTTTCCTCCATACTACATCTCCAATGTCCATTTGCAAATAATTTTTGCATTAGGTGTGTCCCCAAATGGAAGGTGATACCAGTTTTGTAGGATTTATAACTTCTCATTGAAGCAAGGTACAGATCATTTGGGGACCCTATAGAGAGCATTTGGCATATTTGAAAGGAACATAATAATCTGTATTGTTTTGGAAAGAGAAAACCATGCACATGTCAAAGAAGTGACACTAAAGCAGTCCTGTGAGGAAAGAAAAAACAGGTGACAGACAGTTTGCTCTTGCTGTTTGTAGTAAAAATGAGTTTTATAGGGAATCTTTTTATTTTGTAATATGTAATAAAGTAATAGCTTTCAGCTGAGGAAGAACAATGAATGCCTGAATTCATATAGTCCCATTTTATCTTACTGTTGGGGGTCCTCATTTGCATTTGTGGATGATGATGATGTGCAGTAACTACTGTCTTGGTTCAGTTTCCATTTGTCAGAAATCAACAATTTGGTTTTTTGCAAGATACATTCCAACTACCCGTTCCAGATTGCAGGCAGAAATGAGAACACAAAACTGTGAAGTGTGGTGTTCTGTCCCAAACCCCTCCCAAGTTTTTCAGTTTTGATGTTTCAGGAAAAACTTGTAAGGTCTCAGTAGAACACTGATAAAATGTAAATCTGTTAGTTACGTAGTGGGTAGCACACGCTCATACTAGGTCTAGGTTAAAATTTACAATACCAATCTTGATGATGATGTTTTAGGAAAAACACTGTTAAGTATATGTGATGTTATGTTGGGTTAATTTGGGATGGAGTTGTTTTGTTGGGGTTTTTAGGAGGTGGTATCATATTGTTACAAGAATTACAGCTGTTGCCTATTTGGGTAACAGGTTGGGGTTAGGAGTGGGGGTATTAATCTGAAAATTTTCTGTGTTTGTAGATGGAGGTGTCAGCTCTGCAAGCTGAACTTGAAAAAGAAGGGCAACTGTTGGAGAATGCTCTGATGAAAGCAGAAGAGAAGGAGCAGCAAAACCATAAGCTCCTTTCTCAGTTCAAACAATTGCAGGTGAAGTATTTATTGCCTTTAAGTTACTTGATAAACAGTATGATTTCCCCACTCCTGCAAGGGGAAAGCGATAAGGATGTTAAAGGATTTTTGTATGAATCTTGTTTGGAAGTTCAGTAGTATCTATGACTCTCTGACTTCAATTTTCCTGTCCAGAGACTACACCACGGTCTTTTATCTGTCTATTTTGGGTATTTAGATTGACCCTTGAAATAATTTCAGAGCTGCTCAGTAGAGGGGTTCATAGATTCTTTCATGTATCTTAATTGCCCACAAGCTTTTTCCAGTACATGTCAGTAGGAAAACTGGATACAGAAGAAAAAACCTGATCCAATACCTAATGCAGAACTTACTGCCTCCGTTTAAAGCTGCAGTTCTGAGGAATCTTACTTACTTGCCACAGACCAGTAATGACATCAAAGTACAATAAGCAATAGAGCTTGTGATCCTTGAACCCACAGGCATTGCGTTAAGTCTACGGAAACATCTCTACCTTGCCACAGTGTCACAGATCAGTGCCTCATTTTAACTGAGTTAGAAACTTAGTGCTCCTCTTCCTAAAGCTTCTGAAAGGCTCAATGGGGTCTCTCTAGGCAAGAGTAATATACTGTTGTTCAAGATCTCCAGAATGTGGCTGGCAAAGAGAGTCACTTGCATTTACTTTTAGTTTTTTAAAGTGCTAGGTGATTTAAAGCAGTTTCTACCGTTGTGGGAAGGCTGGGTTCAGTCCTTTGTATCCATTGGATCCCTTTTTTCCATCTCACATATTGCTCAAGGGATAAAATGACCACCAGGATAGGGCTACAACAATCATCTAGTCCATCTGCCAGACCACATTGGGAAGAGCTTATAAAGGATCTTCACCAGACATTAGTACTATCACTTTAGCTGAAGCTTGCCAATGTGCAGAGAAGAGTTGAAGAGCTATGGGGTCTGGACAGACGTGATTCCTTGGTCTAGTGGCTGGCACAGTGTATGGATAGACAGTGTGATAGGCTTCTGTGTGTCACTGGGCTTTGCTTATGAAAAGACAGTACTTCCTTAGTTTAAGGAAAGGATAAGATCGTTTTTGAACTGGCATTGAAGTATTTTTCAACATATAAAGGAAACTGAAAGGCAAAGATTGTTTTGGGTGTTCTTGTTTTGTCATTGATACTGGTTCAGGCCACATGGGAAAAAAAAGTCTGGACTGTATTTAAAAAACAGAAAAAGAAAACCAACAACCCCTGAAAAACCCCAACAGCAACAACAAAACCACCAAAACAGATCTAAGTATTAAAAAAATCTAGTTTTTATCATTTGTGCATTTGTATACTTAGTTGTGTGGATTTTTTTATCTGGTTTTGTTTGTTTGTTTTTTCTTAGGGAGACAACAATCTCTTGAAACAACAGCTTAAAGATATTCAGAATCGGCTAAACCATGTGGTTGGTAACTTAATTCATCCTGAGGAAGTCTTAGCTTGTATAAATGAGCTCAAGCAAAAGCTTCATACAGGAGTTGGAGAGATTACGTGAGTAAAATAGAATAGTGTTAGATTTGTTCATGTGAAATGGTAGTGATCGTGCCCTGGTACTCGGCATCGGTGAGGCCACACCTCAAATACAGTGTTCAGTTTTGGACTCCTCACTACAAGACAGACATTGAGGTGCTGGAGCACGTCCAGAGGAGGGCAACAAAACTGGTGAGGGGTCTGGAGTGCAAGTCTTACGAGGAGCAGCTGAGGGAACAGGGGTTGTTTAGCCTGGAGAAAAGGAGGCTGACCTTCTTGCTCTCTACAGGTACATGAAAGGATGTTGTGGTAAGGTGGGTGTTGGTCTTTTCCAAGTAACAAGCAATAAGACAAGAGGAAACGGCCTCAAGTTGCTTTAGGGGAGGTTTAGATTGGGTATTAGGAAAAATTCCTTCACCAAAAAGGTGGTCAAGCGTTGGAACGGGCTGCCTAGGGAAGTGGTGGAGTTGCCAGCCCTGGACGTATTTAAAAGTTGTGTAGACATGGTGCTTTGGGACATGGTTTAATGGTGGACTTGGCAGTGCTGTGTTAACGGTTGCATTCAGTGACCTTAAAGGTCTTTTCAAACCTAAATGATTCAATGAGAACAACAGGGTACATATGCCGCATCCTACTGAGTGTGACTTGGGACGGTCCAGCCATGAACTTCAGCAACCTGTGGTTTTTAAGAGAATGTCACTTGAGCTCAGTAATTATATTACTGAGGGAAATGCATAGTCCTCTTGGGTTTCACTGCAAGGGACAGGGAAAACATCTTTCCCCTCTTTGGGGGAAATCGAGCCAGAATGAAGGTCTGTCTGTGCAGTGTGACATGTTTAGTGCTGCACCTGAATTAATTTACTTTGGATGTCTTAAACTTGTACTATTGTATTAGGCTTCATTATTTTACTATCTGGTATCACAATTTAAAATTGCTGTTTTCTGTCTTGGAACCTGGATTGTTTCTTTTTCAGATGTCAGAATTCAGCTGATGCTTTAGGGAAAAGCCTTGTAAATCTGCAGAAAGAATTTAATGACATCCTTGCTGATGCTCAGAGGGAAAAAGAGAAAGCATGGGCTAGACAGAGACAATTGCAGGAAGAAATGGTATCCCAGCAGGAAAAACTGGAAGAGGTACAGGAGAAATACAGACAGGCACGTATCAAAACAACAAAAGCAAGAGTAAGACTTTCAGCTTGGTCTAAAAAATGTAATTTGCAGCAGAAGGATCAAGTTTCACTAAAGATGTAGCTTTGCTACCTTCCCATCTTACAGAGGAGTGTAATTTTACTGACGATAAACTAATACATTTGCTTGTTAGAAATACATTTGATAACTTGCATCAGAGCAGGATGCAGCATGTTACTTGTGATTAGAAAGAATACTAAACTAGATTCATGTTGTGCACAAATGTATGCCATGTAGTAATTTTCATGATAAAGAAACTGTATAAGCAGGCAGAAGCTTCTGAAGAGGGAAAAACAAATAATTGACCACTTCATCCTGTGTATACTGTAAAATTCTGGTTAAAGTAGTGAAATATATCAATCAGCTGTTCTTGCTTGCTTTTGTAAGTGTTATTGCAGTCTTTGTAGGCTTAAAGTTTTTCTAAGACAGAAAAACTTAAAACACACTCTTGTACTTCAGACTGTTTAAAATCAGGTATTTGACAGGACATATGCTCCTTTTGTTGGCTTTTGTTAATTAAAGTTTGCAAAACTGTTTCTTGGAGAAGGGTTTAATGTGGACATTTTAATGCACAAGCAGTCTCTAATTTTAGCTGTGTAATAAGGAAAGACCCACTTTTTGGTGTTCATGTAATTGGAATCTGATTTGATTTTTATTTTTTATTAATAGTATTTATGATTTTTGCATTATTATTTGGTGAATTAGACTTTAGACTCAATAAGTCTCAGAGAACAAAGAGTTCAATTATAGGTAGAAAAATACATCCATTAACATTCTTAATAGATCACTATACATACCACTGCCAAAATAACTTGGGCACTTTTAAAATGTAAATGGTTACAGTGGCAAAACAGTTTTTTCCCTTTTTCTTTTGATACAAAGTATGCTGGTAACTGCATTTCCTGAAAATTTGTTTCTTTAAATAATTAAAATAGCATGGCTTTTTATTGGAAAAAAAAATAATCAGGCTACTCGTTCTGTCTTACTTCACTTGTAGGTTAAAGTTGAAAACAGGCAGAATAAGAACAAGGTCCATCAGTTAGAGAATGAAATTCAACAATTACATGAAAAAATAAAGAGCATGGAAGAAATTTATGGCCTTGCTTGCCAACAGCTCCAAGAGGCAGATGAAGAAAAAAAGACTATGTTTGCTCAACTGGAAGAGTTAGAAAAAAGGGTAGGAATGGCTAAGGACAAGTTCATGCACTGTGATCACTCAGGAAAACAAGATTCAGTAACTTAAGAATTATTTTGCTTTCTAGGATAGATCAAATACTGGAAGGAAAACAAAGGTTAAATAATGGGGTTTTTCCCTTGAATTTTATTGGTTGTCCTTGCTTTAGTGTTTTGGGGTTTTTTTTTTCTGCTTTGCTTCTGTGCATATAATACAAATCGGTGGGGCAGGGGGTGGGGAAAGTCATACCAACAGAAAGCCTTTTTTCCATGCTGCTCTTTACTTAAAACTTATAAACCCTATTGTTTTCCTGGTTTCAGGAAAAAATAAAAGATGCCAGGGCACAAATGCAATTTGTCAGTCTACATAAAGAACTGAAGGAATTAAAGAGAGCAGTCAGCACGTCAGATAAACTGGCAGCCACAGAGCTCTCTGTTGCTAAAAATCAGCTCAAGGCTCTTCATGGGACTGTTCGCAGAATTAATCAGGAGCGAGCTGAGATAAATCAACATTGATAATTAATTGCTTGTATACAAGTAGTGCTTTCTAATGCTATCAGAATGGGAGCAGTCCTAGCGTTGTGTTTTAAATTCAGCTTCAAAGCTTTTTTTTGAGTTGTCCTGCTGCACAGGAGGTTTTGCTTCAGACGGAATCTCATCTTGAAATACAGTAGATGTTTGCTTGCATAAATTTGGGTGTGGACAGGTGTTCTTGCTGTATGTTAGAAGATGAGGGAGAGACAAGTTTAATCTCCTATTAACTGAAAGTCAAACAACACGAATACATTATGTAAGACAGAAAAGCAAAAGAAAGGATGATGGAAGTTTGTGCTTAAACTTGAAGTTTTAAAACTGGGAACCATTTTTGGCTACATACTAACATCTCCTTTGTAGACATACTCTAAAGTTAAAGGAGAAACATGATTTTATATCACCAATTTCTGGAATTCCAGAACAGACTGGTTGTGATACTTCTTATTAGTCAGCTTTTCAGAAAGCTGCGTGAGACAACTGCAAGCTTGTGGAGTGGCATTGCAAACTGAAGCTCAAACTAAAATTTCAATTTTAGGAGATTGAGGAAACCAAAGAATTCTGTGCTGAGGCAGCTTGTGCAGTTCGGGATCTTGCCAGAGCAGAAGCAGAAATAGAATTGTTACAACATCTCCTCAAAGAAAATGAAGAACAAGTAGGTTGGAGTGATGTTTGCTCTATATTATGAGGAGGATAAAATAGATATATGTGTTCAGTGAGTTTCTGAAAATGCCGTATTTAGAGGTGCCTGCCCTGCCCTTCCTCAAGATTTCCCAAGTCACAATGTTCTTCCTTTCCCTGACGTCTGCCAAAGAACAGAATTAAAATCTGACTGGAGTAGCAGACTTTTAAGGAGAACTATCACATGTTCACTTGAATGCCTTTACATGGCTATGTCTGTAAGCTTCAGTCATAGGAGAGGATGGGAAGAACAGTTTTGTTTCATCGAAGTGGTATGTGCATTTTGCTGAATGAGCATTTTTGTAGGGGTGGATGGGAATGTTTAAAGAAGTTTTAGTGCGGTCTAATTTAAATTGAATTTGCTTTGATTTAAACTATATATTTTAAATATCTTCAGTGTGAAATGGAGAAAGCTGGTGAGGAGACTGTTGCATCAGGCCCTCAGAAGTTTGAAATTCAGAAGTTAAAGGAAGCTTTGGAGCTTCAAAAGGCAGAAATTGACCGTTTAAGATGGTTGTTGGATAATACCAGGACAGGTAACCTTTTCTTTCCAGTTCTTGCAGATAAGCACAGATGAAGAAGACTTCACTTTCCTCTCTGTATTTCTTGCTGTTTGATCTGAGAAGCTGTTCAGAGCTCTGCAGGTTTATTCTAGGAGATTAAACTGCTCAGAATACCTTCCTGTACAGTTCTACTCAGCATACATTCAGTCTTTCAATGACTGTGCTTCAGTGGCTTCTCTGTATCTATGTGTATTAAGCAAACAGCAAGACACAGTGCAGTTACGTGAAGTGTATGTGTCTTTGCTTTTTGAAATATGAGTGGAGGCTATGGATGGTTAAGGACCAGCCAGTGGCACTAGCATATCTAGGTTTCTGGCTTTGCCAGTTGATGTGCCATGTGATATTTGGAAATTTAGTTAAGTTTTTCCTCAGTTTGAAAATCAGAGTGGCAGTGTGTTAGTTTTCATTAGTTTGCATTAACAGGACATTTTACAACTATTTAGAAAACAGTAATTGTGTTATGCCTTCAGTTTCTATTGCTCTGGAACATTGTCAGAATTCTCCACATAAGGTGGTTTAACTGGAGAAATGAGCATCAGTTACCTGTATGTGAACTTTTGTTTCTACAGTCCTAAAATGACAAACTTGCAAGGGCCAGTGTATATCTACATCACTATCTAATAACATTTAGTTTTGTTTCCCCTGGAAATTAATTTTTTTTTTTTTAATATTGTTTCAGCTTAACAGGATAACAATGAGGGAAAAGCTGAATGCAGCATTTATGACAATTATTTGCCTTACAAGCATGTAAAACTATGATTAATTTACAGGTAGCAAAGATGAAATTGGCAGCTTACAAGATGAAATCACAACGCTTATAAATGTGCTTTCATACCAGAATGATTACATCACAAGTATAGCAGATCCATGGAAAAGAAGGGGATACTGGTATTACATGCCATCCTCACAGGTCAGAAATAAAAGTTCTATTATGTGGAAAGCAATTTGATATGGGAAAGCCTGTTATAAACATGCTAGGTCTGGGAGAAGCTTAAGAAAAAAAAATAGTGGCTGGCATGTATGAGAAATACTGGAACCACACATATGCACATGTTCCCTGATAAAGTATGT
>JAVJGJ010000062.1:3874003-3902163 GCA_035590215.1 Microhierax caerulescens | reverse complement strand
TAAAGTCTGTTACTGTGTAATAATAGGAATCTAGTGTATGCAAAATTTGGAGACAGTTATTCACAGTGTAGTACTGTAAATTCATTTGCGTAAAAGTTAAAAGGGGACATTGCAGGCAGACGTTTCTTGCAGAACAGCATTTGTCTGAATTTAAGATAAATATTGGTAAAATATATTTAGTGCTCACGTTTGAAGCAGCATCGTGCTTGGAAGTGAGGGAAAGCAGAGTATGTATAGCCTGTTCTTGGGGGAACAAAAAATCAGTGCTTTAGAATGTCTACAACAGATAATTATTTTACATGATTTTTTATTTCTAGATCAACATTTATGGATTTTTTTTTTCTTTAGGCTTCAACTCCAGCTTCCGGCAGCACAAAAGATTCTGGAGTTTGTATACGATGTTCTGAACCATTCACACTCAGAGGAGTGGGTGTTCAGGACAGGCAGTGCAGGAAGGAAGACTTGGCTGATCAAGGAGGACATTGGGTTTACTCACCAGTCAGAAAGAGGTTGTACAAAAGAAATTCTGCTGAAGGTAGGCCATTCTCGTGGTCTCAGAATGTTTAGGAGCATACTGAAGATGGACTTGCTTAAAGAGTTCACAGTGAATTTTTTTGATGTGCATGAGTGAACTATAAATGTTTATTACTGTTGAACTCCTTATTCAGTTTAAGCAGCATTTATTAGCTTTTTTTTGTACATCACATAGTATTTGAAATGTACCTTTGCAGAATGTCTTTTAATGAAAAAGTGATTTTAAAATAACTTTTTTTTTTCTTTCATAAAGATAGAAGGGCAAAAGAAGATGGTGAAAGAAATGAAGAAACTCATGATCCCAAAGACCCTCCCTTTGTACCACCATGTGGTACAGTTATTTACACAGTCCTTCCAGATGGTGCTCCTGTACCTCAGGGAACTGTGGTTTATGGGCCTCCTCCTGCAGGTGGAGATACAGTTGCTCCTGGATCTGTTATCTATGGCCCACCTCCTGCGGGAGCCCAGGTTATTTATGGCCCTCTTCCTTCAAACTTCACTGTCCCGCTCATTCCTGTTGGAGTGCTTCACTGCAATGTGCCTGAACATCATGATTTGGTAAGATTCAGAGCTGTAAGCTGTAGGGTTAACCATAGGCAACTGACTTAAAAATGGATTAGGAACATGTTAACGTATGCTTTTTAAAAAAAAAAAAAGCGGGGGTGGGTGCAAAAAAGCAAAACCTTATTTTCACAGATTAGGTCAGGTTTTTAGGAAAAGAAAAAAGTCCCTGCTAGGAAGGTTCTGGATTTGAGCGAGCTTGGTGATAAGAATGGTCTACCTTCAGTGCTAATAGTTTGATGTTTGCTATCAGTACCTGTTCATTTGTTTCAGGAGAAGTGAAATAGAAAATAGGTCTTGATTTTTATTCTTTGTGTGTTTGTTTGGTTTTGTATTTTTTGTATGTAGGAGAGTGAAGTCTTGAGGCTAGAAGACATTGTGTATTACTTAAAGTCTCATCCATACAAAGATAGATGGTCAGAGGCAGCTAAACATAAATGCAAAAAAGTGGAAAAATTGCAACGAAACATTGAAGAACTTCTGCTTGAGAGAGAAGAGTTGGAACATGAAGTAGCAGAGCTACAACGAGCAGCTCAAAAACAGAACAAATGCAAGTAAGGATCTTGCACTAGAATGCATTTAAAGTGAACATGTGGACATGCCTGACATTTTTTTTTAATAAGTCAGTTTTGACAGTTGTTGTAAATGGACTAGAACTTCAAGAGGCTCTGGGCTTCTGGCATTTTGTATTTTAATTCCATGTCTTCCTTCCTGACCTTTTAGGGATGTTATTGAAGGGTATAGTGACAACCTTATTGCAGAATTTCAACTAGAAAAGTCTCTTAAACATCATGAAGATATTGCAGGCGAAACTGAGTGTATAGAGAAGACTCTTCTCAAACGACGAGCAGAGCTCAGAGAGGCAGATAGGCTACTTTCAGAAGCTGAAGTGGAACTTGAGAGCATGCAGGAGAAAGTAAGTAAAACCATAACTCTTAAGCACAGAAAGAATTTGCGTTTTGCATTAAGATTGTTTTAAGCAAAGGATTTTTGTTTAAATGGTTTTTCACTTGGATAGGCTGAAGCTTCTCAAAATGTTTCTATACGAAAATAAGTTGTGGGATAACCTGTGCTGAAAGAAAATGTTTCAGTCCTTGCCAAAGAGAAGCAAGATTTTCTGCTGTGGTCAAGAAAGGAGAAAAGGTTCTGCTTCATGGTATAGAGAGGGAGAAATCTCAAATGGAATATTCCTGCTAGAAGGAGGTCATCTGTAGACAGCAAACCTGCAGGTGATGGATGTGGAAAGCATAAGATGGGAATGTATTGTCTTAATAATCTTCACTTTTTGCTCTAGACTAAAGATGCTGTTCAGAAGTACAATTATGCCAAAAAGTGTCTGTCCCGTACTGAAACTAAAGCAAAGGAGCTAGAGCGAAGGGCTCAGAAAATGGCCATGAAACTTGTGAGAGCAGATGAGCAATTAAGGTACGTTGTTCTTGTGCGTTTGTATGAAATGGGGATGAGAGGCACAAGATGCTTTCAAATACAAAGACAGTGCTTTTGGAGAGGGAGAGCTGTTAAAATGTTAATATGAAAAGGCATAAATGCTTCTTCAGGTTGTTAAAGGCAGATAAAAGGGATTTAGAACAGCGTAAGATGGAACAAGAAGGTATTTTGAAGGAAATGGACCAAATGGTGGCCGCAAGAGACTCAGAGTTCCAGTCATTAAACCAGAAGATAGAAGTGCAAACTGAAAGGTGAAGTATTTACCATAAGCTGTATTAGCCAAAATAAAGATGTCCTCATCCAATAAGTTACTTCTTAAGGTATTCTTGTTTCTTCTGAGTCGTGTTTTTATCTTCACTGTCAGTCTTCAGAAGCTTCAGGAAGATATTCAAGCTGCAGAAGGTAATGAGGAACATCACCTCCGAATCCTTAGAGAAATAGAAAGCCTTTTTCAGGGCAAGAAAACTGAACTTGAAAGATTGAGAAACCAGGTAAGGCTTATCTTACTAACTCTGGACTACTCATTTTGTTGGGTTTGATGTAACTGAAAGCTGAGAAATCTTTGATTCTGAATTGCCTTGTCTGACTGAAGAACTTAATTTTTAAGTCTGTTTTAATGTTGGTAATTGTAAGTGTCCTTGGTTTGTCTTGTAAAATTTATAATACCAATCTCTGGCATTCCTGCATAATATTACTCCAGAGTTCTCTATGACAATCTTGACTGCATTTCAGAATAAAAAACTTAACTTTCTGAGGTACAGGGTTGCACTGCCCAGATCAGAACTTAGTGTTTAGTGTTGGCTTTATTATACAGGTTGAGCAAATAAAACTTATAGCTTTGATGGGATCCTTACACATTATGCAGTCCAAATAAATCTCTTGACAGACAACAGTGTACTGCACTTGTTTTTGTAGCTACACACATGCACAAGAATAAAAGCCTTCAGATGCTTCTTCTGTTAAACTTCTACATTGTAGATTATTACTGACCAACAAGAGCTCTTGTTTCTGGAGCAACAGTTAAATCAAAGAAAAGAAGAGCTCCGTGTCCTTGAAAACTGTATTTCTCAGAAGGAAGGTGACCTCAGAAGAGCAATTCAAGATGGAGAGACTGAAGCAAATGAAAAACTACACCAAATAAGAGTAACTGTTCCAAATGAGTTTTCAATTTGTTCTACCTCTGGAGAACAAGAAAAGAAGTATCAAAAACATGCCATAAAGTTTCCACAGAATCAATTTCGCTTTCTATGACCCCCCCAAAACCCACTGTAAAATAGAACAAGCAAATTTACCGTTCTGGATGACTAAGTGTTTGGTCCAGATGCACAAATAAGAAGTAGAACTCACCAGTTACAGTAATACTTACAGAATTGGTCCCTTGAGAGCGAAATTACATTAAATAAAAGTCTCTGAATGACTTACTGTTGCTGAGACAAGCAGCTGCTGAAGCAAATCAGTCGGATCAGTGTGCGGAAAACACAACAAAGCTGGCATAAGTCAGCTCTCTGTCTCCATCCCCATTTACTTAAAAAGGATCCTGTACTTGCTTTCTGAAAAAAAGACAAAGTATCACAGTTAATTTTGTGGGTTTCTTACTGGGGCTTCTTGTCTGACTTTCTGTTTTAAGGCCTACCTGTTAATTCACTTTAATGATGGTGTTACAGTCAGACTTGTAGATCAAAGTCTTTACAAGATTACTGCTCTGAATTGCCAGCAAGCAAGACTTTAACCTAAATATTTGGTATTTTTTGTTTTACGCCATTAATTGTAACTATAAACTCTGGCATTAAAATGGCCAGAACATCAGTAGCAGACTTCTTAAATTTCATAAATAATTACAACTTCTATTTAAAGGAAGACTTTCTTTAAAATGGCAAATAATTAACACTGATACATTTCCACAGGAAATAAAACTACTTCTGGAAGAACTTCTTAATGAGAAGAAAGAACTGCATGTCCAGATTAATGAGAAAAGAACACAGCTTTCCTTCATAAAGAAGGATATTGGAAAAGAGGAAGAAAATCTTCAAGGAATACTTGGGCAAATTACCAAGCATAAGATAGGTATGTCCCTGGTTTTACTAGATACTAGCATTTTGTGCAGATTGGAAAGAAGTACAGTCGGAGCTCTTAGTTGTACGTTGCTGCAGTCTTCTGTTCCTCAGTCCTTTTAAAATATTGTGAACAACTGCAGAGGAAGAGTTTCCTGTAATTCCTGTAGCTTAGACAGAGCTGACAGATACCCTTTGCTTAATTTGAGGCAGTACTCTGTGCTGCTTTGTATTTGGGATGGGAGTTTTTCATGCTGGAGAGAAATGTGAACGAATCCATTGCCGGGACTGATCTGTTAAGCTCACACTTGAGCGCTATGTGGTTAGGAGACATTAGCTAATTGTGCTGCATTCACAGCAGAATTAAACATCAGGGTGTGTGGGGAAATGGAGGAACCTCCTTTGAGACAGCATCCTGTCAGACTGTGGGAAGTAGAAGCAGTGGCAGTTTGCAACTTCTGTACTTTATCTGAAATACCTTACTTCACTGTTTATCAGTCAGATACTCTGTCCCAGACTAACTCTCCAGGGAGGAGCAGGAAGAGCAGGATACCTAGGGACCTGCAAAACTTGCTGGTAGAATGGGACATAATACCTGGCGTGTCTGACACAGCAGTTGAAAACGTGAAGAGTTTTTACAGGGGTGATACCAGTATAGTGTCTTTTAATTTTCCTTGGTGACTTTTTTTGCAGACAGAATACATTTGAGGTGCTTGTAGTAACGTTTCGTTTCTTTCACCTTACTAGAACTGAAACATGTTCTGGAAATGCTGGAACTTGAAAATAATGAACTTGAAGGTTTGAAGCTACAACATGACCAAAAGGTCAATGAGCTAGAAAAGACTCGGGTTGCAGTTCTAGAAGTAAGTATTTCTTCTGTAGCTAATACAGTAACTGGAAGAGTAGATCTGCATGTTCTCTGCTACCCAGATCTGACCAGAACCACAGTCTCTACACTTTCAAATCAGTTTCTATTCTGATTTCAGCTTATCCAGCAAAGTCTTAAGCGTGCTTAGGCATTTTAAAATAATGGGACTTTTTTGGTGTCTGTAAGGGAGAGAGGGCAAAAAGACAGAAGGCTCTTCTGTGGCTGTAGAACCATGAATACTGTGTTCTTAGCATTAGTTTCCAGAGTCTTTTTAATCTGGATTCTTTGTCCTTCCTTGCAAACAGTAAATATGGAAGACAGTTTACTAACTCAGCTGGATGATCTCTACCATGAAAAAACTATGTCAGCTAGTCTCTTTGATGAATACAGACAGACACAGCTTTGCTGCCAGAGGGCAGAGAGATCAGCAGCATCCCTTTGGCAGTCTTGAGGTAGCTACAGGATTGTTAGGTCAGAGTCCCGGATAGCTCTGCTTTACTCAGTTGTGTGATTCCAGAAAATCTAATGTGTTTGCTAAGACAGCTTTTATAAGCATGTATAAGCAGACTTTACCTCTTCTCTTTCTACTCTTTCTGTGAAGGACAGGGAAAAGAAGGGACTGGTCAATAAGCTTGACCCCTTTCTATTACTGTGATCTGTTAAAGTCATCACCTTACTACGTTACCTGAGCATCTCACAGCGCTTAAAGTGGTCGTTCTCTCAAAATCCCTGTGATGAAGGGATGTGCCATTCATATGGAGGGGGGAAAAATGGTGGTTAAACAATATGGAACCAAGAATAGCCCCCCTGTCTTCCAGTCCTCATGCTCATATTCTTCCCAACCTTCATCGTAAACACACAAATTAATCTTGCACTTTAAGCACATATCCCTGTTACAATACAGCAGCTACAGAGAGTACTCTAGCCTGTGTATGATCTCTGTGAATGGAAGGGTTTTAAACTGCTGCAGCTAAAGATGTTAATGCTTGTTCTACTTCTTGACCATATAAATGTGGTGTTCACAATACCTTCTGTTGTAGGAGAAGTTAAAATTGGACAATATTCAGAAATTATTTCAGTGTCAGCAAGGGGAAGTAGATTGGCAGGAACAACTACTACAGAAAAAACGTGAGGAAAACGAATGTCTGGTTTCTCAAGCACGCACTCTGAAAAGTAATATTGAGTCTTTGAATAAAGAAAAAGAAAAACTTGAAGATGACTGTCAGAGTTTGGAAGAGAAGTTCTCAAAAACCAGAAGGTGGGGGAGGAACGTGTGTGTGTTCTTTTGTTTGTGGGGTTTTTTTGTTTGTTTTTTTTTTTCTTTCTGCAAGGATCAGAAAGTCTGGGAAGTGCCTTGAATATCTGTTTATCCTGATTAAAAATGCAGCTATAACTTTGAGATGCCCAATTATACAGAGTATGCTGTTTCTTACATCCTGTGGCGGGTTTATTTTAACCATGTCTACAGCAGGCTTAAAGGAAATACTCAGCAATGGAGCTGATGAATGCAACAGCATTTATTGTATCATGGCAGTGCAGTCAGAAATGTTATGAAAAGCAAAATGTTAAGTCTTGGAACGGGACAGCTGTCCTGCTCTTATGACTACTAGGCAGCATCCACTTGAGCTGAGAGAACTTTTACTGAAATGCAGCTGTTTTTTAGTCCTCACCAAGTACTTCCAACAAACCAAGAATATGTATTTGCATTTTACAGAGACTTAACTGCTATTGAAGATGGGAGAAGAACTGCATTGTCCAATGTAGAAAAAATGGAACTGGATGTTAAAAACTTGCAGCAGGAGGTAGATCTACTGAGCAAACAAAAAAAGTCACTGGATGAAGGCATTATTGTTGTACAGAAAGCTCTTCAAGGTAAAGATAAATTTTTGGGTTTAAGCTGTATTACATTTTAAGAGAAATTGTGTTAAAAGGCACACTATACTGTATGACATCAAATATCCAACAAATTCAAATGTTCAGATATTTACAGGCAAAAAAAGTACTTAACAGGTCAAAAAGATGGAAATTTTCAGATTTTTTTCAAATTGCTGATTGAAAATCTCTGCCAATTATTTTCCTAGAAAAAAAGGAAGAACTAGAAACACTGAAAGGAGAATTAGATCACTCCAGGCAACAGCTTCAACTGATAGAACAGGTTAGTTTTAGTGAAGTACCTACTTGTTTTCACATAGTGGGTAGATCGTTGCGTAGAAATGAGGGGTGTCATTTATTACAACAGTTGCAGTCCATCACCTGTTTTTCACCTAGGCACACTAGCTCAACATCAGAGCCTTGCACAGCTAATAAACAGTGGTGAGTTTATTGCCATGTTCGTGCTGAGTTTGGAGTGATTTGGACTACAGTGGGTAACAAACCAAACTTCTCTTCTGGGTTTTCTGTTTGCGTGGCAGCTGTGACAACTGTCCTAGTCAGATCGTTTGTACCAACTGGGACTGTGTGGCTTTGCTTTGGTTTTGATTGTTTGCTTTGGTGGAGATTCAGGTTTTGTGGATTTGTTTAGTTTTGAATTTATCTTCTTTCTAGAAAAACAATCCAGACCCTGTTTTTAGGAAGAAGATACTCCTCTTTATTAAAAAAAACAAACACAAAACCCAAAACAAAACAGCATCTTCTGGCTCTTTATCTGGTGGTTCCTGTTGTGTTAATTCACGCAGTGGCTAGCTTAAATGGAAGGTGATCTTCAGTGTGATTTGGAGTGTTCAGTTACGTTCTTTCAAATGCCAGCCTTTTAGCCAGAGCTGTTACTCTTACCAGCTAGTTGTGTCACTTGATTTTGTGTTTTATATTGCAGGATTTGAAAGATAACACAAGGCGTCAGGATGAGTTGATTAGAGAGCAGGCAACCCTGAAAGAAGATATCCTAGAGTATTTAAGGAAATACAAGGATTGCCAAGAGAGACAGAAAAAGGAGGAGAACAAACTGCAGCAGCTCCAGAAAGAGATTGAAGAGAAAGAAACAGAACTAGCCAAACAAGAAGCGGTAATGAGCCTGCCAGCTTTCCTCACTTTCTCTTGACCTAAAAATAATGCAGGCCAAAAAGTTTTGGGTGCAAGTTTACAAATAATACACCAGTGTTTTAAGAAATATCAGGCCTCATTTTTAGAGGAACAGCAGTAAACAAAAAGCTTCAACATTCGGTTATATTTTAGTGAAAACTACTGTTTAGCACAATAAAGCACTGTATCTTCCTCCTTGGCAGGGTCATCTTATACTGAACTGGTAACAAAACTGCTGTACAGTCAGTAGTGAGCATAAGAAGGGCTAACGTGGTGGCAGGCCCTGTGCTGCAGCATTGTCTGGGCTGCTGGTGTAGCTGATGTGGGTGAGGAGATGGACTGGTACAGATCATTCTCTATAATGCTGTTTTGTCAGCTGCCAAGACAATAGCAGCTGGACATAGTTCAGAGAACTTCTTCCTGTGCTGTTGGTTTCTCTTGGGAGATAAAGCACACTATATAGAGTACCTGAAATGATATCATGGATTGCAGATAAAATCAAAGCTTAATTCCAGCTGCATTCCACAATTCCAAAACCAAGCAGAAAAAAATCCAGGGTTTTTTATCCTGGAGTTTTCTTCTGACTTTGAGTGGATCGCTACTGGCCGCTAGCTTTTGTTCTTCTCTTCCACAGTATTTCTGTGCAAAGCCCATCGGCTGTTCATAAAAATTAGGGCTTAATCATATTCCTGTAGTAAAATTAACTTAGGCTGGCTGAGCAGTTTCAACAAAGTGTTACCTAAAAGAAAAACTGAGGGAGCTGTACCAAAACTGAGGGGCAAGAAAAACTGATAAACTTTTTTTGTCAGTAGGGACAAACTAGTCAGTTAGACTACAGTTCTTTACAGTTTATGCTGCTTTATCTTCTCTATTGTTTTCTGGTGGTGGTGGTCTCATTGAGTTGGTACTAGCTACAACTTGAAGCGGTGGGGTTTTTTGGCAGATTCTTCATTGCCTCAAGCAAAAGTCAGACCATGAAGGAAAAAACCTGAAAAAATACATTGCTAAAGTGAAAGATGAGAAAATCCTATTGGAAAAGGAGCTAACAGATCAATGGAAGAAACTGGAGCAGACAATAGCAAAAGTAAGGCTGGCAGAAGAAGACCTCAGTAAGATGGAAAAGGAGAATTCCCGATGTGCAGCACTTGAAGAAACTGTCAGAAAAAGCAGTAAGTTGTTGCACAAATCAGTGGTTTCCATCTGCGTTCTAAGTCTAATGAAACAAAAATTTTTCTGTGAATCTCACTTGATTTCTAATACAGCACATGGATTGACTCTAGATCCTTAAATTGACTTCTGCAAAATGGAAATTCTGAAGCCAGCTGGTGTTCTGTCCCCTTCTCACCTGGCATTGGTGTTTTACAAACCATTGTGCAGCAGATGATGTGTTTGAAAAACTTGTAATGTGAATGAAATATGCCAGGGTACTTATGCTTCTGATAATCAGGATTGTTATTAAAAAATGTTAATTACAGGACATCAGCTCTCAGAAAAAGAATTAAAATTACAACAAAAAAACAGAGAAATACAGTCTCTTCAGAAAGAACTGGAAGTCTCCAAGTCTGAGCTAAACCATCTCCAAGATCAGATAGCATCAGAGAAGAAAAAAGCAAAAAACCAAATTCTGAGTCTGAAAGAAGCAATGGAAATGCAAAGTACGCAGCTGGAAAGAAAACTGCGTGTAAGTCCTGGCTGAGTGGAGAATGTTTGGACATTTGGGTTATTTTTAAATGGTAACATGATAGAACACCCATTTTTATCTTAGGAGGAACAAAGTAATGCATTAACTTCATGACTAGACTGAACTTGAAGCAACCAAACTTTGGTTTTTCTAGCTTGTACTGCAGAACACGTCTAGTTACTCCTATTTAGTGCTGCCTGGTTTTACCTTTTAACTTGAAGAAATTGTGTTATGTGGATTCTCTTGGATGCTCAGGGTAAAAGTCAATCTTGCTGTGTTTTCCTAGGATCAGACCCATAAAAACAGCTGTTTGCAGAGCGATATAACTGCTGAACAAGTAGCGTGCAGTCACCATGAGCAAGCCAAGCACCTTAAGGACCTTGACCAAGTCCAGCAGCCCCAGGTATGTCTGCGTAGCTGAATGTGGCGGGGTTGAGGGAAAGCAAGTGTCTTCCAGATGAGTTTAATATTGTATGGGTTTTGAATCTCTCCTGTCTGTTGTATCACAATCAGAAACAGACCTACTTAAAATTGCTGTGTGATTTTTTTAATTTATTTATTTAATCATTATTTTTTCCCCAAATCTGGGAAAGGTTAAGCTTTGTGAACAGTCAGTAGGATCAGGCAGCTTGGTAATCCCAGTTTAAAAATGGAACAAACCAACCCCAGCCAGTCAGCCATGCGCAGAGTTCTCCGTGTAGGGCTGCCACGCTCTAAAGCACTATTTCATGATTCAGACCCCGAAGGCCACAGCAGAGTGGCTCAGCTGCAGGGCTGCCTTCCTGTCACGTGCGGAGAACTGCAGCACTGTTTGGGTCGGTTCAGATGCATCAGCCCTTCTTGACCAGTAAAATGATGCCTCAAAAAGGGACTGCTCTTCAGAGGTGGGCTGAGGGGCTAGTCTTAGCTACTCATTAAGAGTAATTGGATTTGGATGCTCCCAAGTTACATAGCAAATGCACTGTAACATTTGATGTCAGCTCAATTTAGGCAATGCTGCAGTCTAGAATTCAGACTCTGGCTCCTGTTTAGGTTAAGATTTGGTAATATGACTCTAGTCATGTCAAATTCATAATTTATGCAAACCAGTAAGTGTTATCAATGTTCAAAGCTACTCAGTGGGCACTTAGCAACTTGCTATTGCCCACCTGGGCCAGCGTTTGATACTTGCTTTAAATTAAAAGGTTATTTCACACTGTCTGACTGCTCCTAGTCCTTTAATAAATACTTGATAAATTGTTTCTAAGCCCTTTAAAAATTGGGTCCTTCAGAGAATGATGTTAGCAACTGGAGAGTGTTCAAGGAAGACTGCACAGGATCAGAGTACAAATGGGTTTAAGTCACCCAGTTGTGTCCTGGTAACTTCAGTGCCTCTGTTACCATCTGAGGGGCTTAACAGGTGAAGTTAATGTCAGAATTAGGGCTGCATCTGTTCAGAGGTTTTGTGACTTCTGATTGCACTAGTCGAAATGCAAACATTTCTGAAAGAAGCCTTGTGTAGTTATAGAGGGAAATCCCTCTGGATTGATGATGTATTTGTAACCTGACGGCAGAGTGGTGAGACTGTTATATGATGTAGGTTAAAACTCAAGGAGACCTGGAAAAGAGACAAAGTGAAACAGAGAATGCAGCAATGCCGCTTAACCTGGAGACTGAAGGTGAAATCAGGATGGGGTTGAAATCTTCAAGCCTGTCTTCAGAACCGCTGGAAGATACAGAAGCATCTTCTGAAGTAAAGGGAAGTCTGCACTGTGCATCTGGTCACTTACAGACTGATCCCTTTGCTGCTGCTAAAGAAAGACTCCACTCATTGGAAGAAAAGTTGAAATTTTCGCAAGCCATCGTAATGGTAAAATGCTTTCACAAAGTAGCTGCTCCTAGTGCTGCAGCTGAGCATGGCAGTATTGGTACCTTTGGCTTAATGCTCCCTTGCTGAGTTGTGCTTTTGTTTCCAAAAGGATGAACAATGGCGTGGAGAGGCTCTCCGAGAAAAACTGCAGCACTGCGAAGATCAGCTGAAGGTGGCATATGGCTCCTTGGTCACGCTAAAACAGCTGTTGGGTCCCTTCTAAAATGAATCTGAACAGCCCAGGAGCGCAGGGATCCTTCTCCGGCTCTGGTGTATTCACTCTGTACCCTGCTGCTACAGAGTGTTTGGCGGGGGGGATAAAAGAAAGCCTAGCAGCTGCATGCTGCATCAAGATGAATGATTAATTAATTGGGGGTTTGAGTATTCCAACAAAATTCCCTCATTTATTTTGTACTACGGTTTGTTGCAATATGACCAGTTAAGAGCTCGGGAGCACCCATGATCACTTTTAAGTACAGGTGCTGGCCAAGTTTCATTAAATGTACTTGTGCTTTCTTCAGGCATGTAATGAATGATAAAGGCCATAGAAATGGGGCTTATTTCTGGCTTGGGAGGAGGGGAACTATTTAAAAATAATTTGTAAAACCGTTGCCATCTGCTTGTGGTTTGAGACTCTTAGCATTGCATCCCTTGTGTGTTGACTTCAAGGTCATCAGATGTCTTAAACACAGTCTTGAAAATTACACTAGCTGGATATAAATAGAACTAATGATTTATTTAGGCACAGCTCCGGCAGTCCATGTCCAAGAAAGCAGAAGTATTATTCAGAGGAAAGCAGCAAACGGAAGGCACCCTGCACAGCTTGAAGCGACAGGTTGATAAGCTGGATGACCTAATCAGCAGCACTTCAGACCCACTGTTTCTAACCCATAGCTCGAGTCTGCTCTCTCTTTGTCCCACTATGAATTTAACAAAACCTCAGGTAACAGCCTGTGTACAGGAATTCTGGGTTTGTTTTAATAATTTCTAGCTCACTGGTAGTCTGTTACAGCATCTGCTCACCATCTTAGAGCCACAGCGGGGCGGTGGGAGGTGGGGTGCTCATACTGTGCCCACTTAGTTACTGTGGCAGCAGTGAACTCATTTGAAAAATGTAAGTTTTCCTCAGTGTTGTCTGTTGTTGGGTTTTAATCTTACCTTTTATTATTTGAAATCTAGATTTTTCTTTTTTTTTCCCTGAAGATAAATGTGTCTCTACTAATTGAAGACATTACTAGTCAGCCTTTCTGCTTTTTCTAGGCTTCTCGGACAAGATTTGCACACAGGCTGGCAGGTGTCCCTGTGGTGCCGCAGACAGCGCAGAGGACACCTTCTGGCTTGTGAGGAGTTCCTCGGTGAGGCCCAGAGGTGAGAGCTGCCTTCAGCCCTGGTAGAGCCTGGTGCTGGCGGTGGCCCAGGGCAGGTGTGCTCGCGCAGCGTGCTGCCCCTTTCCTGTGACGGTGCTCCAGCGGTGGGTGTCTCATGCCTGATACTCTTTTGGCTCATAGATGTGTATTTTCAAACAAATGGCAGGTGAGAGCTGCTTGTAAACTCGGATGACGTGGAGAAATCCCTGCTGCACTGATCACCTTTGATGCCAAGCTGGTGCTATCCTCAATCCTTCAGGAACACTTCTCTGGTTTAAATATATAGCCTATCGTCTAACTTAGTTGTACCTGGTTATAATACTGGCCTGGTACTTAAGCATTCTTCTGTAATTAAATTAAAAATATATTTCTTCTAACGTATGGCAGCTCTGTGAGCACTGCCCATGCCCCAGGGCTGCTGCTCCCTTCCCCTGGCCACAGGCCACAGCTGCCCCCCTCGGCCACCTCTACCTCACTGCTCACAGGTCGGGGCTATGGAGGCACTGCCACTGCTGGGACAGCTGCTCCCAGGGCCTGCTCTGTACTGCACTATTTTTGATTAACTGAGCTTTATGTAAGTTCATTTTTTTTTTATATAAAAACTATTTAAAATGTGGATTTAAATGTTTAAAAGCAACTATTTCTATTTAAGCATAAGCTTCTACTGTAAAGAAAAGCTGATTGTCAAGGACAGAGTTAGAGTTGTCCATTTATTTGTTGTCAAATGCATGGGAGTTTTAAATACAATTATTTTTCAGTACTTCCTTGAAGTGGCAGTGGTTGATGCTTGCTTTTATCTGTGGCTGGTCAGTGTGGTTTTTGTTTGAGTTGTCCCTAAGGACACTTACAGGGGTAGCACTGGCAGTGCCCTCTCTGGCTCAGCCTTGCAGGGAGCAAAGCTCATTCCACCCTGCTGTGCCAGAGCTGTCACTGGTGCCTGCCACCTGTCCCTCGCTGAAGGTGCAGCTGCATCACTTCTGAAGATGTGGCTATGGGTAATGGCTTCATAAAGTTCCCAGCAAGTCTCTTAATTAGCGGTGGTAAACCTACGCTGAAGTGAGATGAGGTTAAAGCCTGCATCACCACAAGATGCAGAACCAGCACGTGATGGAACTGCAGCTACAAAAGCAGTTCAGGCACTGCTGTTGGGGGATATTACCATGTAAGATGTTTTTTTTACAGCAAGAACCATTCAGCATCCCACAAAAGGCTGGGCCAGGTGAGCTCCTGCGGCCCCTCCCAGCCATGGCTGTAATGGGGTCTCCCACAGGGACTCCCCCTCCAGCTGGGATCCTCCCTAGCCCCCGCTTCCCCCTGGCTCTGAACTTGTTCTGTCTCACCCTCTCTCATCCACAAGCACAAAGGGGTCCCTGCAGCACAGCACCCAGCAGCCAGACCCTGTTCCACAGGCAGTGAACGTGACCCAGCTCCAGCCCCTGGTGCTGGGCTCAGCACTGGCCTCCTCTGCGCTGCAAAAACATCCCAGGTTTTCCCCCAAGGTCCATCAGGAGGAGTAACCACAAGCAGCTGAAACGGCGACCAAGGCCCAAGGCCCCACATGAGTCACACCAAGGCAAACAGAAGCCACACCAGATTATCTAGATACAGGTACTTTATTTACAAATATTTAGATTAATAGCATTGTTACATCAATTGAGGAGTACAGCAGTCCAAACAGATCCTTTCCGTGACAGAAACAGGAAGACCTACTGTAACTTACTCTGGGAGTACAGGTATTGCACCTCAGCAAGCTGTAGTCATTAGAACATTTACTTCACACCAGCAGCAGGTTGTGGTCCCTGGGCAAACCCTTTGCGGTGCAACCTTGGTTTAAGCAGGATGCATTAGCTGTAGGTCTTGAACATACCCATCTACTTAAGAATATTAGTTAAAAAAAGGACTAACCAGACAAAAACAAAGGGACAGTGCACAAGTTACCCAAATCCTATTGTCTGCACATTCCAGTTTTGGCTTTTATTTAACATTGACTGTACAATACTCTGGTACCACTGTTTACTTACAAGTCTGAACATTGTATAGTTTTAGTGTCTAGAGAGGGATTTTAAGCTTACTTCGTATTTAAACGCTGCCGTAAGGCTAAAGCCAGACATACAATGACAATAAGCACTTACCCCCTGCCCTTTTTAAACCGTATGTGATGTTTTCCAAGCAGAGGTCCCCAGGAGACAGAGCGGTACCACACGCAGAGCCGCAGTCAAACCCTGCACATGGTTCCATGACATCCACACGTGCGCTGTCACTGCTCAGCACCTCCCGTTCGCCCAAGCGTTACAGGTTGCATCACCCCGCAAAGGATGTGCTCAAAAGCTTGATGAAAAAACCCGAGGAACCCTCACACAGGACTTAAATACAACAGCAGTTAAAATCCCGAGAGAGCACACACGCGTTGTTCTGACTGTCCAGTTCGGCCTCTGACCATTGAAAAAGTTAAAGGTATAAAAGCGTAAAGGTGTGCAAGAGAACCAGCCTTTGTATACGATGCAAGGCAGGTGATGAAGCCCAATAATGCAAAACGCTTACTGAAGAGAGAAGTAGGTTAGCACACTGCTGATTGCACAGAACAGGATTAATAAAATGGCATAGATATACCACAGTGCAAAGATGAGAGACAGATTCCACTAGTGTTAATTTCTGCGTTGGGACGAGAGCTCCCCCAGCACAATGTCCACTGTTGACACCAAGGAGTTAAGCCTACGCGAGTGAACTGCAGTCACATCTATTTCTGGACTAACAGAGCGACGTGGTCACATACAGGTCATACTGTACAAACTGGTATTTTCTTATATACTGTTCTAATGCCAGTAATCATTTTCTTCATTAAAATCATATACACAGGATGTATTTAACTGTTAGCTCAGTTCCTTCAAATTTTATACATATTTACGTTCTGTTAACAAATGTAAAGGATAGAAGTGGCAAAAAAATGACGTAAAGCTATGAGCATAAGAATGAATGGATCGTTTCCCTGGGCGAGTCGTATACTCCTGCGCCAGCCCCCCCAGCCCCTGCCATGGGGAATTCTTCCAACAAAAGCACATGGTTACAGAGCCCCTCGCTACCATCGGAAGTCATTTCACAGCAAAAACTTATCCTTTACTATGGACAGCTCTAAACAGTTAAGAGGTGGGGAAGAAAGGCCAAAGAACCATCAAATTAAACCATACAAGACAAAGCCCTGCGAAAGTGTAAAATCATGAGTCCGGCATCAGTGCTCAGTTTAAATTATGTATCGGTGACACTATCACAAGGACAATCAAGGAAAAAAAAAACTTCTAGATTTACCATGCAGGAGAGGTTTTATTACTCTACTTGCCTTTGATAACCTGATTACATCTAAAGTTGTTTAGCAGTTTAGTACTGTGTTAAACTTGTCTCAGAGTTTTAATTAAACCCAGTAAATGTACAGAAGACAGGGAAGCAGTCAAAAGCACCGCTTCCGACAGACAGAGGTGAAAGGTCAGAAATGGAGCCATGAAACAGAGGTCACTAGCAGCCACAGCCTTCTCTCTGGGGCTGGGGTTCGCTGGTTAGTCGCCCCCCCTGCGGAGCTGACGGTTTGTGCTGTACACCCGATTCTGCAGCATTCAGATCCAGGCTTCCGTCTTGGATATTCTGGTAGATTTTCTTGGCAGCCTCCAGGAACGCATCCTCAACGTTCTCTCCACTACAACGAGAGCAGCAGGAGTTACTTAGCCTGCATTTCCAAGCAGTGCAGGTTATGGCGGCAGCTGGCTAGGCACCCTCGCTGGGATGTGACAAGTCACCAAGGAGCACCAGTTGCTACCCTGTCCTCTTGCATGCAAAAAAGCTTACAGCACTTAAACAACGACATTCGATAACCTGTCCTTTGGTAGGGCGGCTTGCTCCCTAGCCATCACACCTATGAGGACCAGCCAGGAATAAGAAACACATGCCAAAACACCAAGTAACAAAAACAAGCTAAGGCGCTGAGCCGCATGCACCGAGCGGTTCTGACAGAGGCTTAAAGATAGAGGAACTGCTATTAATCAAAACCTTTTTGTTAAAAGGTTCCATTACAACAGGTGCCAGTTGGAACCACATTTATTAGTGTCACTGGAGATCGGAACCCTCGTGTTCCAACAGGCTCACAGCCGACACGGCCCACCACAAACATGGTGCAGTGATGGCTCTCGGGAACTGAAGGGACTGGCTGTCACCGCAGAGCTCGCTTACAGCTCGACACCCGAGGGAAAAGGAAAGTCTGAACCGCTCTTACCCACACACACGCGCTCGCTCTACACTCAATAATGACTTGGAACCAAATCAGTTCATTTGATTTCAACAAGTCTTTGCCTGAAACGTAGCAAGGTCTGATTTCCAAGTTACCTTCAAGTCAGAGCTGACACAACTGAAACTGCTATGCGTACCTCACCACCTAAGAGAACTCAAAAATGGGGGTTTTTGGACTTGTAAAACCCTACTATACCTGAACTCTTAAACAGATCACATCTGAATCATGAGTCTAGAGTAACTTACGTTTTTGCACTTGCTTCGAGGAACAATAAACCTGTTTAGAAACAAGAAGTTTAACAGTCAATGCATAACATACTTCAAATTGCCCTAAGTCATACTATGACCTTCAGATTACATGCAAGACGCTCTCTTACTATTAAATAGTACTTTATAACTAAGTTAAGGCACACAAAAGAAAGCACACAAGCTGTTTTCTAGAACTAAGCACAGAGTTAAGCCAGACTACCTAGGCACAGTCTGTACATACAATTACGTTACTTTGGAAGTCTAAGCTTGCAGCTATCAATGCTGAGGATTCACTTTAACATCGCTATCTTGCAAGACATGTAACAGCTCAAGAGAAAAAAAACACACCATTTTCTTCAGCAAATTGTTTGGCTTCTTCATATGTAACATCCCTCTGTGCTTCCAGATCTGCTTTATTTCCTATGAGGATTATCACCTAGTTCAGAAGAGAAAATATTAGTCTAGGAAAAATCTTACTAACTTTTTCACTACCAACCTCGTAAGACAAAAAAATCCACCTTCAAAATACACAGAAAAGTTTAACTGCAAAAGCCACACATCCTCAGGAAAACACTGCTCGAGCTGTACCCCCCTCGTAAAGTCAGGAGTAGCGTCTCCAGCTGCCACTTTCAAATGCTTTAGGTTGTTCTCATGAGGTGAGGTCCTAAAAAGCAGCAGCGCAGTAGTCCTACTCTATTCACAAGAGTTGTACCTTGAGCCATTTCTTGTATTTGTTTAATCACCTGCTAATCCAGCCAGAATCTTTGCAAGTTTCCTTTCATCCCAGCAGAGTCCTCCCACAAGCTTAGTGCTAAAGTATTGTGGGAACACTCCGAGCAAGACTGAAGGACAACAGTTCTGTGGTGTGGGCAGACACACAGAACCTTCTTGCCCCGTCCCTCCAGAAGACCTGGCCAGCTTTTGCCAAAGATCTGATTTATATTCCAACCTAAGATGAGACCACATTCACCTCATTACTATCACAAAACAAGAAGTAGTGACAAAACTTAAAAGTTTGTCCAGATTTAATCACAATTTTGTCTCCAACTGCTGGAAGCAGGCCCTTGAAAGGCAAGTAGCAAAACCAGACTCTCTGAAGAGACCACTGCCTTCTCACACAGCAGCCTATGCTTTTGCTCCAGTTGCAGTCAGGGAAGAGAGTCACTGACGCACTGCAAAATGGGGACAGAAGGATAACTCGGAGCCAACGAGCTGAGAAACACAAGCAGCTTATTTAAGAGAACACTGCTACCACTGCAAATGCTCCGGCCTAAGCCTTTCACCTCTTGCTAGGGAATAAGCAATCTTGCTTTCAAGCTAAGTGAAGTCCAACTTACAGTATTTGGATTGGTGAGGTTCCTTGCATCTGTCAGCCAGCTGCTTAAGTGATTATACGTACTTCTTCTGCAAAGAATCAAGCAAGTACCATTTTAGCTACAGTATTTTTTAAAACACCCAAGTGCCAACAGCTTAGTCAGCATCCATTGAACACAGCGACATCTGTCATCCCTGTTCTTCTCCCCCACCTCAAAACAAAGCAGCAGCATCTTCTTTGGACTCACACCAAGATTTCAACAAGTCAGCTTTAAACCCCCAGAGCAACTCTCACAACAGAGGTGAAAGACAGACCAACTCATACTTCTAGCATGGGGTAGTTTTACTGTCTTCACGAGGACATTTACATTGTTTGGTATCAACACATTACAGGATTTCCCATGAAGTGTCCTTACAGAAGGCCGTACAGTAGAACAGCACTCCAGTGGCAAACAGTGCCTAAGACTGTGTTTTACTCAGGATTTAAGCAAACAGGAAATAGAGCTATATATGCACAAAAAAACCCAATGGTGCTCGAAAAATACCAAGAACAGCCCCAGGGGAAGACGGGAGACATGAAAGCATAAGTATTTCATGTTGCACATCTGATTAATTACTCCTTTTACTGGTGAAAATTAAAGATGCTGCTGTAAGACGACAGGACAGCTTCTATGCAGCCTTGTTTTGTTGGAGGACCAGCCTGTGAAGAGGCCTACAAGTCAGACTTCTCCAGTGCATCTCGCCAATACACAGTCTGTGAAGCACATTTACATAGCTCACTGCAACAGAGGTAATGTTCTGACCTGTGCCTACTCTCAAGAATATTCCTGCCAGGCAAGCAGCAGTATCCTCCCAAGAAGGGAAAAAAAAAAATAAAAAAAATCATCTATGTACTGAAAACCACATTTTAAGGACAAAGCCAGTTCTTTAAACAACTTAAACATAGGCAGCCAAAGCCTGAACTGGCAAGATCCTCAAGCCTATAAGCACTGAAATTTTCCAAGAAAAGCAGCTCACACAATTCTGTTTCATTTTCAACTCTTCCAGTATTTAAAGTGTGCTAAGCTTCACACAACAGGATACGAATCCATCCAGACAAGAGTCCTTTCAATGTAAGTCAGGGGGACAGACAAGGCAGTACACACAAGGGCTGTGGCATCCAAGCAGCTTGTCAAGCACACACAGAGCTCCAACACAAGACGCACCAGCCAACACCACCTTACCTGGTAATGTCGTAGACCATGAGAGCTCCTGCTGCTCCTCTGTAGTAGCTTCGCGTGACAGCCCTGAATCTCTCTTGTCCTGCTGTATCCCAAATCTGTAGCTTAATTTTTTGGCCACTAACTTCAATTATTCTTGTGCCAAATTCAACACCAATTGTGTGGGGACAGTCTGCCATAACTGTCATGAAAAATAAGAGCAGAGATCAGATCTTTCTAGTATAAGGAAGGTCCCTTTGCAACAGAGATATTACTATCACCAGTTTTCAGTTATTACTAGATTTTTCAGTCTCTAAAAAAAAAAGCATTTTCACAGCTACAGTACCCAAACTGGACCACTCAACCAGAAATAAAATGAAGCATTTCCTGAACTGCTGTTAGTTTTAAAAACAGTTATAAAATTCCTTGCCTTCTCTGATGCATGTACACTGATGGTGTTTGGCCATATATATCAGAAGGTATCAAGTCAGCTGATTCTCAGTCTATCCTTGCAGAAACGGTTAACTATTTTAATGCAGTAGGAAAAGATAACTTTTAGGGAATTACCAAGAAACAGTTAAAAGTCTGTAACATAGCTTCAAAAACAAGATACCCAAGTTGTTTCAGACAGGGTAACAGCATGACTGTCCACAGAAAAAAGCTAGTTTTGTAAGTAGCTATCAACACAGCAAGTCAAAGCCAAAAAGACAGCTTTCTAATAAACTCATCTTTATAAGCTCAGCTTTAAGCAAGATTGAGAAAATACAGAAAGGATGAGTACCTATTCAAGCTACCTACAGTTAGCAAGTCTTGTAGTAGAGGCATTTGGCATGTTAGTTTGTTCAGTTGTACTGCTTTGTCTTAAACGCTGACAAACTAAGAACAAGACATCCTCACCAAGAGTCTGACTACATGCAAAGTAGCATTTAAGCAGTTGGCTGATACTGGCTTTAATTAAAAGCAACAGTTAAAAAAAAATCCTATTCCTACTAGAATACAGAAGTATTTTCATCTATAGCGCCTACTGACTTAGGGCCACATCTCAAGTAGCGTACGGTAAAGACTTACTTCACGCCAATAAATACCTACAGACTTAACCACTGCGTGTAAAATACGTGGAAAGTCACAGAGCTAATAGCTGCTGCAAACTCCAATGCAACACATGTTAAAAAGAACTGAAGCTAATTCTTAGTCACAGTCATACATTAATATTGTTACAGTTCAGACTGCAGTAGGTCTTTAACCCCATCACACAGGGCAGTCCAAGTGCCATGAGTCACGGTAGCTACAGAGAATGACAGTGCTACTTAAGTCTGCAAAGAGTCAAAGAAAAAAAAAAAAAAAAAGAATTCTAAGTCCTTCACAGCACTAAAAAATTCCAACTGCTTGCATCCAAGCTACATGAGTATTAAAAACATGTAAATTTCAGACAAGAAATTTCAATTTGTTCCATATCAAATTCCTCAGAGAAGCTCTAAGAACAGTCACAGTCTTCCCACTCATCACAGGTAGGACTGACTGAAGCAGCACTTTTGCTGTAACTACATCAACATTTTGTTTCTACATCTGCAGGAATTAAAACAAAAATCTGACCAAGTACAATACAAACCCATAACAGATGAAGACGGCACACATCAAGCTCATGCATGATGCAAACAAAAAGGCAGGAAGAAGGGATGAAGCGTATCAGTTAGAATATTGTGAATTGAAATACTCACACTTCTTTTCTGTAAATTGATGAAGCAAACAGGACTTTCCTACACCCATGTCCCCTGTTACAGAAAGAATAGTTAAGGCTGACACATCAATGTTGTAATAAGCACATTTTCCTCATCCCACACAACAAATGGTACTTGCAGCCATTTCTTTCTCAGGCCTTCTGGGCAGGGTTCTATACCTGGCTATAGTCCTTAAATTTATCAACTTCTGCACTACAGTTTTGGTAAAAGGTACACAGTTGCGAGCAAGGGTGGAGCAGAAAATTCAAAAAAGTTTGTATTACTGATTTTACAGTAGTATTTCACAAGGTATGAGAAACAGACAGTTTATTTTACATTTCAGCTTTATCATTTGAGTCTTTACTCTGCTCCTGTCTTACCTGCAGTTACTGGTAAGGTCATCAAAAATACTGACAACCAACCAGAACACAGCAAGAAATTGCTTCACTTCCACAATGCCAACAGTGAGTAACAGCAAGATCTTTTAAGAACCAACTTTTCCACAGTCTGAGACTATCACAGCAGCCCAACATACAAACCATTACAGTAAGATTACAGATCACTTACACATAAACAAGGTCATTAAAAATTAAACAGTAAGACCAGTTCTTCCAAGTCAGTAATAAATGCAAGTCAAGTCCCTGACTCTGAACAGCCACGGAAGTTGCAGCTAAAAGCAACATCTAAGCACAAAATAGCCTGATAGAGGTTTACAAACCTAGCTAAAGCAATGGGTTCCAATTAGCACTCCCGTCTTCAACGTAACTTGTAAAACCTTTCAGTAATGATGCAGAGATGAAATGCTACAGCAAACCTGAATTAACACAACATCTCAGTTGTGTTGACTCCCAAAGCTTTTCCCTATCTTCAATATATTTAGCAGTTTTTCTAAATATAAACTATCTTTTGGAAGAAAGGGACCACATGCACATGTTTTTACAATGCCTTTTTTCCTAGTGCTATGCAGAGGGCTAAGCATTACGGCCCTAACAGGGAAGATAACACACTTCAGTATTTTTGAGCATGTCAAGAACAACAGTTATTTTTAACAGTAACTCAGCAATGAAGTGCACTCAGTACAGGCACTGGTACTCACCCTCACCCCCCATTCACCTGCTACCAGTCACACAGCTCTCATTCTGTGGCAGAAAGGCATTTGCCTTTATATTGTCAGTTACTAAGCCTTTAGAGCAAGTGCGGTGATCTGTGAGGGACTGAGGCTAGACAAACAACTACTGAAAGAGTCACCACTACCTAGCAAGTAGCATGTGACAGACGTCAATGGTACAGCCACAGCATTAGTAGGTAGGCTGTCACACTTACGCAGACAGGTACGTGCCCAGAGATACTCACCAATAATGATGTACTTAAAGATGTAGGAATAGTTGTAAGGTGCAGTTGCCATTGTGGCACTAGAAAAAAAAAAAAGAAAAAGAACACATCAGAACTGCTACTTGTTCAAACGTAACCCAGTTCAGTCAATTCAGTTCACATAAGCAAAACCCCCTTCCTTTCCCTCCAACTATCTTTTTGTTCACAGTTCAAGTTTGTGTACTTCCCCATGGTCACTGAATTAGTGCCAGAAACATTCAGCACAACTCCCACATCATTTGCTCCAAAACCCTGTCACTAAGGCCTCTACAAAGAAACATGCTCTGCGTAGGATTGATACTCATTCAATTTTATCCAGAAAGACTTACAGCAGTTTGTTGAAAAGCTCCACTAGCTTCTTGCTTTTTACAGTCACTGAGTGAACCAGCGCTCACTTGCCAAAGAGCTGATACATGAACTGATGATAAAATCTGACTCCAAAAGAAAAATCTGAAGAGGTTTAACAAAACCAGCAACTTGGAACTATTACCTCACACTTCTGAGACTTGCAACAGGAACAAAGGAAACAGTGCAGCTTGCATCAAACAACTAAGAATTACTTAAAAGTGTGGTGTAGTAGCCTTAACTGGGGTCTGCCCTGCTATGTTTCCCTGTCAGAAAAGCGGTACAAGCTACAAATCAGATGTTCAGGAAGTTTGTTAACATCTCTGTGGCTTTGTCAGCACAGTAGCATTATAGCAAGGCTTAGCAGTTTCTCTTTTTTAAGTGATAGTCAAAATTAGATTGGAGTAAGTACTTCCAATCTTCCAGAGTTTTCCTGTGCTTTCCTAGTAGATATGGTTTCAGCTGTGTAAACCTGCAAGGTCTAATAGTTGACTTACTGACTACTACATCAGTTAACAAGGATTACCAGCCTATATAGGCCAGATATTACTAGTCACCATAAAGGATGCAATATGCCTGCTTCTGTCCCAAGTTTTATGTTATACTAGATATAGCATGATCAGTTCAGCAAGTGGAAAATTTTTACTAGGAATTCACCATTTCTGTTCCTGCTCCTGCATGGCAGATAGCCAGCCATTAGAAAACCATGGTACTTACATTGCTTTAGCCTAGAAAAATTTTCATTCAGTCATGGGTCACTCACATGACAAATGAAACCAGTAAAGAAAAAAAAAAAGACACATAAGAAAGCTTATAAGCCTTTAACTTTTTTCAAAAGTGAAGTACTGCCTCATCAACCTCAATTATCCATAATAGTGAACTGTAGGCATACGAAAGGTGACTGACAAATTTCATTCACAGCACGCAGCCAACAGCCACTGCTTTACACAGCAGAGATTTAAAGCAAACACTCCTATCTAGACCTTGGAGGGGGAACAACTCCAGCAGTCAGTTAAGAAGGGTTTACTGTGTGCCAGTCACTGATCTGCACCTTGCCTCTCCTGCATGCTTGGCTCATGATAGAGAAACTCTCAAGTCCTACCCCAAGCAGTATGCAGAGCATCTATGCTAAGTCCTATACACACACACAGTTCTATCAAGCCAGGTTTAATCCATGAGAGTTTTGGACAGTAGTTCTTGTATGTGTTGGCAAGACACAATTCCACACTAAGTGCTGCACAAGTTCCAAGAACAGTCATATCAAGCAAGCAAATCCTAGAGGAAACCTCTGCTGTAACAGAGGGAAATTTCATGCAACCAACCCACATCACTGTTGCCCTCAGTCTCCGGCCAACAACTGCTCAGTGGACAGATCACTTCCCATCACTGTGCTGGGTAAGAATTCACATCCAGGACTGAAAACGCACTTCTCTTTACCATACAAGTGAGCAACTTTACTGCCTTATTTCATGGAAGTGGAAGATTCCAGAGTTAAGAGTGTCAGCTTCAATATATGCGCTGATTATCTTCAACACCAGCAAAGAAGGACAGTAACTGCTCCATATAGAGTTCACAATTAACTGTCGCTGTGGAAACATCCCATGCTTCAAATTTTCTGAATTCATCTTCACACATGATGTTCTTCCTCTTCTCCAGCATGTCCCAATAGCAGTAACATTCAAACCGAGTACCTTCTGATCCAATGCACTTTTCTCACAACATACTTAACTTGCCACTTATTTTCCAAGTAAAGCTAGGAGGACCAAGTTCAAGGCTCAGTTCAGTTGACAGCAGACAAGGTTAAACTGGAGGATTACAAGGTGTGGAAGTATTAAAAAAAAAAAGCTTGAAAAGGCCTATTTTATATGTTTAAGTACTTCAGAAAGATAGCATGAACTGTACTATTTTCCACAAAAAACAGGTGGGTGCTACAGCCACTATAAAGAAAGGGAAAAAGACTGAGTGCATCTAGTTTGAAAGAGCTATGGTACATTCTGAGCACGGTAGTATTTAGTAACTTACACCATTTAAAACAAAAAAATAAATTTAGTATTGTTAACTCCAAGATAGGGAACCACTCGCGTGTGGCTATGAAATCTGTCCTGCAGAAACCTAAGTGACCCTCTCTTCCTTCACCAGACCAAGTGGCTAAGGAATGCTAAGTACTCAGAAATACTCAAAGAAGTTTCACGTTTCTGAGCACATGACTGCTGTATACCACAAGTGAGGGGAACAGGACCTACTATCCAAACTTGTAAGCAACCACCACTATAAAGTGGGGAAGTCTGCTGGTTTTTTTTTGTTTGGTTGGGTTTTGGTTTTTTTTTTGTTGGTTTTGTTTTTTTTTTTTTAATGGACAAACTGGGAATTCAGAATTCTAATTCACAAACTGAATTTTAAGTGAGTCTCTTTAACTAGAATCTTTACTGCTAAATATATATCTCTGTTTATTTGACAGGCTGGTTTTGCTTGCTAAGATACGTCAATTTTCATTATATTCTTTAAGTAGTCTGTCTATGCTATTTCAATAGAAAAGAAACTGTCACTTCTTTGCAACATATGCATTGAAATCAGTTCCCACTTCAAAATGAGAGTTAGAAAAACAAATTCTGTGCTTGGCAACAAGTTCTGTTAAATGGGTGGGAAGGGAGGACTAACCTGAAGTCAAGCCACATCTCATTGCTAAAACTTCACCCTCATTCTTACAGTGACAGTAGGCCCCTCAAGGAGGTGTGAGATACCACACACCCCACTGCACAGCCAGACCTAGCACATACATGCTCCTTACAGCTTAAAGAAAAAATTATGAGTAACAACACTGATAGAAAAATTCACTCATACAATGAGTCTAGACCTTCCCTCAAGTCCCAGAGAGTTATTGCAGAAGCCACTGTGTCTGAAAGACATACATACTGAAAGCTTGTTGATATTAAAAACAGTTTCTGGAGTTAAACTGAAAAATAAAGCAACACTTTGGTATTACATTTATTCCAAGGGTCAAATTATAGAAAACATTCTGAAATACTCCAAATTATTACTAAAGGTCAGGAATCTTTTTTGGAGAACAGATGACTTAAAAGGAAAAAAAGACCTCAACAAAATTACAATCTTTTAAACACTCAAATTCCAGTAAAGATTAGCAGGAATTCAAACTGTACTCACATCTTGGAATAACACTGATATTCCAGAAGGACACCGTGCTAAAGGAGAAAAATGAATGCAACAAACACAGAAGCCATAGTGAGAATTCAGCCTTTGAAAACTGACCATCTCAGCATTTACTGCAGATGAAAGAAGGAAGTCTAGACAAGAATAGTGCACAGCAGGATTCAATAAATAAAAACATTAGCTATGTGTTAATGCAAGGTATAATATATGTTGACAGCATCGCCCATCTGTAGAAACTGGAGTTCTACCTCCACTTCAGAGCCCTCTGTTCCAGACACATGAATCTCAGTTACCCCAATACGAGCGGCTGCAGTTTTCCTCTTGAGAAAGCCAGGAGGGGCAAGAACTGCAGGACTGAGAAAGTTGCACATTTAGTACATGCAACTTACCTTCAGCCACTGCTGACATTATACAATATGACAAAGTTAACCAACTGTGAATTTACTGTTAAACAGAAAGTAAAAGAAGTTTAGTCTGGAAACTTGGTCTACCTGCCATCTTTCTTCCAGGAAAGTCTGCCAACTTCAAACAAGTTTTGGCTCCTTTCTCAGAGGTAATACTTCCCTAAAGTTTAGAGCATTATTTCATAATGGCAACTAGCCAGAGTATCATGCTTCACTACACACAGATTTCTGCTAGTTTCAAAGCTTGTATAATTAATTTCCGCATTACAGTTAGGACTAAAATTTTACAGTCAACAGTGTCATCATAATCCATTTTCCAAATCAACTTCTCCTTTAGAGGCTTTTTCTTAATGTATAAAGTTACAGATTAGCTTAATGAAACACTGGTACACCTGTATTTCCTCCTCTAATCAACAAGCACTACACAGGTATTTTGACAACTCACCGATGCCTTATTTCAAGTATCAGCATACATCTGTACAAGCTGAGGTAAGGTCATTCTAGGCACAAAGCCATGACATTGTTTATCAGAATACCTTAAGTGTAAATATTATATGCATACCAGGTTTTGTGAGACCCATGCAGCTCCTTCTAGCTCAACTCAAGGACACAATTTTAACTCTTCACTAGATATCTGCATAAGGAAATTTCATACCTTTATGCTCAGTGAGAAGCAGGTATGTTAACAGAAGAGACTAGAACCTGTATGCACAGGTTTTACTACACATTGCATGTGGTTAATACC
>JAVJGJ010000062.1:3832682-3870755 GCA_035590215.1 Microhierax caerulescens | reverse complement strand
GTGTCCCCGGGCGGGCCGAGGGGCTGCGGAGCCGCCGGGCCGGGCCCCTGGAACCCCGGGGGAGGTGGCGGCCGGGCCCCCCCCCGCTGCCGGCGGCGTAAAACTGCTCCTGGCAAAACTCGTGGCAGTCCCTCCCGCGATGGGGACAGCGGGGGTTTTGTTGGCTTTGTTCGTTGCCTGGGGGAAGAATGTTTGCAAGCTCTGTTTGAATAGAAATTCAAAAACTGTAGAGACTTAAAACGTATTTAAAATGTTTCCTAGGAAGAGTGTTTAAAAAAAAAAAAGTTATGGGGATGACTTGTTTCAAGGAGGCCTCATTAGTAAGTAGATCCTCTTTGAATAAAACTGCTTTGAATGTTATTTGCTTTTGGATGTAAAAAATCCGCCTTTGCTAACAAGGACGGTACTAGCATTGTTTCCCCTTAAGTCTCTTATTTTTCTTACTGATCATTACAATTTCCATTTCCCACTACCAACTTTCTGCATGATGCAAGTTTATCAGCAAAAAAATTTTCTCTGCTGGTGTATGGCATGGCTCAGCTCAGGGTGCCCGCTCGGCAGTCAGATGGGGAGGGCATTCCTTAAACATCTCTTGTCCTTTAGGTTTCTCAAACTGTTTTACAGAATACTGTCTAACATCCGTCTGGGCAAGCGAAGCAAAACCCAAGTACCAGGGAATAGGTCTCGCGCATCCTTGGCTATTGCAGCTGGTTTCTCTCATCTTGTCCATGAGCCAGTTTATTCCGTAGTTGCTACTACAGAGAGGTGAGAGATGGAGGTTTAACCCACACCACTAGCAGAGAGCAGCAGGAGTTGGCCCTGTTTAACCTCTGCACCATGGGGTGGCTGCTGCCGCCTCTTAGCCCCCTGCCCACCCCACTGTGTGCCTGGTGTCCGGCTCTGGGTTGAACTCAGCTGCTCCCCTCCCAAGCGGGTAATGAGAACGCTGGCCTCTGTGCTTACGCACCAGCCCCGGGTGTCAGCATTATTTTATCTGTACCATCGATGGGCCCCGTCACAGGACTGACTTGCTGGAGTGGTGAGAAGTCCAGTTCCATGGATTTCACTAGAATTCAGCCTGAAGACAGGGCAGGAATTGTATTTATACCTCGTCAGTGACACAGGTGGATGGTGAACTTGAATGTTAAGTGTTTAAATACAGAAAGGGATTTTCCAGAGGTTGCCTGAGTGTTTAGATAACAGTTTGTTTTAGCGAGAGCAGAGTACCTGCAGTATCCTCAGGAGAATGTCTCCTGCTCTCAGAAGAGTGGAGGCTTTCTCCAGCTGGATGAAATTCCAGTGCTATAGGGAAAACACTGGGGAAATTGAACAGCGATCAGTCCGCTTCTGAATGTCTAAAGAGTGACAAGGCAAAAATGCTATTGCTAGTTTCAGCTTTGATTTTACAGGCACAAATCCGGCATGTTTGTGAATGTGTTCCTTTCATCACCAAAGCAGGGATGTGAGATAGTGTTCCACGGTCAAGCTTCATGGTTCTGATAATGTGACCAATTGCTGCTAGCTCTAGCTAGAAGTCTGGCTGCCTGACATGTTCCATTACAAGGCTGTTAGTGTACTTCTGCGAGTGCTTCAACCACTTATGGAATGCAAAGTGTGGTCAGAAGTGTCACTGAGTGCTGCTTCTGTGGAAGAGGTAAGACCCTTCCCACAGGACAAGAAGCAGTAGCTAGCAGTTTTTAAAGACCCATACTGAGCCAGTGCTTCTCCCCACCCCAAGTTTGGTTAAAATAACTTTTTGTTGTACGCTGGGTGTTTTACTGAGTCCTGGTGGGAACTAAACCATTCTTAAAATAGCACTGTGACGTATTTTATTACTCAGGATTTGTATCTGTTTTCAACTCTCTTTACAAATACAAGCTTTCCATTTTAATTCCAGTCTCAGGCATCAGTGTTCCTACTGTGTAGCATGTATGCTACAGAGGGTGTTGGACAGGAATACACAGCTTCACAAACCGTTTCCCCGTTTTGCTTTGGAATCCTGACATCAAAAGAAGCAGGTTTTTTACTTTTACTTTTTTTTTTTTTTTAATGAGTAAAGTGATCAAGTTGCAGATTGGTTGTAAAGCAGAACATGGTTAAACACAGATATAAAGTCGCTTGGGTACAATAACTAACTACTATCTGGGAAGAAGCAGTTGCTCTTGTGCTTTGTTCACTTTCACAGCACTTAGGAATTGCCACGTGAATAAGTCGGTTCTGAATAAGTGTCTGCCTGTTATCAAATGCTTTTCATGAAAATGCAGAAGATTCTGACACGGGCAATTTGTCAGTAACAAGTTGTGTATTGTTTCTGTTGATTAGTGGTTGTCTGATTCTCCAAACCAGGTATTTGATAGCCCTTCTAAAAAATTAAACTGAAAAGAAAATTGTATATATGGTTATTTTATATGTCCACTTGTAATCTCTTTTGAATCCTTTTAAACTCAAGACTCAAAAGGCGTCTTGTGTAGTGGCTTTCAAAGGTCACTGCAGTTTTATGTTAAGAAAACCTCAAGTTATCTTTTTTTTGTGCAGCTTATCTCTTTGTGTACCTCTGTCAAGTCATTTGTTCTGCTTCTCACAGCATTAGTTCAAGTCCTTGTCTTTTCAGTCTTTTAATCACTTCAGATACTAAGATGACTAAGGGAATTGGAAAGAAATGTTCTGGATGATTATTTCTTTTCCCATAAAGGTGATAAACTTGCTGGAGTTTGCAGCTACGAGCCATGCTGGAACTATTTTTCCCATATCAGGCACAAGCTCCCTAGGTGGGGTTAGTGCACAACTATTGAGCCTAAAACTGTGTTGTGTCAGTTTGTGAAGTATTTTTCTGTGGGAGGCTCCACAAAACAGTGGTAGTGTGCGAAGACGATGCAGGCAGAAACAGTTCACTGGGCACAGGAGTGGAGAAGCTGTCATGCTGGTTCATCAGTATCTTGTGTCTGACGGCAGCTCACAGCAGATGTTTAGACAGAGGAGGAGAATGGAAAAATACACGGTCAGTTTTCTCAGGTCTGTCCTGGTGATTTCTAGCAGTCAAGAACTGTTGTGATTAGGGATTTCCTGAAGTGAAGGTTGCTTTCAGATGTTTTTTAAAGGAAGGAGAATAAAAAGACTGGTGGTAAGGAGTGGCTGAACAGACTTTGTATGCACCAGGCCTGGACTTCAGAGGTACATTTATGCTTCTGCCTCATCTTGGCTTCCCAAGAAGTCACTTATGTTGGCAAATTTCCAATATTTACATTACGTCCTACAGTCTTCAGCTTCCTGATAGTAAAAGTACACTGACTGCCAGAGCAGATTCATCAGGCCTCTTATTAGCTGTCTGGCACACTGCTAGGTGATTTTTTTCTGTACACCTACCATTATGTTCATACCCTCCAGACACAGCCACGCTGCTGGTACGTGCTGCTGGTAACAGTGAACGCCGCTTTTGCTGTAGCACAAGTCCTGTGATGTCCATCACTGGCCAGAGGCGCTTGGAGTATCTAGTCTGCTGATCCAGGTGTGTATCCAGGGCACTGGAAGAGAGTGCCTGATAATACGTCAGCATCAAATCCCACTACAGAGGAAATCAGATCAGACACTATTCATAAGATGTCAACTTCTAGGATTTCACGCTTGCTTGGCGAAGGAAAGCGTGGTCAGAAAAGTTAGGAAAGGAGGCTTTTCACAGTAAACCTTTGACTCTGCAGGATTGCCAGGTGTTTATCTCTGATTATCCACTGATGATGCATTCGCAAGGTTAAGTAGAGCTCTGACATTAGTGGAGTTAAGTAGAGCTGTAGCAGCTTTTTCTTGGGGTGCTTTGTCTGCTTGGCAAACTGAAAATGCCAGACTGGAGTAGCCATGCTGGATCACTGACAGCTGAGGGAGCGTGGTGGTGCTGCTGGCTTGGACTGGTTGATTTGATTGGTATTCTGGAGACTCCTGCCTGTTCACGGTTCGCTCTGGAGAATGACCTTTATTTTAGTTTGTCTGGTTTTCCCCACTTTGGGATGGACTGGAACTTGGTGAGTAACTGCATCCTCAGTCAGGGTTCACAAACACAACAAAGCAGGTTATCTGTTTTTTTTTTTAATCAAAGTTTGGGATGTGATGATGACTGGGTGGAAGGGTTGGATGGTATGGAAGATTTTTTTTTTTTGACCCTTTTTACCTGTTTCACAGTGTTCTTTTTTGACTACAGGCTGTGTTTTTGGTCTTTCCCTTCCTTTTCTCCTCTTTTGTACCTCATTCACCTCCCACAGAGAACCTGAAGAGCTGGAACTGATCTCAGCTGATGTCCCAGTACAATTGGGAGAGGGAGAAACAACTGTCTGTATCAGGAGCTAGTCAGTCAGTAGGATGCCATCCAAAAACAAAGTTTAAACATATGTTATTTACTGAATGTTTCCACACACAGTAAAAATACAGCTACAATTCAAAACAGTGTCTTTAAGGAGGAAATGAATCATCCCGGGATCTTTTGGGACAGATAGAAGCTGCTGCGGTGAGAGTTAGCACTGTTAGGACTTCCCCTTCTTTCAAGGCTGTCTTGCTTTGAGAATGCTTGGGGTTCCTCAACACCGAAGCCTGAATCCTACTAAAAAGAGAAGAAAAGAACCCCCCTCTGTTAATCACTTTGCAATGAGGAAGAAGGGTGTGAATTTGGCATGTGTTTATGGCATTGCCCTCTCGTGGCTGTGTGCCCCGTGGGTGCGAGCTGGGTGCTCCTGCCAGGGCTGTGGGGTGCTTAAGCGAAAACAGCCTTCCTGCAAAGTTGTGTCCCTTCAAGCCAGAGCCGTTAACACAGTGGCCACCCCTGCATATGTGAGGAGAACTGACAGCAAGATGGGCAGGGGAACTCTAATATTAAAGTCTGCACGTCTCCACGTTGATGTATTTGGAAGCAGGTGTTTGTGAAGAAAACCCACTTTGTGTGAAATGGGGGAGTCCTGTCTCCTCCTAGTGCTGCTGAGGAGGAGGATGGTGGAGACATGCAGAAGCTGCCTGCACTTGTGCATGCCGGGTGTGGGGCTGGAGGGAGCTTTTGATCGTAGCAGCAGGTCTGTCTGTTTTGCTTGTCAGCAGGTAGGCGCAGGTACCGAAAACCTACAGCGACTGTAACTCAGCCATGCCTCGTGTTCTGATCATTGGCCCTGATCTAGAAGCAGCACTTTGCTTTTGAATGTGTATTAAGTGAACTAATTTCTATTAATTCTGAGTTGCCCTGCGTGGAGGTTTTTGAAACAGAAAGGTAACTTCTGTGTGGAGTTGGTCTGGAGGGCAGGGGCTCCCTGGGGCAGTTTCTGTGCAGTGACCCTGGGCTCCTGCAAGCCCCTGCCGGCAGTGGGCTTGCTGGAGGATGGCTGTGCTGTGCTGCACCAGTGCGGTGTACCACCACATTTCATCTACGTGCTTTCAGATCTTTTATGCTCAACCCTAATATTTGCATGTACTTCTTGCATCGTACATGTAGCAGTGGCTTATTGTAAGTCCTTTCACCCAGTCCCCTGTGTCTGATGCTACGCTTACAGTGCAGGACCATGTTTCATGCTTCCCTTCTAGACTTGTTTTAGGCCATCTCTTCTGGTTTCCGCCTCTTCTCTGGTAATAATGTATTACTCTGTTCTTCTTTGGGTTATGGATAAAGGACTGAACAGGCTTCTGTACTAGGGAGGACTGTGTTGGCTAATTCTCAGAGGCTTGCTCTGAGGGTTTGCATAAAGTTGCAGATGATTTCCCCTGCACACAGTCAGGACCTGGTGACTGGAGGAAGAACATCTGTGTCATTTCCCCACAGCTGACCACAGGCATGTCTCCGCTGCATCCATCAATGTGCTTTGGCTGTCACCACCAGATCTCTCTGTGGGACGTAATACGGGGTGGTAGTCCTATTTTAACATACTGGATTATGTCTTACGGGTTACATAAGCACTCCCTTAAGATGTCTTTTCAGGACTGAACAATGATTTGCATTTGAGTATAATTCAGGATTCCCTTTTGCTCACAACTGAATGAAAGTAGTCAGTGGTTTCTACTGATCCATACTTATCTATGCTGTGTGTATTTAAGTGCATGATTCAGCTCTCACGTATGCTCTTAAGGCAGGGCTTTTAAACAGCTGATTGTATCAGCAGATTTTCTCTGGGTGTGTTTCAGATGGGAGACCTATGTAGTCTCCAAAAGTTTCTCCCATGTAAGTGATAATCTTCCTAACTTACATCGCTGCAACTGAGAAGAAACTCAGGCTTTTGTGTTGAAGTTTTCAGCCTTAGTGCATTGGGCTGAACCCTCTCTGTTTACTAAGTGGATCATATTCAAAAGAGAGAGAGGCCAGAATAGAGCTGGCATGACTCATAGTGCAAATAAACAGCTGGAAAAAGTGAACAATACTCAAATCATCTGGGTGTTCTAATTTGCCAAAGTGGTTTAGTAGGAATTTTAACTTATGAATGCAAAAGCCTACTTGCCGATTGTACAGATAATGCTGTACTTTGTGTCCACGGCTGTTGATCTGAGTTCTTTTTGGAATCAGATGCGTATTTAAATGAAGGGAGAAGCTGCTGGAGGGACAATGCCAGTCGGAGTTTTTCAGATTTGTGGCTGGCTGCATCTGTTAAGATGTAGCTGCTAGGAATACCATTAGCTGTGCTGCTTCTCGTATAGCGAACTGAAATAGTTGATGGAGTCACTATGGCTAGGGTGGGAGGAGGCTGTTCTGTGCTAATTTTTTCTTGTCCCAAATAAGCTTTGTTTACTAGCTGCTTCCAGGGATGGAAGGAAAGGGGTTGTTTTTAGTTTTATGTGTATATGAATTTACATCTGTCTGGAGACTGGAAACAGATCTAATCTGTCGTTCTAGGTATTTTTCAATGCATATCACCTTGGCAACAAAGCTGAAGTCCCACCAAATTTATTTTCAGTGGTTTACAGAAGAGTTAGTCATAATATATACTGTTTTGGCAAGGAGAGTATAAGGAATAGACAAGTATTTCTGTTTTCGATATGCACTGTCATCAGCTGTTAATAGTGTGCTGAGCTGTCTTCCTTTCTCTGTTTTATCATGAGTTCTTTATTGTCAGTACTTGAATCATTCTGTAGTGTTCACTGTTGCAATCTTTGTAAATTCATCAGTTTTTATGGGTTGGCAAAGGATCAGAGAAAAGAGAAATGGCTACATGGGTAGTCAGAAGGTATAGATTCTCTTCAAAATGTAGAAACAGCTAAAACTGAAGCAAGCAACAACCTTTATTTGTGGTACATTTTATCTCTTCAGTGTCATTATTTCAGAAAGTGATCTGGAGAATGCAGCTCTTACTCTGGGAGTGTTACTGTCTCGAATACAACCTGTTGATTTTGTTGGGATTGATCATGCTGGTAGGACTGTACCATTTTGCCCCCTGCAGAACACTGGCTTACAGATTTTCCGTTGTTGCAGCAGAAGTACAGTGGTGATGTACACTTAATAGAGGTGGAGGCATGCTGTGAGACAGTCTTTCTTTTCCTGAGGAGATACTATTTCTTTGAAGCGGTCCATATTCTCCAGGCAATTTTTGGCAAATAGAGGAAAGGAGAGAATTAGCTGAGTAGAAATGCAACTGTTTGCCCCCAAGGTACAATAAGGTTTGGTGCACAAGAAGCATTTTTCCAGCATGAATCTTGTGTGGATACAGACTCTACTAAGATTTACTGTTCTCTCCATATTTTAGAAAAGCAGTCTGTATTTGCAACTTGTTTTGCTGCTCTGTAAGTATTATCCATTAAAATAATAAACGCAGCCTTTGCCATCTAGAAACACAGAAACTGTTCCAGAAGTAAGTAGCAGGTGGTTTAGGTACTCTGTGGTGTAACATTATGTTGGCTGCAGACCTTCCTGTGTGGGTTTTGTTTATGCAGCAAGTTTAGACAAATTATCTGAGCCTACCACGAGCCAGACACTGGAGCTGTAAATGAGAACAACCACACGGTGATCTGGCCGACCACCACTTATTTCACTGTCTCATTTCAGCCAAGCTTTCCTCAGCAGCCCTGTGCAGGTAAGTCCTTGCTATATTTCTGGGTATATATGCGTGTGAACTGCCACAAATTAACTGTAGCTCTAAAAAAAATGTTATGCTCATTTTTCTCTTGTAAGTGCCCAGTTACTGAATAAAAGCTGCAAGGAGAGTAAAGTATTGCACAGTGGCTTCTTGAATATGAGGAGACAGAGTTAGCTCTCTGATGCATTGTGAGACAAAAGAAAATAAGGCCCCTCACCCCCCCAAGCACTTTCTTTTAAACCAGGATTCTGTTAATGTAGTCATTAGAGCTCTGGGTTTCTCTGTTTCGTATAAATACTCATTTAAAATTTCTCTTTCTCTTGCAAGACATAGACCTCTTTACAGCTGAATCTATTTAAATGAACCACTGCACTTACTTCCTTTTTCACCCACTGTTTCTACCAACAATTTCCCACCTCTTCTTTTCTGATTGCCCCTCTTCAGTAAGTATCCAGGAAAAAACCTCTACCCAGGAGCATCATTACATCGCTTAAAATATATATGTGCTTTTCATGCTCTTAGAAGCATCAGAGTACAAAGTGTTGTGAGGAAAGCCTTGTAAGCTAATATTTGCTGCATCATACAGAGGAACCTGCTACTAAATATTTACACCCATTCCATTGTATTTAATCTTGCTTTAATAATTAATTAACTTAAAATCTGTTAAAATATTACCATTACTGTCTTGTGTACTTTGTGTTGTGGAATACTCTGGCAATACTGGAAGTCAGAGGATGTTTTTGTTGAGCATGTGCATTCCTTCAGCTTTGGTAAAGCTGCTCTGAATGTTTGAGGTTGAGTCGGGATCAGACTGGAGCTTAAGAGAATAAAGATTTTTCTCCTCTTTCCCCACTCCCCCTCCCAGTACTGGATGATATTGTCTTGTAGAAAGATACTTCAGATAGTATCATTACATGCTTTAGATGGTGGTAGGTGTGAAGATGGGACGGTGTATTTGATGTGGAGGAACTAGGCATTAATTATTCCCTGTAATGGGAGTTTGCAGCGTGGTGAGGTTCGGTGAGACTCTGGGCTCTGTGCATACTGGTTTGTCTTGAAGGGAACAGGACATTCTTTTCGGGATAGCTGTGCTGGGCCACATCTGAGCAGCGTGGAGCTGGGCACCTTCTTGGTAAAAACAAATTCAGAGTAAAGACAAATGGTGGAAATGCTGATGGCATTGGTTTGTAAGGGTGTAGAGTGACTCCGTGACAGAGGAGTGGGAGGCACAGCCACAGAGATGACTGCAAAGAGCATAAATGGGAGTACCTAGGGGAGGAGGCAAATAACTGTTTATTACAGATTGAGAGTGGAAATGAGAAAAGTGTTTTGGGTTGCATACCAGGAGAGAAAATTGCTGATCGGAGGTGGTGGAGGCATCAGCTGTCAGGGCTTCCAACAGCACCCTAGTGGAGAGGGTGCACAGCAGGGTGAGAACGTCTGGTTTGCAGAGCAGGGAGGCTGCGTGGTCTCTTTGACTTTTCTGGCCTTTCCTCTGAAAGAAGCAGCTTCCAGCCTCAGGAATATCATTCAACACTTCCCTGAAGAAACAACCTCTAAATTCTAACGTTGACCTGTGAGCCAGCCACAGACCTCCACAGTGTCAGCATCCCTCACGTACCAAGTCTCGCGTTTTGTGTTTGGTTGGTAGGGACCATATCCCTGGAATTATTCCTACAGGTGGCTCTCCATCCTGCAGCGTTCTCAGCTAGGCCTGTCACAGTTGTGTTAACTGCACATCTGGATACCATAATAGTTGTTGTCTTCCACTGTTTGCTCAAGTCATTGGACTTCTTAAGTTCTTGGTTTTATAATTATGCAACCAAGTGTCATTTAGATGATCCATCTGCACTGAAATCTTGTATTCCAAGACCTTTCCTTGTTTTCCTTAAATAACTTCCCTTTGCATAAGATGTTGGCTCTCCATCGTACCCTTTCTGTGGCTAAGCTGGACAGTTTTTATTAACATCAGCTTGAAATATGCCTTTTTCCCATGTCTCCAATAGGACACCCTTTTGGATAGGGTCCTGGCAATCTCATCTGGCATATGCCCACGATAAAACAGCCAGAGCACATCTTTCGGCACCCTGATTTAACAACGCAACATTTGCTGACGGCAGTAATAAACCATACCAGCTGTTGGAGTATGTCACGCTTACTCCCTTCTGACACACTTCAGATTAGTTTTTACCAAGGAGGTCTATAACACACAATTTATTCATTGTAGCCCTCTTTCCCTCTTTTGCCTGTATTTACATTCTACAGCTAGTTGGCAATGCGAGCTTGGACCGAGGGCAAAGCTTGTAAAATGCCCAAGTTAATTAGAAGATCATATAAAGTGTTTTTCCACAGTATCATGTATACTTATGAGGATATATCTGCAGATTCCTGTATATCCTAAAATGGGATGCTGACAGAGAAGACTACCCTAGGTCTTTTCCCTGTCAGTCTGTGAAGTTTGCCCACATGCGGCACTATATGCGTATTTTTGTTAATAAAAAGTCCAAAGTATTTTTCCATTTGGAAGGGACCCATCTCTTTCTAATGTTATGCAATCTAGTCATCCTGATTTGGGTGTGCTGCAGCTGCAGAAGGCTTTCCCAGCTGGTTTCCTCAGAGTCAGAGTTCTAACAATTTTTCACTGGGTGTTAGACCTCTGACACTCTGAACTTCCTTCACAGAGATCAGAAATACCAGCAAGACTAAGACATTGTTTTTATTATCTATTTCAGTTTGAGAATTTTCAGTGATGTTTTCAAAGGTACATTAACTATATCAGTTTGCCAGGGTGATATTTCAAAACAAAATGCATGTTTGGACAACAGAGAAGCAGTGTGTTGTAATGAGAGAGAGAGCGAGCAAAGATAGTCTCATGGAGAAAGCACAGACAAAGTGGGGTCTGCTAGATCCGACATGGAAGTTTTGTGGTGGACTTCAGCGAGTGGCGTATCTGGCCCCTTAGTTAAGCATCTTTTGAGAGATTCTGAAAGTGGGAACCTCAGACTGTCAGTAATTTATCCCTGGGAGTGTTAAGAGCAAAAGACCAGCAGCACAACCCCACGTAGGCATTAGGTAGGTTCCTCCTAGCATTCTTGTTTGACTTTCCAGGACGGCCACGTACCAGGGAGCCTGTCTGAGGCAGGTCTCTGCGCATCCCTTGGGCAGCGTTTGGCAGATGCTATCTCACAGGCACTGCTGGCTGAACCTGCAGGAGCCATTCCACCGCTGGTGGGGGCACAGGGCTGCTCTGCTCCTGGAGTGCCACAGCGGAAGGTTTACTGCACAGTTTACTTACTGCAAACACGTGGAAGATGTGATAGACTGGCTTGCTGAAGCGTGAGGCGGTTGGAAGAATAAACTCTTTACTGGTGGCAGATCATTGATACGCTATGATCAGCCACGCTGTGTTGTAATTCCACGGAGCAGAATAGGTTTGACGGCTGTTATATTCCTGTCACAGGGTCTTGCTACACCCTCGGAAATAGTTGGTTGTGAAATTATTGATTAAGTTTTTATTCTGTCACAGACTGCTAATGCCCTTTTGCTAATGTGAGCTGAAATGCATTGGTCCATCTCAAACCCCTCCAGACTGTATTACTCTGGTAGTAGCCTGTGTGGAGGTTGCATTTGAGCGCACGACACACAGAGCATGTGCTGAATTTTGCATCTTGCTCGGACAAGTTCAGAGAGATGAGGCCGCATTCCCTCCATCCTCAGGTTACTCAGTTGTATCTCAGTGCTCCTCTGTTCTTCTCATGTCCAAAATTCCTTCCCTGCAGCCTGTGCCATCTGGAACAGCCTCCCTGTTCCTCTGTGTCTCATCAACTTTCCAGTTTTCAGCTGACAAAATATTGTCTCTGTTGCTGATGTCTCTTAATTTCTTCCTCTCTCGTTGGCCTTATGACGAGCTGTTTGGCTCATTGGAACATAATTGCGCTGTTGGCCGTAATGGATAGCATATTGTCTTGACTTACTGCCTGCTGGGATTAAGTGGCTGTAAGTGGCTGAAGGAGTCTCCGAGACTTCCAAGAGGACTGTTTGCACAAACACGTTACGCCCCTGTATTGTGGAGGGGGTGGATTTGTTTGTCCCTGATAAAAGATTGGCTTCTGTGGTTCATCTCCACTAGCAGGAGGAGGAGGAGGAGGGAGCTGGGACTCCCTGCAGCCGCTGCAGAAGGGAAAAGCCCAGTTGCTGTTAGAAATGGGCAAACGGGACTTGAGTTATATTTTTCTCACCATCTTTTGCGTGGTGGCTCTGAAGCTGAACTCTGTTAGCTCCATGTCTGTTGCAGGGCTCGGATATGTTGTTACAGCAGCTGTTGTGCTTTCAGCTGTGGTAAGTGATAAACATCACAATTAAAGATTGAAAAACTTCTGGGTTTCAATCACTTTTACAAGAGAGTTTGACTCTTCTCTTTGTAAAGGGTTTGTCTGATTTTATAGTGGGAATTTGGGAGAAATGAAGCCAGGCTGACCGGAATCATGATGATAAAGTTCATTGTTTTCCACCTTTGATACCTGATTTCAGCTTAGGAATCACTTTGGTAGCTAACTTGCTATTTTGCTTTCTAGTTTGTAGCATTCTTTATTTCTGCCTTGAAAGCTGAGCATATTGTACTTTTGTCCATCAGCTACTGTGAACTACCTTCTGTGTCAAAATACTGGATGCTTCTAATATAACTTTTAATTTTTTCTTCCCTATTATCTGACACCACTCAAAGGCATGCTGTGATATACAGACAACCTTCCTTTCTCAATATGACAGAAACATGTTTTTTTTCTTGCAGCATTACCAAAGCTAATTCTTTTATATTATAGTTACAGAAGAGTGTTCTATATGTTTGCTAGAAGAATGGATTGCCTGTTGTTAATACATTCCACAAGTATGATAACACACATATCAAACCAAAATGGCAATGTCCTTAGGACAGGATGTTGTATACATTAGTTTATTTCCTGTAAGGGAGCAGTTACACAGTAGTACTGAAGTAACATGTCAGAACAGAAGAGATATAAGAAACCTGTTATTTTTTTTATCTAACTCTCTGTTGATATTCACAACATTTTCCAGAAAGAGCTGGCTAAGATCAGACAGGTTTTAGGAAAACAAAATAATGTTGGTGCAAGATGTGCAACGTGTATAGTTAAAAGGTTTATTTCCTACAGTCTTGAACATCATGCATCATTTATAGACAAGAACAGCCAGCAAGGGAATTAGTCTTTCACTTATGTGCTGTATTAAAAAGCTATAAGTTATTAAAGAAAATACGTAGAGTAAAATCCAGAGAGGTAGAAAAAAGAGAAATGTAGGAAAGAGTAAGTCAGGACTAAGCCAGGAAGAAGAGTTGATTGGAAGTAAAAATTAACAGTGATCAATTGAGAGGGATTTTGCACACACACCCCCACACACCTTTTTTCCTTTTCTTCAAAATTCAGTGCAAGAGCAAAAGGGAAACGTGCTATTTGTTGCCTGGAACAATAGTGAAGAGATCAGGAGCAGTGTAATGTAAACACATGCTTCCCTGCATGATGCACATTGAACAACGCTCTCTTGTCTTGCCCCTAGCCTGTCAGCATGGTGGAACACGCTGAGTTTTCGAAGGCTGGGAAGGAACCTGGCCTTCAGATCTGGAGGATCGAGAAATTTGACTTGGTACCAGTGCCAAAAAATCTGTATGGAGACTTCTTCACAGGAGATTCCTATCTGGTGCTGAACACCATCAAACAGCGGAGTGGGAACCTCCAGTACGACCTGCATTTCTGGTTAGGTAAGCCTGCTGGGAGTGCCCCTGCTGAACTGGGAGCCCAGGGTGAACCCTGTTCCTCTCGCTATACCAGCTGTTACCCAAGGAAATAAAAACCAGAATGGGTGGTACAGTGAGAATGCAGTTTTGGGTGCATATAGTGCTGCTCCCCTGAAATATTTGAAATGGTTTCTGCAATAGTGAGTACAGCCATCTCTGTACCTAGAAATAGCTTTTCCTGATCCAGATGACAGAATAAATCCCTGTTCTCCAGAGGCTCACAGGAAAGACAAGATCTCACGTGAAAGGGGCGGCCAGTATCTTTCTGTCTGAAAGGATGAAGGTTGGTTGTTGTCCTTCTGACTCTCTGAGTGTGATTTCCACCCCACCCTCCGCCTCCCCTGAAGTTCAGACCTCCTAACTGGCCTTCTGCAGCAGATCTCGCCACGTAACATGGCAAGGCTTTCTCCACAGCCTGCAAAACTGAAACTCTGACAGTATTGTAGTTAAAGCTGTGTAAGGTGCTTGCATGGTGGCTTGTCATCTCTGCCATCTGTCAATAAGTTTTCCACACCAAAGAGCTCCAGAGAGGCAAACTGCTGCGGAACTGGTGCCCCACGAGTATCTACACCCTTCATAAAGCCTGATCATGTCTTCCCACAGATTCATCTCTCCATTGTTTGCTCCATAGCAAGTTTCCTTCCAAGACAGGGTGAAATAGCAAAAGAAAAGTGAATGATAGCTATCAGAGATGGCTGTGAAGCGGTTGTGATGGTACTGTAAGCCTGCCAGAAACACAGAGTTTATATTGCTGTTTGTGGTTGTTACTAGAAAAGTTTGGAAGTAGCAGTTCTTGCAGACCTTCCTGGAAACTAAACTTCCCAGTAATCTGCTTTCTCACTAGTGTTTTTGCACAGTTTAATGTAGAGGCAGGAACCCTGCATTCCCTCCAAGCTGTCACCTTTTAATTTTGTAGGAGATGAAAGCTCGCAAGATGAGCGTGGGGCAGCTGCCATATTCACTGTCCAGATGGACGACTACCTTCAAGGGAAGGCTGTTCAGCACCGTGAAGTACAAGGACATGAGTCCTCAACTTTCCTGGGGTACTTCAAATCTGGCATCAAGTACAAGGTAGGTGATGACCAGGTCTTTATTCTACTGGGCTGAATCAATTTTGCAAGAAATGGTGTCCTGCCCACTGCCCAGTTCTTAGGAGAACGAGGATTGCCCTTTTTCCAGTTGCTTAAAAACCGTTCTCAGGCAGATGTTTTCAATGAGTTGGAACTGACAGGGTGGAGAACAGCAGATCCCAGTGGGAGAGCTTTGGCTGAATTAGTAATCACAAGCAAAGCCCTGGGAAATTTTAGGAATTGAGGCTTTGTTTTTCTTCGAGAAGCAGAGGAAAGAACAGTCCCAAGACGTCTGGAATGAATTTAAGAAACAGTGATCTGAGTTAATGGGAAACGCCTACCCAGTAGATTTAATTTATCCCCACTTACATAACAGAGTTTGACCTTCCTACTCTCTTTTTTCTGTGCTTAGCCCACCTCCTCAGCATGTGTAATGTTTTGGTAAAGAGGATGAATAGTAGTGGGGGTTACTCTTCCATGCCATTGCAGTAAAGTGGAATAGAAACATACAGTCGAGAACAGTTCTGTTTGTTAGAAATCCAGAGGCACAAGGAAAGTGATATCAGGTCAAATGCTTGCAAAGCGCTTACGTTTCCTCATGTCTAAGACTTTCCTTGTCTTTCTGTTTTGCTTATTTCCCACTTTGTTGTTATTTTCATACATTTGAATTTGGTTGTCTTTTTTTTGAGGATAACTGACATGAGTCCTGTTGCCTACGTTGGTAATTCCAAGTGTCTATCAGCAGAGAGGGTGAATCTTGAAGCTGGGATAATTTCTGGTAGGCAGGATGTATAATACACATGGAAATACACTCTTCACCCCACCAGTCCTATTAAATCCTATTAATATGTCAGCTTCTTGTGATCCTTTTCAAATTTTGAGAACTCTAGCTGTATTGTATCAGTGTCCCCTAGACACGAGGGGAGCGTGTAGCCAGGATGTATTGATATATGCTACAAAAGCCCAGCCTGGGCAAACCAGCTCTCCAAGCTGCTGCTGCCCCTCTTTCCTGTGAGAGGCAAAACCTACTTACTGATAGCAGATCAATAAGATTTTAATTTTTTGTGAAGCAACAGCACAGGTGTGAATTGTTCCTTTACTTTCCCGTAGGCTGGTGGTGTGGCTTCTGGCTTCAGACACGTGGTTCCCAATGAAGTGACTGTGCAGAGGCTTCTGCAGGTCAAAGGCAGGCGAACTGTCCGAGCGACGGAGGTCCCTGTGACCTGGGAGAGCTTTAACACAGGGGACTGCTTCATCCTTGATCTCGGCAGTGTAAGTACCATTGAAAGACAGGTTTAGCAGACTTCCAGGGGCAGGAGACAGCTGATTAGTTCACATAAGGATTTTTTTTCCCCCACTGTGTTGAGCATTCTGAAACCCCGTTTAGCCAGTCTGACCCCTTTCAGTCCCAGCCGCTGCCATCGTGGCTGGAGGGTGGGTTGGTATGCCCTGGCAGCTGCATGGTCTTTTTATTTTCCCTCCAGAACATCTTCCAGTGGTGTGGCTCCAACAGCAACCGCCAGGAACGGCTGAAGGCCACTGTCCTGGCCAAGGGGATTCGGGACAATGAGCGGAATGGTCGCGCCAAGGTCTTTGTTTCGGAGGAAGGATCAGAGCGGGAGGAAATGCTTCAGGTTATTTGCTTCGTCCCTTTGTCTGTGCTGGAGTGGGAAGGGCAGTGTGTGGAGGCGTGGGTGGGATGGGTAGATGGGCTCGGGAGTGTGTGTCTTTACATACCCAGTGTTAGCGGATAAACACTCAGTTCAATGCAGACTTGGTCCTCTGCATCACTGGGACATCAGAGTGTATTTTCACTGTTGTTGATCTAGAAGTTTCTTCTAGTTGTGCTTGTGGCGGGAGGGTCTGGGGAACAGAGATCCTTTTGGACTGACTGGTAGTGTTTTTTTCTCTCTCTCCCAGGTCCTGGGACCAAAGCCCGCTTTGCCACCAGGAGTTTCTGATGAGACCAAAGTTGATACAGCCAACAGAAAGCTGGCTAAGCTCTACAAGGTAACAAGAAACCCTGACAGATAACCTCGTGGAAAATGGAGTAATCTTTGCACAATCGGATGCAGCTGTTTCTACCTCACTCTGCAGTTAGCTTTTTATGAAGTTTTATGTATGAACCTTGGTTGCTTACCCTGCGTACCCATATGCTTTGTATTGTCTTTATCACCACTTTTGACTGTAGTGAGACAGCTGGGACTTCCCAGGAATTTTTGAGGGAAAGGTGGAGTGTGAAACAAATGGGAAAAAGGGAGAGTTTTCCTTTGTGTTTTTGGACATCATGTTAGGGAGATGACAAGAAAAAACTAGAAAGCCTGAGAACCAGGATCTACCCCTTTCTACATCCAGTGAGCATGGCAAAGGATGATTTGGAAGGTAACACTTGCCATCAGCTAGTCTAAATGTAGAAGAAATTCCTCCCAAAAAGTCCTGGATGCTTTTCTACAGCAGTCTCTGGTAACGATGTGGCGAGCGTCTGCCCAGGTGGTTTGTGGTGTCGGCCTTTACATCTTAGTGAGTGCAGGAGCTCAGAGTGTTAAACCCACGTGCTGCAGGGAGGCGTATTCAGTTACCAAGACTGTCCCCTCCAGTTCTTGAGTACAGTTGGTTTGCATTAGAAGATGTTTCTTGGCTGCTTGTGCATCCAGGATATTTACCATTTTGGATCAATCTTTCTTTGGTCCCAGCAGCGTCTGCTTTGCTAAAAGTACTTGAAATCTTCAGAGTAAGTCTTACATTTTTGTCACACTGTTGCTGTGTCAAAGGTATCCTGTTCAAAAAACAATAGTGCCTGAAGCAGCCAACGCATTCAGATTTATTTCCCTTCCACTCCCTGAGTTTTGGATTGTGGCCATGAAGCTGGAGGGGAACACAGGGTGCTGTATCTGATCTCTGTGCTGGGTTATTGCAGGTCTCCAATGGGGCTGGGAACATGGCAGTCTCCATGGTGGCAGATGAGAACCCCTTCTCCCAGGCAGCCCTGGGTACAGATGACTGCTTCATTCTGGACCATGGCACAGATGGAAAGATCTTCGTTTGGAAAGGTACCATAGAGATGCAGGCGAAGCTGACTGTGCGCGCGTAGGAGCTTCATCCAGTTACCAGTTCCCGCTTCCTTCAAGCAGGGCTGGGAAGTGAACACGTGGTGGTGGTGGTGCTTGTCAGGGCAAGTGTGGGTAGCACTAACAACCTCAGAGAAGCACTCTCATCTGAAATGTCATGTGCTGAGGTACAGGGTCTGTAGGGTAGAGAATTAAAGGGAGGGTCCTGGGAACCAGGAAAAAATTTAATACAAGTAGAAAGGCAATTGTGCTCTCCCAGCCATCACAAAAGGCGTAGAAGAGATTGTACAATTGTCATTTGCAATTTGGCATCATGTAGCTGGAAGGCTGGGCCCTCCTACTGTGGCAGAAAGGAACTGCACCTGGGACCGTTTCTTCTCCGGGTATGCAGAACTTCTCAAAAGTTCATCTCTTTTCTCTCTTGATTTTTAAAGGCAAGAGTGCTAACTCTGAGGAGAAGAAGGCAGCACTGAAAACAGCTTCTGAGTTCATTGATAAGATGGGTTATCCAAAACATACCCAGGTAAGGGCGTGTAGCCCACCTTACAGACACCCCCAGACACCGCTGGGGTTACTTCTCTGCCACACAGGTCACTGACTCCAGAGCACGGCTCGTGTGAGGTGGCACTAGTGCTCTTCCAAGCAGCTCCTGCTTTGGGTGACCTGCTCTTCTGCAGGGACAGATCACAGTTTGCTCCTGGGTTAACGCTGTCCTTAAGATAGCACTTACCCCAGCACAGCTAGTTTTTAACATGTCTTCCTCTTGGATACTGTTTTACCTGTTCCATGACCTCTTTGCAAAGAGTGGAAGAGAGAAGGTGTAGATAAACATGCTCTTCTTGTTCTTAGGGAGATGATTTTAAAGGCTTCACATCCCTTCAGCCTTCCTTAGAACTTGCCTGAGACACTCTGCATCCCTTGTCTTATTGAGATCCTTGTTGTTGGTTGTGATATATGGACCTTCCAGACGTAGTTACATGGAGGCTTAAAGATAGTGTAACACTGGCTTGAAAGAAACAGATGCCTTCAAACTAGTGGTCACAAGCAGTGAACAGATAGTTCAGGTGTCATTTTTCTTGGCAGAGCTCTGCCCAGTATGATAATAGCTGGAGGTACTATTGATTGTGGTGTCTGTGAGACCTGACACTGCTCTTAATAGCACATCTTGGCAGCGAGTGTTTCACTGCTGGCATCTCCGAAGGGCTGTGTGGCGTGTGAAGGTACAGACTCGGGTTGTGGTGCAACCAGAGACACTTTATTGTACAGAGAAGCTCATATTTGTATCTCTGAGCCCGGATACAAATCCCGGCTGTGTGTACCACCAGGCTCAGGGCAGAGACCATTCATGCAGTTACGTAGCTATGTATCACCACCAGCATGCAGATACCTATTTGCTACTAGATAACCATGTTTATCTTTCTTACTGTCCTTCACAATACCCAGCTGTGCTCTCATCTCCTGCCAGGTCAGACATTCTCCAATCTCCTCTCATACATCTCTCTTCAGACCTTCCCTATCCTCCTCTCCCGGGGCTGTACCAGGCGATTCTCTGGCAGCCTGAAACCGCCGCTCATACGAAGCAAAGAGTAGCCAGAGCTGGGGCTGTGTGGGGTGGGGGCAGGGTCGCGCCTGATGGGCTGGCTCATTTGTTTCAGGTCCAAGTCCTCCCTGAGAGTGGTGAGACCCCGTTGTTTAAGCAATTCTTCAAGAACTGGCGGGACAGAGACCAGACAGAAGGACTGGGGCAGGCTTATGTTTCTGGTCACGTTGCCAAGATCGAGAAAGTACCTTTTGATGCTGCCACCCTGCACACCTCCAAGGCCATGGCTGCCCAGCATGGAATGGAGGACGACGGCTCTGGCAGCAAACAGGTGAGCAGTGTCAGAATCCCTTTGGGAAGGTTTCCAGAATTGTCTTTGCTACTTGATGGCATCCCTGCAAGAGCAGTGAGACAAATGGAGCCCTGATTGCCATCAACACAACAGTTTCCTAAGTGCTGGGGGAATTTTTAATATCAGAAATACCAGTAGGGTCTTGAGAGTCCTGCAGCTCAGTGATGTAGGTGAGCTGTTAATTTTGATGCCAGAATTTCCCTGGGGGCAATGTTTCACCCAGCAGTGTGGACCCAGACGTCTTCCTTATTCCTCCTCCTCGTTATTTTGGCTATTGGCATCACACGCGTGATGGGCGATTGTCTCAGTACCTGCCTGAGGAGCCTGGATGCATGCATTCGCACACAGAAGGAGCAGTGGAGGTGGGCTTGGAAGGGCTGAGTGCTGTCCTTTTGGAGGACCCACAGAGGTCCTAGCCAGCCCTGTACTTGGGAAAAGTCCCCGGTGAAGCCTAAAAGTTCCATTCCTGACTGTCTGACTGAGAGAAATTGTACCTGACCGTGTCGGGTACAAAAAGGGGCATCAGTGCCCGTCTGCCTCCATCTTCCGCCGCGGTTCTGGCTGAATCCGCCCGCAGGCTGAGCTGAACCACCCGTGCCCTCTGCCAGGCCCGGCGCAGGATGGGGGATGCTGGGTGCTGGGCAGTGGTCCCCGGCAGGTGGGGCCACACGACTGCAGGTTCTGGGAGCTGAATTTGGGAAGCAAAGGGAACAGCAGCTCTGTCAGGGAAGTGCTTATTCTGCTGTCACGCTGAACTCAGAATATTTCTGCTCCTCTCCTTTTCTAGATTTGGAGAATAGAAGGCTCAGAGAAAGTGCCGGTGAATCCTGCGACGTACGGGCAGTTCTACGGAGGGGACAGCTACATTATCTTGTACAATTACCAGCACGCTGGGAAACAGGGACAGATCATTTACACTTGGTAAGAAAGTTTTCCTGATGCAAGTCAGGAAACACTGGGGCTATGTGGGGCTGAGAGTTGCTTCTTTGAAAACGGATCCCTGCTGGTTCCCACTTATAGGGGATCCTTGGAGGATAAAATTTCACCCTGGATAATATTCCTTTGCAAAGAAAACACTACTAGGGTCAGGAATGTTTTATTTGAAGTGGGACAAGGTGGGGAATTACTGTGCTAGCATAGTTTTTTCTCCTCCCCCAGTAGTAGTTATCCCTTCTTTGGCTCAAGCTCTGTTTCTTGCAGAGTTCCTACACCTTTTGAGACCACTGTAACAAACTTTTGACACTGCTACCTCGGCTGGTGGATTGTGACTGTTACAGTCCCCTGACTGTGCCCTGAAAGAGGAGTTTCCCGGTAGGCAGCCTCACAGTGGTCAGCAAGCGGAGAGGGCACAGGCAAGCTGAGACCAGAAGGGATGCAGTCTCTATAGGGGCTGCCTGTGTAGCTCCTGATAACATGCCAACGCGGTTTTAACTAGCTGCTAGAAAGATAAAGGGAGATAAGCACAGATTCTTTAGTATCTTCATGCCTATTATGTAGAAAACGTTCTTATCTTCCTCTGTAATCACTGTGTTGCAATATAGGATAATGAATTTCTCCTTCATGTTGAATTAAGTGCTTCTGAGGTTTGGTAACAAGGGTTTTCCTTACCTCATCTTGCTCTCTGTAAGGGGTGTGCATGTCGGGGGGAAGGGCTGAAAATAAAACTCAAATTTTGCCTTGTCTTTCAGGCAGGGCGCTGATTCCACTCAAGATGAAATTGCAACCTCTGCATTCCTCACAGTACAGCTGGATGAGGAGCTGGGAGGCAGCCCAGTGCAGGTAAAAAACCCAAAACCCCAAGTCCCTGCGGGAATACGTAAGGTTACGTGTACAGTTATAGGACACCAGCCTGCAGCGGAGGGGCGCAGGCAGGCAGGGGCACCCTCCAGCAGTGGTGTGGGTGGTGTGAAGAGGCTGCGTCCCTAACCTGCGCGCTCCAGCTATTACACGAGGAAGTTTTACAAGTGGCCTGTATGAAACAGGAGGGTTTTTACATGTTTTTTTCTTATCTCTGTGCCAGTGGATCACTCACCAATTAAAATGAAATGGCAATTGTGAGAGCTGGGTTTAAACGCTGCTGGTTTTGGGGGGGTGTTAGTACCGAGCGCCTGTGACAGCCAGGTGCTATATGGATATTCCAGCTGGAGAGATGGTTGTACAGGCCATTTCTAGTGTATCTTGGGCTACTCTTCAACAGCAGCTTAAAGCTGACAGCAAGTTTCTTTTTCTCTAGAAACGAGTAGTGCAAGGAAAAGAGCCTCCTCATCTGATGAGCATGTTTGGTGGAAAGCCCTTGATTGTTTACAAGGGTGGAACCTCTAGGGAAGGAGGCCAGACAGCACCTGCAGAGACACGGCTGTTCCAGGTCCGATCCAGCACCTCGGGAGCTACCAGAGCCGTGGAGGTATGTGGAAAACGAGCTGGCTTGTGTGGTGTACGCGCACGTAGGCTGTGGTGGGATTGTGATCCCTTGGGACAGAACAAGGGCCAAATTGTTTTGGTTTCCATCAGAAAGCTCACACTTTGAAAACTTTACAAACTATTAAGACTCCTCTTTTCCCATGGATAAGTGGTGATAATAATTATTTTCCAATTCATTTATAAATGTCACCTTGAATACATTTAAGCCATTTTCTCTAAAGTCCACAAGATGCTGCAGCCTGCGCCCTATGACACTTTTCAAACACTGTTGAAAACCATGAGGATCTGGCTGTCGGACTTGTTCCAAGCCTGAGTGACAACAGTGCTGAAGGCAGAAAGTGCTCAGTGCCCTGTACGCAAATAGAACCTGTGCCAGGACATCGGTTTGAAAGAAAATGCAAATTTTGAAAGAAAACCCTCGCCCCGTGCAGCAGCAGAAGGGAGACAATCCTAGTAGACAGCTGCAGGCGAAGCAAGAGCTGGTTTATGTCTAGAGCTACTTAGTTGCTAGTTTCATGATGGCGAATCCTTGTTGACAGAGGAAATGATGTTAACGAGCAGCCCCGGCAGCAGGGATGCTGCTCTGCAATGATCTCCTCAGCAAGTTCTTGACTCTTCTGTGATAACCATAAAGACTGGCAAAATGACACATCCAAGCATTCTTGCCATAGATAGTTGTAGATTACACACAGAAACACACATTTATTTATTCTCACGTGATTAAGTCTAACTCATCACTCAGATATGGGCGAATGTACAGCACATCTTACAGCCTCCCATGCCTGTAAGGAGTCTCTTGCCTGCAGTTTATTCAACGATGGGTACTGATTTTTGTTTTGAAATAATGGGCTCTATTTAGAGGACAATTACATCTGACACACGCAATGTTCTTTCTTTTCAGCTGGATCCTGCTGCCAGTCAGCTGAACTCCAATGATGCCTTTGTCCTGAAAACTCCCTCTGCTGCTTACCTTTGGGTTGGCCAAGGAGCCAGTGATGCTGAGAAATCAGGAGCCCAAGAGCTGCTGAAGATACTGGGAGCTCGCCCAGTACAGGTTTCTGAGGGCAGAGAGCCAGGTGAGGAAGACACAGTGGAGTCTGAGATCATTTCTGTGTAGCTATGTGTTCTCAGTAATTATTTCATGGATATTTTTGTCTCCCAGAACAAGGAAATGTGGACATAGGCACAGAGGGGCTTCTCCTAAGTATCTTTAATGGCACACTCATGTTTGTAGGCCTTTGGGACTTTCTGACACAGAAAAGTGCCTCAAGTCCTACCCAAACCGTACTGCTACTGTGGCTTCCATGAACAGTTGAAGCATCAGTCTCTCTCTTTTTCAGATAATTTCTGGGCGGCTTTGGGTGGAAAAGCTCCTTACCGTACCTCTCCCCGGCTGAAGGACAAGAAGATGGATGCTCACCCCCCTCGTCTGTTTGCATGCTCCAACAAGAGCGGACGCTTCACCGTAAGTATCTAGAAAGATAGTCAATTAATTCTACGTCTGTCTGACAAAGCCAGCAGCAGCACTGGTTTTCTGCAGAGACACCAGTGAGCCCTACTCGGCCGTTGTATCAGCACAGTGACTTTCTGAAGCATCAAACTGGCCCTCCCCTGGTTAACAACCAGCAGTCAGGCTCCTCAAATTTTAACTCGTGAATCTTTCAAGTATAAAGAAGCAACATCACAGACTTGGGTGTGAGTGCAAGCCAGTTTCTCTGTGTAGACAGGCTGGTTTTGTGTTCTGTGGTCCAAGAGTGCTTCTGTGACATGGCCTGAGTTGCATGGTCAGATACCCCGCCACGGCTAGCCTGGTGCAGCTCACCGACACTGAAACTAGAGCCTCTGCGAACTGGCTTTCTTCTGTAAAGGTAAAATGGTGCCTGAAGCGTGTACTCATCTTAACTTTCCAGATTGAAGAAGTTCCTGGAGATCTGACTCAGGACGACCTTGCTACAGATGATGTTATGCTCCTTGACACATGGGATCAGGTATGTCACATTTATTACCTAGTGAAGAGAGGAGCAAAAAATGTGCACAAATTGGCTCTAGACTGAGACCCAAATTCCAGTAGCTGGGAGAGTTGTTGTATTACTGAGCCCTTTCATCTTCAGGCCCCAGAACAAATCACCTCACTAGTGACACTGAAGAAAACTTACACCTGGAACTTGAGAAAAGTTGGTGTCCTGCTGCTGCTTTGGCGGGCTGAAGGAACAGGCTGTTGCGTATCGTGTGTACTCGCCTGGCCTGTACACTTCTCAAGGGCTGTATCCTTGTCCCAGCTGGAGGGGACAGGGAACCATCGTTAAAATTCAGCAGTTTAAGATTTTTCAGTAACAGACTGCATAAATCGGCCAAAAGGCAACGTAGAGATTAACTTCGTATGTTTTATGTAAAAACTTTCAAACGTATGCTACTTTCTCCTGATGTTAAGCTACTGTATAATTTGTTAACCTATCTACAATTTATGTAGATAAAATGCAGTCACAAAACTTGTTATCTGTGCTTTAGTCACACAGGTCAACAGTCCAGCCACACCAGCACGAGTATATTCTTACTCTGTGCTGTGCTTTGTTCACTGAAACTTTTATCTAAATTATTCTTTCTTTCATAAAGAGGTCGACTGTTGCTGATATAAGCTGTTGTGGTTGTTTTTTTGTTTTAATATTTAGGTCTTTGTATGGATCGGGAAAGATGCCCACGAAGAAGAGAAGACTGAGGCACTGAAATCTGGTAATGTCACATTTTCCCTAACTGTTTCTTATTTTCCCCACTATCTGATCAAAGGGCAGGCACTTTAATGTACTGAGAAACATACCTTAATCACAACATAAAAGTCAGTGTTGTGATCAAACAGGTCCCATCTGTCCAGAAAGGAGGATCCCAAGGGGCAGTGTAGGGGTGCAGTACTCAGACACGCTGTGCTCAACCCCCAGCACTGAAAACCCGCCCCTGCGGGGGTAGGGGGTAGGCTGCCGCGGTATTACAGCATTTAATAATCCTAGTGTCAGTTTTCTACAGACAAGTGCCAGTCTTCTATGGTTTATCAGCACCTGTTAGAGTGAAAACTGCGCGTTTTCTTTTGTTGAAATAAACAATCTGAAATTGTAGCTCTAGCAGCCGCGTAGCCCCCAGTAAGCTGTTTCAGCTGCTGCTCTCTAAGCCTTGTGCTCTTACCACCTTCCTTCCCCTTGTGTGTTTTCAGCTAAACGGTACATTGAAACCGACCCGGCCAGCCGCGACAAGAGAACGCCAGTGACCGTGGTGAAGCAAGGCTTCGAGCCGCCGACCTTCTCCGGCTGGTTCCTGGGCTGGGACGATGACTACTGGGCTGTTGATCCCCTAGAGAGAGCAATGGAAGATGTGGATGTCTAAGGAACAAGGTGTTTTTTGTTGTTTTTTTTTCTAAATGGAGCAAGTTTAGTGCCTTCAGTGCCTTCGAGAGCTACTTCCTCCTGCAGGATGCATGTTAACGAGGCAATGATGTTAATAGCCAATTAGCTGTGCAATAATTACCAAAAACAATCATGACCAGTCATTGACCCTCCTCCATGCTTTGATTATATTTAATACAATAAAGCGCCTATGAAGTATGTGAAGAATACAAATGGTGGGGTTTGTTATGAAGGAGAAAACATTAAACAGAGCCTCTAGATCTCACATCTGAACTTGCCTGAAACAAATACACCTGAGGAAACGACACCTCCTTTGTGCCATCTTTTGCACATGCACTTTTTACTAAATGGTTACAGGAATTATGTTGGGGGTTTTGGGATTGTTTTGCTCTTCCCTTACAAGAGTTACTAGCATTTAAGACCCTGATCAATTAACAGTATTTACTTTTTCAGAAAGTCACGCAGTAAACAGCGTGGGGTTTTTCATTCAGGATGAAAGCAAAAAGCCTGCTTCTGGTGTCAACAAGAATTCACAGGGATGGCCAGCTACAGCAGCACCAGCCGGAGTTAGAGATTCACTCCTCTTCCCCAGGGATTAACCTCAAGCTGTGCAGTTACTCTGTTTCCCACTTCAAGCCTGAGAGCACAGTAATGCTCATTACTACAGCTTCATTAACAGTACCTCTCCCAGCACAAAGTCAAGCTCTGCTTACACTACCTGAAGTACTGACAAACACGCAGACAGGTTATTGCTTTTATGACGCAGAGGAAGAAATGTTCACAGCAAAGAGGCAGAAAAGAAACTGTGCCAATTAGCTCAAGCCCTCCCGAGCCCTAACAGCGACAAAGGCACAGGTGAGCAGACCTTGTCCTCACTAAAATACCTGTTAAATACACAGCTGACTGCAGCAGAAAGTTGGTAAAATGAGTTAGGAACTTCATGCCAGCAGTGTGAGAAGGGCACTTAAATCATTGATCTTGGCTTTTTGTTTTCGTTGCCACCTCCCAAGAACTGAAGACCAGACGCCAGACTCAGTGATGGTGGTCGCCTAAAACGCATCCCCCAGGTGAGGCTCTCATGCTTCTCATTTTAATCTACTAAACAGGTACAAAATCTGAACACAGTTTAACAGGCTTACAGCTTAAGGCTACGTAAACTGAAGATTACATGCTTCTGGTATAAGCCCTCAGTTTCACAACAAGTGGTACACATCTCAGAAACAGCATCAACAAGTAAATCACTTAATTCATTTACTTAATTCATTAGAACAGATACATACACAGCACAGCATCTTCCATTAAATGTCACCATGCCCTGCTAGTTACATCCTAGAGAAATAAGGGTTTAGATCTGGATAAAATGCAGGGGTCAATACTTTGGCTTTTTAAAATCATTTTTTAAGAGAGAAAGAGAAGAGGCAGACCCAACAACTTTTCAGTGCTTTAAAGCAACATTGAGTCCATACAGGCACGCCAGCCTAACAACAGAACAGCCTATCGGGGGCTGCAAGCATGTTGTATCCATAACTACGGCATGTTTATGCCATTTCTGTGCAGCAGAACAGAGACGGAAAGTTCCACCAACAACTGTTTCTCATGAACAGGGGACTATTTAGGGTACGAGCCTGATTTTCAGAAGTGCCCAGCATAGTCTCAACTCCTCTATCAACTTCCATTACTTTTCCTCGTGTAAGCGAGAGAACCAGTCCACACGACAGCAATCTGCTGACTTTAACACATAGAGCCACACTTCAGGAGAACAGTTAAGGCTGTTCCACCTCCCGTGCAGCGCAACAGACCCATTTATTTGTTAAAAGGAATACTTCTCTTTCCAGCTGTTGGATCGTGTCATCCTCAGCACAACTCGTTTTATACACTATTTGAAAACAGAAGGGGATAGATTAAAGGTGTCTCATCTGGGACAGTATGGATACCTGCTTGTTTAAGACCACTATCTGCTTGTATCATTTCGAGAGGTTTTCAATTTCAAATATTTGGATTGTCTATATTCACAAACATTACATTTTAGTTTTAAAACACACTTGATAGAACAGAGGTTCCTTAGCAAATCCGCTTTGTTAACACCGCCATAAGCTGTAACACACAGGGAATTCATTGTTGCAAGCATTCACTGTACCACCCCCCCATGCCCTACACCAAACATTCTCTCCCTCCCCCTAGCGATTTGCATCCATGATGCCCTGCAGCATATTTATGGGCAATGGGAAGACGATGGTGGAGTTCTTTTCCGCAGCAATAGTGGTCAAAGTCTGCAAATATCGAAGCTGGAGAGCAGCAGGGGACTCCGTAATAACCATGGACGCCTCTTTCAGGGCCCTGGAAGCATTCATTTCACCCTCAGCTGCAATTACCTGAGGAAGCAACGCGGATAAAACTGAGTTAATTCTAGGGCAGTAGTTAACTAGAGATCTGTAGGATGACTTCATCCGTATGTCATATACCAAAGTCACTGCTCTCACTTTGGTCACGTGACCTCCCCTCATCACATTCTTTCACCAGTTCTGCCTTTTCTCTTGCTCAGACATAGGCTACTCCCGAGTGCCTTCAAGGCCCTGTGTTTTCCTCTCGGTCAGAATCAGGATGCCAGATGACAAAAGCTGGCACCATGTCTTGAAAATGCAACGGGTGCACGTCTTGTTTCCTAAAATTGCTTTTGTGCTTCTTTCAGCACTGCCTCTCACAACAGAAGGCACTCCCCATATACATCTGAAAATACTTTCTACTTAAAGCTGTATTTTTCTGTATCTACAAGGGCCTGACAGGTGAATGGCATGTTTCTTGCTGGGAAAATACCTTTTTATTCCCTCTTTCTTTTTAAGTATAAGCTCCTTATGGACAGAATTCTGGCCATGCGTTTCTGTACAGGAAGGGCCCTTCTGCATTGGGACAATGGAAAAGTTTTCTAAATATTTGTAAAGGATGGCTGGACTGGAGGGTGGCACTGTTACAACAGGTAAGTTACTGGTGAAGCAATTTACACCTGTGTCAGCACAGGCAAGTGCATATTCCCCTGCAGAGTTCTACTTGCAAGGGCACAATATTCTTTTAAACAATAGAATAAATAATAATAGTAAAAAATAATCACAAAGTAATTAAGCTTAAAAAAATAAAAGCAGAAATCAATACTTGGAGCACTAATGTAGACTCAAAGATCTTTTCCTAGGTGTGCTACCAGCTTCACATTCAATAATTGACAGTGGAAAAGTAATGAAATTCAGTTCAGCATTTCTTTCCCATGAAAATAACCCCCAAATTTTATACTTAGAACCTAAACATAGGTTAAAGTTAATGAAACTCCTAATTAATGGTGGATATGAAAATCAGTCATATTATGTGCATAAAAATCATTAATGTGTGAGACAAACATCATAAGATTAGATGTAATTTTCACACCATTAGATGAACTCTAGCAAACCTCCCCCTGCCAAGACAGATTTTTAGTATTTGGAATGCAAGTTCCATTTTTCTACAGGCAGGCAGCTCAACAAACCACTAACACCTATCAGAAACTATCTATCAGTTTAGTCTACCAAAGAGGGGGGTTTGTTTGTTTGTTTTTAAAAAAGAGAATCTACAGTTGTATCTATGGAGGTAAAATTTACATTTTCAAGACAGGATTAACAAATCACCAGAGGAGAAAACCACAGGGCACAGAAACCAAGGGAAGCAGCTAACTTGCTTACTCCTAGAAAAGCACAGCTCTAACTGTCCCTGAGGATTTTTACTCCAAACTTCAATATTTAGTATCACCTTCTCCCACCTCAGAAGGGAAAAAGACGTAATGACCAACTGATCACTGGTCAGCTTAAGGGTGACAGAAGTATTAACAAGCTGGTTTATTTCTCATATGCAGTAACAAACAGAAAACAAAGGACCTGCCTAAAATCGGGGCTAGTAAAAAAAAAAAAAAAAAGTAAGTTTGGCTTCTAATTCACTGCAGGCTCCAGCTAATAACCTTGACATTGTTCTGTTTATGACTTGGAGTGTCGAAAAAAATTGAGATTCTGTGTTTTTGAAGGAAACTGCACCCACATGAACCACAATGAAATAGAGCAAGCACCCAGACAAATCCACAAAAACCTCACCCTGCACTCCCATTAGCTACAACACAATCTGGCTGAGAATCTTCATCTTCTACATCACCATGTTTAATTATTCATGAAGGAAAAAAAACCCAGCAAACCCACATGTTGATGTTATTACCTTAGCTCTTGCCTCCCGGGCAGCTTCTGCTTCTGCAGCCATGGCTCTCTGCAGCTGGACAGGCAATTTCACATCCTTGATCTCCACACGTTCCACCTTAATGCCCCAATCATCTGTTGCCTCATCAAGTGTGGCCTATATAAGGCAGGACAATTAAGTTAAGCCATCTACCTAGCTGCAAAATAACATCACAATTTGAAGGATGACCAATAAGCCAAGTGCATTATCTTAGAATTCTTGGACTTTAAGGGCTTCAGTGTTTATGTTACGATTTGGTAATTATAAAAGTGTAACTTTTAAACTAACAAAAAACCTCAGAGCTTGATTAATATATTGAAGGAATTCTGTGGCATAATTTCCTTCAAGAGCCCAGTGATCCAGGGAAGCCCTCCTTCTCCTGTATCCCTCATTCCCACGTGCTAGCTCCACTGGTCCATCATTATTTTAGTCACTTGTTTTTATTCTACAGAATGCCATCCCAATAGCTCGTGATAGCATTTTGCCTAAAGCTTCAAATCACAACTTGGCTTATCACTTAGAAGGTAAAATAAATCCTGCCCTGCACGTTATCCATGGGGTTGCTGCTTAACTGATCGTTTGATGGATTACTTAGGTAAAGCTGTTCATACCTGCATGCTGTGTGCAATTTCTTCACGATCAGAGAGAATCTGAGAAAGGTTTTTGGTCCCCAGAACGTTCCTCAAAGTAGTCTGCGCTAAAAGACGGGTGGCTGAGTCAGCGTTTGTGATATTTGCTACAGCAAGGGTGGCATTTTGAACTCTGTAATAAACCACTCCATCTACATTAACTGTCACAGAGTCCTTGGTCAAGATCTACAAAACAAGAGGGAAAGCATATTAAAATTCAATAAATATATGGTTAATTATAATGGGAATTATGTATTTGCTTTATCTGACAAACTCCCTAGTTTTTCCAGGATAAAGCAACTGTCTTGAAAGCAAAAGTTCTTACAGGCACATGCTGCATGTGAACATGTCTACGTACAGCTGCACAAACCTTCCAGTACAGCTCTGCAAAGCAAACCATGGGATTAGAACACTTCTCATGGAAAAATATATTCCATTAGCTTTGCCATAATGTTACTTCTAACTCCTTCAAATTCACAGAGGGATCTGCAATTTGTACAAGTGACAGGAAAAAAAATCAGAAATAATTTACACCAAAATACATATGCTCTTTCACCTGGGAAACTTTAACCTGTTATTCTGAAACTAGCAATGCATCACAACCAGGTAGGTACCCCCACTGTATTTCAGTGAGGCTCGTCATTACAGACGGGTAAGAGGCAGACTGACTGCACAGGAATGCAAAAGGCATGCAATGAAGGACTGAGGTAACAGAAAAATGCTCCAAGAACACGAGAACTCAAAAGTTATTTTGATGGGGTTATGTGACCACTACATTCAAAATGGGTTAAAGCACTCTTCAAGAGCATGTACTGGAAACATTGATGGGAGAGGGTCATTTGTTGTTTCTGTGCAGAGAAAAGGCTAATAACGAGTATCATTGCAAATACAGGACACATTAGATTTTTACTTGTATTTAACTGCAGTCACAAGACTATTGATTTAGCAAGATATAACTCTGCAGGTGTGTTGGTTTATAAAACAAATGCAAAAGCAGGCAAGGCAAGAGGGAGTGTATTTCAGCTGCACTTTCAAAGAACCAACACAAAAGACACTCTGCCATACCGCAGGTGTGACTGTAGCTGAAGGCAGTTCCCAATTACTGCTTATTCCATAGCGTAGGAATGGCCAACACTAGAGACTCTAGCACAGCACAGCTGTGTAAGTCAACTCTGAAGAACTGCAGAACTTTGTGCAAAAGGATGTCCGTGTATAATGAAGCTTAGAGACAGAGAGCCATGCCCGTGAGATATTTTAGAAAGGACTGGAAGGTTTCACTGAAGTACATCTAGCTACTTAAAAAAATTGGTTTTTCCTGTCCCAAGGGCCTGATGTATTTCCACTGCATGGATGTCAGCCTTACTTCAATGTTTAATTAGAAATATCTCTGTTACTATCTAGAAGTTCACTGTCCTCCTTGGAGGTACTTGTGATTGAAATGCCACCTTGTGCTACTAAATGAGTATGTGGTGATTTCTAGACAAGTTGCAGAGGAAATCCAATTTGTGAACATCCTCAGAGCTTGATTCAAGTGATATACTGAATTTAATATTGTATCTAAAGCAAAGGATATACTTGCAAAGATGAAGACAGATATTCTTGAAGGCTTAGAGTCAGGTACACCAGAAAGGAGCATTAATATTAATTATATTTTAAAGTTAAGTTAAAAAGAGATTGAAGTATGTCATATGACCATAAGAGGTGTCCTAATTCCATATGTTATTTGAAAACAGAGAGATGTGAGTTACTTAACCTTCAAGATTTACCTGCTCTGTCCTTCCCCAAGCTACCTATTTTAGCAGGCTTTTCATAACAGCTTAAGATAAACAAAGAATGAGTAGCATGCACAGAGATTAAGTTGTACAAATAAAAATATATTTCCGCTTTTACCTACAGAACACAAACAAACCTAAATCCATAAGCTTAATTTAATCAAGTCAAAAAAACCCTTTAGAACTGATGTTTTCACTAATGGCACATCAGCAGCTGCAAGCACATTTTGCCTGCCAGTGATTAGGTTTCTACCAATTACCTTTTCGAGTGTACCACGACAGCTGCCATTTGTCTAAATCTACAACTAATGATGAGCAATAAACCGACTAGCAAATATGACAGGAAACAGATGCACCAGACAGGTTACGTCAAGCATCTTTGTCTTCCAAAATACACCAGATACATGAGGGTGACAGTTATCATCAACATACAATTGTTCACTAACTTACTTTTACAGGGCTAGTTGTTTTTTATTATTCTCTTATCCATTAGTTGGCATCACCGAGTTTAGCTAGCTTAATGCTGTGGAGAGTTTCTGCTAAAAAATTAAGATGTCAAAGGAAAACCAGACTAGAAATAGAAGGGGTTTTTTGTTCTTTAGGACCTCCAAACTGAAGGACATCAGAAGACATTAGGTGTGGTACATGTTCCTCCCGCTCCTGTGCACAGCAGGACATAGAAGCAACAGGCACACAAAACTCACAGAAGGGAGCAGACCATTACCGTGAGTTGTTATTAATAGCATTTGATGTATATAATAATTTCATCCCATTATTTTAGCTAGTGCATATATCTAGATAAATTGGCACAGGATCACTGCTGCTTCTGGAAATCTTCCAGATTTCACAGAAATAATTAGAGAATGTTGCATGCAGTCCAGCAGCCTTCATTCCAAACCCCTCCCATTCTAGCTCTTACATAGTATTAAGTTATCTTATTTAGTCCTTAGAGGACGGCGTCATTTGTTTTCTTCCAGTGATCTTCTCTTACAGAATGGTATTACCAAAGGATATATGTATTCTCAGAATACACAGAACCTGCACAAGAAATCTACATTAAAACTAAATGCCACACAATACCAAGAGGGAAAAAGGAAAAAGTGCAAAAAAAATTGAAAAACACTTTAGCACATACAAAGGCAAATGCAAACTCACCTCTTGGGGAGGAATATCAAAAGAGATGGTCCTCATATCAACTTTGATGAAGCTGTCTGTGCAGGGCAGGACAAAAAACAAACCTGGACAAAAAAAAATCCATTCAAGAGGATGTGAAAATAGATCATTAAAACATATGAAACTTGCTACTGAAATAAGCTTAAATCCAACCACTGTAGCTGTATAGCGCTCTCTGTAATGAGCTCAGCAGCATGTTCGTTAGTGGCTTTTAAACCAGGATAAAATTTTCAAAAAAGTATGCTGAGAAACCTCAATTTATTCAGGACTAACTTATTTAGAGATCTTTAACATTTGGAAAAAAAAACAACCCAGAACTGTTATCAGTTACTTTGGAAAATTTGTTCCCCACAGTTACTTGTGGGGCCTAATTCCGGCAACCAGAAACTGTCATCCTCTTTCTGTTCTGGTGGATCACTGTAATTCTTTCAACTTTACAGCATTGCAGAAGTATTGCAAAATCTGGATTAAAATGAAGAAAGAAGCTATTGCCCTTCCCGTTACTTTGAGCAGCAGGAGCAACAGCTGAAAATAACATTCTTTCAGACCTCATCAGAATTTCTAATATACATAGGAAACTTTTCTGAACTATCACATAATTTAATTGCCTCTATATCTTTGAAGAATACTGAGGCTTTCAGACCATTTGGGTTTTAGCTGACATACTAAACTTCTTTTTGAAAATAGCACATTTGATACCATTATCCCTGTCTTTATATTCTGGGCTTTTGATTCTACCCGAAGACCACGCATTAACTAAGGAGATCTGGGTAAGGCTCACAGATAATTTGTTTACCACCTTCTCCATATACAGTAACGTATCCTCTTACTGGAAGTTACAAAATTCTTGAGAAATCCATTTGCCAGTCTAATGCAATGTCGCTAGACAGCTATTAGTTTGCCAATGACTTAATTAGAACAAATATTAAGGATGGTCTCCAAGACATACCTGGTCCCTTTGCTCCCCCTTTTAAGATGCGTCCAAGTCTGAATATGATGGCTCGCTCGTATTCCTTTATAATCTGTAATAAACAGTTGGATGTCACGCAAGTGTTTCCAGAAGCTGTATGATGGATTCCAAACTACACATACATTAGTCTAAAACAATCTTGAGTCTCTAATGTAAATACCTTTCTATATCGGCTGCTTTTGAGAATCTTAGCTTAATGTTCACTGTCAAAAACCCAAGCAGCAAAAGGAACAAACCTGACAACAGTCCACAAGAAATACTAGTCAGACTGTGGCACCATCTATCAACAGCAGAAGCAATGGCACATCATCTGGGCAGGACCAAGCGCTAGAAGCAGCTGTCAGGAATATCCTGGCAACAACAAAGCCAAGTGCAGTGTATGTGACCCAGCAGGGTTTTTTCCAGCTCTTAATTCTGGTATGTTAGCCCAAACAAAGCAGGAGCTACTTCCTCCATTCTAGAAACAGAACATCAAGCTCAGAGTGACCACAGATGACACAGTCTACAAATCTGTCACATACAACCACATATATGTACATATATTTATACACATACATATATAGGGAGAGATCTTGTAAAAAAAAAATAATAATCAGTCCTCCTAGAGTAATTATGCATTCTTGCAATTACTCTGATCTTCCAAACAAGCTTATATACTAATGACAACTGGGTAGACTTAGTAAAGACGTCAACACAAAAATAATTTTGACTAAACAGTATAATAACACTTTTTTCTTTGCTTTGAAGATCAATGCATTGAAATATCGGGGTCTGCTATAACTGTCTGTTACACTTCAAGTAAGGTTGAATGAGATTAATTTGTGTTTAAAACAAATAAAATAAAGAACAATAATAAACACTAGGAAGCATCTGCATTGCTTAAAGTCTTAATCCAACTCAGCAGTGAACAACTTTACCTTTATGCACATCCAGATTGATAAAGGAAATGTAATAATAGTGAAAAAAAGTGAAGTGATCACCAGAATCCATCCACAAAAACCAAGGCCAGTATCAGCATCATCTGCAAAAAAAGAGCAGAACTTTTCAGATTTTTAAAAGCAAGAGTGCCTGTTAAAGAAAGTGCCTACAACTGGGTATTTATCTTGACTCTTCCTGAAATAAACCACTGTCAGCACTACTCCTCCAGCCAAACTCATTAGATTTAGATCAGAAATCAAATTAAAAGCCAAATTCTGCTTTCTTTTTCACTAGTCTCTAGCAGTTGCAAATGTGGCGGTTTGACCCCAGCTGAATTCCAGGTCCCCACCAAATGCGCTCCATCACTCCCCTCCTCACCAAATGGAGAGAAAACACAACAAAAGACTTGTGGGTCGGTAAGGACAGGGAGATCACTCAGGAATTACTGTCATGGGCAAAACAGATGTGACTTGGGGAAAATTACTTTGTTACAATTCAAAACAGAAAATATACCTTCCCCCACCCCTCCCTTGTTCCTGGGCTTAATTTAATTCCTGATTTCTCTACCTCCTCCTCCCAAGCGGCACAGGGGAACAGGGAATGGGAGCTGTGGTCAGTTTATCACGTTGTTTCTGCCACTCCTTCCTCCTCACAACCTTCCCCTGCTCCAGCTCTCTCCTATGGGAGACAGTTCCCCATGAACTTCTCCAACGCAAGTCCTTCCCGTGGGTTTCAGTTCTTCACACACTGCTCCAGTGTGGGTCCCTTCCACGGGGTGCAGTCCTTCAGGAACAGGCTGCTCCAGCGTGGCTTCCCTGCAGAGTCACAAGTCCTACCAGCAAACCTGCTTCAGCACGGGCTGCACACAGGGTCACAGCCTCCTTTGGGCATCCTCCTGTTCTGCTGTGGGGTCCTCCGTGGGCTGGCAGGTGAATATCTGCTCCACCGTTAGTTAACCTCCAGGGGCTGTAGCAGAACAGCCTGCCTCACTGTGGTCTTCACCATGGGCTGCAAGGGGGAACCTCTGCTCTGGTGCCTGCAGCACCTCCTCACCCTCCTTCTTCACTGACCTTGGTGCCTGCAGAGTTGTTGCTCTCATATATTCTCACTCCTCTCTTCTGCTGCAATTTTTTGCGCAGATTTCCACCCCCTCTCCCCCTTCTTAAGTATATTATCACAGAAGTGCTACCACTGTTGCTGATTAGCTTGGCCTTGGCCAGTGGCGGGTCCATCCCAGAGCCAGCTGGCATTGGCTGTTGGATGTGGGGGAAACTTCTGGCATCTTCCCACAGAAACCACCCCTGTAGTCCTCCCACTACCAAAACCCTACCATGCAAACCCACTGCAGCAAGACAGCTGAGGGCAGAATGTGGTCCAAGTAGCATACTTAATTCTGCATAAATGTTAACATTTAAGTATAGGGTCTCAAATGACTCCCTCTTCCCCAGTTTTCTCTAGCAGAATGACCAGTCAGCACCAGTAGAAATCCTGTTCTTTTATTGTCTAAGGAAGTCAGAGGAACACCTGCTTAATGAGTTAAAGGCAAATACCCCATAGTCTATCAACTCCAGTGACAGGACATTTAGAATTTGGTTTATGTTCCAGCTGTCATAGGTACAGATCTAAGAAAATCACAATTCTTGGAACTGTTGTAGCTAGGAAGCAGGATAAGATACAGTGCAAGATTAGCTGGACAATGAAATAAAGTCTCTATAAAATATTTCTTGGCCAAAGACTCCTTATGCTTAGAAAACAAATGTGATAGCTTCAGTTGGTGTCATTTCACAACAGAGAACTATTTCCAGAACCAACAAATAAGAAGAGCTAGTGGTTTCAAATACTACACAGCTAAAAAAAGAAATGCATAGTGACAAACTGTGGACGGGCTGGGAAGCATTCATAAAGCTATTCGAAGTTTCTTATCCTGCCAGCTAAGACTTCTAACAGGCTGCCAGGAGCCCACAGCCAAGTGGGGACATCCCAGGGTGAAACTGAGCACTCACAGGCATCGCAGTCCTACTGTGGAGATACCAGCATTCATCTTTCTCATTCCATCCTTTAAAAAACCAAAAGTATGAAATGTCAAGAAGCACCCACAAAGCTCAGAAAACCACAATTCTCACATTTAGATGAAAGAATGTTGCTTCAGGAGCACACTCCCCGATTTTGCTGAACTGTACATACCCCCTTACAGTGCTGCAAATATGCAAATGTTATCCTGACTTGATCAATCCCACAGATAGTTGAAGGACTGGACTCCTGTTATCTAATGGACTGCATTCACCAGCTTGCTTAGAGAGAAACTGCATTAAAGAATCTAGAAGTTTTACTGCAGTTCTACCTGGAATTACACAACAACTTGTTTTCTGTATTCACCAAACACACCTACAACTCAACTACAAAACTGGCCAGTTATAAAATATAAGTCTCAGTCTCCACCCTAACCAGTTATTTCAAGTAGAACCCACTTCAGTACAAAGCAAAATGTTGATTTTGAAAAATATCCATTGATTTTAACAACCAGGAACATGACTAAGCATTTTATTGTGCGCACAAGTGAACTCAGCATTAGCAGTGGTACACATTGGACAGAGAAGTGAGACAGATCACTCCTTAGACATTGCTAACCTTGAAAATGAGTAATAGCAAATAACAGTATATATTTTGCAAATTTAGATCCACAATATTTGACTGAA
>JAVJGJ010000062.1:3770694-3824292 GCA_035590215.1 Microhierax caerulescens | reverse complement strand
CCACTACCTCCCTGGACAGCCTGTTTTTTCCTAACATCCAATCTAAACTTCCCCTGGTGCAACTTGAGGCTGTTTCTTATTGTCCTGTCACTTGTTATCTGGGAGAAGAGACTGACCCCCACCTGCCTACAACCTACTTTCAGGTAGTTGTAGACAGTAGTAAGATCCCCCCAAATCTCCTCCAGACTAAACAACCCCAGTTCCCTCAGCCGCTCCTTCTAAGGTTTGTTGTCTAGACCCTTCCCCAGTTTCATTGCTCATCTCTTGACACACTCTAGGACCTTGATGTCCCTCTTGAAGTTGGGGGCCCAAAACTGAACACAGTATTTGAGGTGCGGCTTCACCAGTGTTGAGTACAGGGGGACAATCACTTCCCTTGTTGTGCTGGCCATACTGTTTCAGATACAAACCATGATGCTATTGGCCTTCTTGGCCACTTGGGCACACTGCTGGCTTACGTTCAGCTGGCTGTCCCCAGGTCCTTTTCTGCCAGAGAGGTGACTGGTCAGAGCATACATTACACAATTTTGATCAGAACACATTTACAGTAGAATGGGATGTGTCATAGTAGAATACATGGTATTGAAGCATGGTATTATAAGGAAGTTGAGAGTCTACAGTTTTATCTTTCTTTTTTGATGACCTTAGGGTCTTCTGGCAAATAGACAGCTTACAGTGTCTCAGCATTGATAAGGAAAGAAGGATGTACTTGAAATGGGAGGAGCAGGTTCTGTGGAAAGAGTAGATAAGCTATGATGAAGCCCCGCCACCTGTAGCAAATTTGGCACTAGAAAAATGTAAGCTGGTGCTAATAATAAGTGCTTTAAAATTAATATGAATTGAGCATTGAAAACTGTACCGCATCAGTTTACCTTATTTCAACAAAGAAGAGGAAGAATCTATTCATTTGCCCTGTCATTAAAGTAAAAAATAAGCAATTAAGACCTGTATCCTTCAGGAGGCTCGTAACCTTACTTCATCTTAAGCTGCGATATCTCAGCAACACATTATGTACTTATGTACAAATTTATGTTGATGCTTTGCTCAAAGAAGAGAAAGCCTTGTAGCTAATTTTAGATGGGCCCTCATTCCATTTATTTTCCTGTCTTTGGGTGTTTGCCAGTGAAGTTGGAAAAAACCCAGGGCAGTGGTGGGCAGTGATACTTCCCTCCCATAGGTTATCGCTGCCATCTCCTGTTCTCTGCTGTGCACTTTGCACAGGTCATCTAGAAAGTTAACTAGCATAGGAAGTCCCCGTTGCTTCCCTTTCAGCTGTGTGAACAGTGATATTATCATGTTGCTTAATACAGTTTTAATTTTTCCTTAAATACTGAAGTTAAGTAAAGCATCGGGATTAGTAACAAGGAGCCATCGTAACTCACAAGCCCTTTACTGTACACCAGTGAGATGCCTCATTGAGTTGAAGAGTTATATCAGATGCATTCTGCAGACTGAGGGCTTGTGAAATACTATTAAGTATGAAAAGAGAAAAATGAAGAATGTAACCTTTACTAAATAACAATATCTGAATGTCTTCTCATTCTAATTTTTGGTTCAATAAATAAAGGAATTAAGGAATTTTATTTTTGTCTGGCTAGAAGACAACAGTGGACTTGAAAATTGATTTATTAATCTCTAGGTCTTATGAAGAAAAAAATAGAATTGGATTTTGCTTTCATCATTTACATAAGTCAGTTTGGGTTCAAATATGGTAGTTCCTGTCAACAATAACTCCTCAGTATTGCTCTTTAGTAAAGTCTGTGTTTATTTAATCTTTCCTTGAATTCTAATGTGTCAGGTAGGCAGTTAATTAAAAAGAGCATTTGTGTGAGGTGTATCAGTATCTGTTCTATTTCTTCTGTGGGCAGTAGCTGCAGCTTTCTGTTATCTTTCAAAAGGGAAATAGTCTACAATCAGTATATTTATTTACCATATGTTGTGTATCAGTATGTGATTTTTTTCCTTAGATAGAAAAAACTGGGCACAGTATAGGAAGCTACCATTAGATGTCAGCATGATATTAACCACAACTGCTACCAATGATACTATCAATTCTTGTTTGAAGTATATAGGAAGTATATTGATTTTTGTCACCTCAGTCTTTGTTTTAAAACCCTTTCTTGTAGTCAAGTAAGTTGTAGTCCATAATGACTATGGAACAATATCAAAGGCTATTCCTGAAACTGACTGTGATTCTCACCTTAAAAAGTAGCTGGATGTCGAACATTCAGCTTCTGAATCCTGTTTGGAGCTGCTCATACTATACTAAAACTTCAGTTACACACGTGCTCTTCTAAGCTTGTAAAGTGTTATGTGTTGTCAGCTTCCACAGGGATTGTACATGACAATTTGGTAACGAGGGTGTTATTGTGCTTTGGTTTATAGTGCTTTTCCCAGTTTACAATTAATTTTAAGGGACTGTCTCAAATAATATTTTCTATTATTGTTTACCATTCAGAGTTTTTAAGGGTGAACTTAACTTCAAGTATGTTAGGACATCTACTATATTCTTACTATATATATGTGTATATTTTGTTGAATTTTGAATTGGTATTGCATCTCTGGAGAACTGTTTACTTAACTTTATACATTTGCAGTAGGCCTGTCTACATATATTTTTGTATTCTGAAGAACACTGCTTTGAATCAGTTTCTCCTAAAACATCTAAAAGTAATCAAAACCAGACAAACATTTCCCATGTTATAAAAGCCTGCATTTCATTTAGTTGCCTATTTTTATATCATGGAATTACTTGTTTTCAGTGGAAATAGAATATGTGTGTGTTGGAATCAATAATCCCAAAATAGGAATATTTTAAAATGGGGTTTCTTTAAACCACAGAATTTCTCCCACATTAAAAAATACATTGTTTAAAATATCTTTAAGTCTGGGAGGTTAATTATTATGTTGTTTACATTTACAGAATGTGTGTAAAAGACCATTCAGAGCAAACCTTGTCCTGGGGGAAGCCTGAGTCCTTATGACTGGTGTACGTGTATTGTAACAGCAAAGAACAGGCATCTAGAGCAGTCTCTCTCCAGTCAGTTGCTGCTGCTGGGGACATTTGAGCTTTGAATCAAATTAGTATGTAAAATAATTTGCATATTATTTTTTTTTCCTGACCTAGCATGCTTCATTATTAAAAATACAAGGAAAATCTGGTCAAATTTTCAGTCCATTATCTTACTGTCAAACTATGAGCATGATACACATTTTAGAAATCTGGCAAATTCTAAAAAGCTAACTCCTTTAAATTCTCCCATACATCCTGTTAGGGGATATTTGTGCCCACAAATACAAATCAAAGTCAGATTGAACTGTCTTTGCTCATTATATTTGCTTACAGAAAATATACTGGAAATAATTCTTTTTTTCTGAAGTATTTCTTACGGTTCCGAGAGGTAGAGGACTGAGTTTTTGTGACTTGTTAGCAGTCTCAGATCTGTCAGCTCTGGTTAGGGCATTCTGTTGTGGGGAGAGGGATGTAGGAATCAGCTTTGTTGGCAGTGTTGAACTTTCCCTTCAGAAGAAAATGTCAGAAAAAAAGGGGGAAAGGGGGGGAGGGGGAAGGAATGTAATAGTTGCAAATTTCCCAGTGCTCTCAGACAAGTTTCTTGTGAAACTGTTTTTCTATTCCCTTTGCCATTTCATATGCTAGTCATGTGCATGAAGGTTTTACTTGTCATTTCTGGCCTTACCCAGAATTCATCTGGCCAGCCAGTGCTCTTTTTGATTTTTCAATATAATGATTTCTTTGCTTCTGTAGGTTTGGCAAAAGAGAAAATTTGTGCTTAACAAAACAGAAAAAGCTTTAGGTAATAATAATAATAAAAAAGGAAACCTACTAGAACAAGTCAAAGTCATCAAGGTGCCTTAAAGCAGCAATGGAATGTCACTTTACTATTTGAGAAATCCAGTCTCAGAAGAAATCCTCCTGTAGTATGTCACTGAAATTACAACTTTGTCTCACACTTAGATAGCCTGGAGGTTTTAGCACTTGTAACTACTACATCCCTAGAATTTAGGAGCAGAACTGCATTCCAGGACACTGATGTGCTTGAAAGTGTTCACTGTAGAGTAAGAGATGATATTACTGAAAAAAATAGATATTACAGTGCTGCACATTTCACTCTGTGTATTTAATTGTTCTATTTTTAAAATAGAATAACTGTGTAAGTTATTCTTACAAGGGCAAACAGTATAATCTAAATCTGATGACAAATGTAACAAAGCCTCTGAGGAGGTTTTCCTCAGAGTATTGCAAATACATTCCTGGCAGCAGTGATTCAGCTGTACTGGACTCATAAAAGAACTAAAGGAAACTTTAATAAAGACAAACATTTGTATTACTTCACTTGTTATTCACAACAAAATTGACTCTGAGCCGGGGGTCAGTGGCAGGAGTCTCTAGGGAGTAGAATTAGTCATGTTAATAGGCTGCAAAACAGTGCACACAGTGGTATTTATTTTCCATACCCACACAAGCCTCACGACTTACACATGGGAAAGCGCCAGGTCAATTGCAGTGAACTTAAAGATTAACGTGGACACTACTATTCCTAATCTGGTTGCCTGTGTGGATATGCAAAATAGGAGAAATATAAGCCAAATGAAGGCTTTCATATTTATGTGCTTTTGTAGAAGAAAACACCTGTGGCAACAGTATGCAAAATGGCATTTTTGAAAGGTTAGGTAATGCTTTATTTATAGGTAAAAGTTTAAAGTACAGATTGGGTTTTTACCTTTTGTAAACACAGCATCATTCTTTGTTTATATATGTATTATAAATGTAGTTTATACAGAATATGCTTGTGTCAGAATGTTCATGAAATGTCTCAGACCTGTGTTCATCATTTGCTGGCCCTGTTTTTTCCATAATCAGGGTTTGTATGAGACACAAATACCTACAACAACCTGTGACAGAAGATTTTAAATGCAAATGGGACCTAGCTGACATTCAGAGATTTTACTAGATTACTAAAAAATATAATTTTCCCTGTTGTGACAGGCTATGTATGGGTGAATTAAGTTACTACCCCTTACTCCTCCTCTTTACTACTTCTCCACCTCATAAATGCACTGTAAGGAAAAGTTGAAAGCGAAGCAGTCCATGTAACGGTGGCATGGTTCAACAGGGTCTAGCTGTACTTCCTTTATTTAACGTAAGCACAAAAGACTGGAAGAGCCCTAAATAATGAAAGAGCTAATCGGTATTTTTGAAAATCTAGCAGTAAGTAAAGCTGAAAGTTTATGAACAGGTTTGACAGAGAAACTGAGAGACCCATGATGTGTTTCTATGGAAACTACAGTTTAAGGTTTTATCTGATGAGATTCTAAAAAGAGCACAATCTGCCTCTTTTTTTTTCTGATTTGGGTAGACAGAGGATAAATACAGCAGAATCAGTATTGCAAAGTGATCTTTGGAAAGATAGTTAATGAAGTGCTTCAGGATAAAAAACTGCTGTAAAAATGTAAGGTGACATTTCTGTCTTAATCATTGCCTTTAATGATGAGATCTTTTTTTAGGACAGATTGCTGGTAAGGAGCTGCAGCTCAACATATTGGTATATGTTTCCATTCAGCTGCTGTTGTTGTTGAAATATTTAATTACTCGTACTTAGGCTGAGTATCAGAGGATTAACAACTTGTTTAGAGTTGGTTGTAGGTTGTGGAAATCCCCTGTGCACACCTCTGGCAATTTCCAGTCCTGTCTCATCATATTGCTACTTTCCTCATTCTGCCCAATCACGTCTGTGGGTAAATGACTGCCCTGACCTCTGGAGCCACGTTACCCCAGTCCCAGATTCCCACACAGCCCTGCCAGTGGCCTCTTGCCTGTCTGCAAAGCAGGCCTCTGGTGCCGAATGGTCTTTTGTACAAATACTGTGATAAGGACTGTAATGCAACGAGATCGTACAATTTATTCATCATAAGTGAAACATGCTGGTCAGAGATGAAAGTTATGATTCACTAAGCCATTGTGCTATTTCTGTCCATGCTTTTTTCTTGATTTCACTTTCTTAATCAACATAGATAGTTCACAGCCTTAGAATTCATTATGTACAATCTATTCATCCTCACTTTCTAACAGATCTTTCAGTAGTTCATGACAGAGACTGATCCTCACTTAATCAAGTTTTTGTGCAGAAGTCAGTGTGGCACCTTGTGCTAGCTGTGATTAATTCCTTCACAATTCCATGGGCCATACAAATAGCTTCATTATGAAAATAGCATATGGTCATGTTTAGAATTGGTTGAGGCTGAGGCATTTTTGTCTTAGACTGTCTTCTAATATTGACTGTCAGAGGAAATGAAGTAAGATACATATTTTTACTTTCACTCTAATCAGGAAAAGTACTGAAATAAGGATATCTGAAGAGTAATAAATGCTGTGTCTCTTCTCTCATGTAAAAGGAATCATTCCCTTCTGCATGGTGATGGTTTCTTATAAAGCAACAGATGGCCCTAGCAGGCAAGAACAAAAGCTTTGGGACTTGACTCTCGCCTTTATATGGGTTGCACCTTCTATATGGACTGTAAAATCTCAGTACAGCTAAGGTGTCTGTAGAGATTATAGTTGTGGAATAAATACTTTTGGAATACGGTGTAGATATGCAGAAAATAGCCTGGTTTACTATATTTCTCCTGTATAGATGCGAGTAAATTACTAAACAACCTAATCCAAAATGTAAGAGGACATTGTTTTAAAAAAGTATAAATTGACTTACACTTTTTTTTCAGTCTCAAATTGCAAGATGAAATAAGAACATATTACAAAAAAAAATGTTTGTCTATTAGCAAATGGAATACTTGGAACTTTAGAAAAACTCTTCTTGAGATTTGAGGACCATTGCTACAAATACAGAATGATGTGGATAGTTTTGGAAGGCGTTTTAAAAGCCTGTGTGTCTGAGATCTGTGTTTTTTACTGAGGTAATTAAAGCCACTGTGGTACCCACACTCCATTTCAGGAACTACTTTAGACTGATTTACACTGTGTAGATTATCTTCTGAATTGGTACTTTAAATCTAAGAGTAATATGGAAAACAGTAGAAATTTGTTTCCAATTTAAGGAATTCTCTTTCTTCCCACCTCCTCAAAAAACTCAGAGGTACCTGCTGTACCTTTCCTTTTGCTTTGGCTCTTCATCTTTTATTGAACTATTTTACATGTTTGCTCCTGCTTTCCTATGGGGGATGCATGAAATACTGTTTCACAAGTATAATGTGGAAAATAATGCAGAGAGCACTGTTTCCAACAGCAGCAACCTTAAAGTTCAGGGTTTTTCATTCTGACACAACTTTGTGGTATTGGAAATTAAATATTTCTGCTTTGACTAGTCTAATGTGTTACTTAAATGGATTGAGTAGAGTACTCCAGGTGTGTGTAGCTCTAGCGCAAAGTAAGAAGAGTAATTAATATGAGTTTAGATAATTTTAAAGATAGTGACAGTGGTTTAAAGGGGGAAAAATTTACTGTCTCCATTATACAAAGCCAAACAGAAATAGGCTGGTGCCAGCAGTTAAACAATGTAAAATAATGACTTCGCTTTAGCTCTATGAGTCTGTTTTAGCTCACTGACTGAAATTATCCCAATGACATATTCACAATTCAAAAGAAAAAAAATGAAACCACAAGTATCGCGCATTTCTGACCTTCACAATCCCACACTCATTTCAATTCTGTATGCATTTTCCACAGAATTTGGGATACCAGTGCTGGATTCTAGAATGCTAAATTGATGGCAGAGGACTTGAAAAGGATTAATTATCACCATGCCATGTTAGAAGAGATTTTTTTTTTCCTTCCCTGATTTATAATCTGATTGCAGAGACATAGAGCTTAGTCAGTACAGCATCCTATACATTTGTGAAGATACCGGGGACCTCAAGTAATTCTTGGGAAAGAAGAAAGCAAAGAGTTAAACTAGAAAGTATATATGTACATTGACATCTGACCTAGTTAGACCTCTGACAGTCCCAAAGATTTTTGTATACTTCCACCCTCCTTTTCTTCCTGTGTCCTGTATCTTATAAGGAACTGTACAAGCTCATAAACATTCATCTTGCCAGAGTTTGTCTGGTAAATCTTTCTCTGCAATTAGTGTTCTTGACATGTTAAGACAGAGGGAGAAATGTATCACGTTAGACAGTTGCTTTTCAAAAGATATTTGCTGAATTACTTCTGCCGAATGAGTTAAAAAATTCAATAGACCAAAACTGGGGGTCGTGAGTTATTTCATGGGAACTGGAGGAAGCATGAAGGCAAACGTAAAGGAGTAGCAAACAGTAGAAGGGCTGGTTGAGGTGTAGTGAGATGCTTCATTGATGTGCAAAGAGAAACAAACCTTAATCCAGCTTTATCTGGACTACATGAGGGTACATCCTGTATCACAGGATGCAAATCCGTTGATAGAAGATGAGCAGGACACCTGGCATTTGTAGGAAATAGACCCTTTGTTTTAATGAGACTTTTGAAAGTAGTTAACAAGGGTTTTTTCTTTCTTGTGGTTCTATGTGCTTTTTTGCCCTGCTGTGAAAGAGAAGCCCGTGACAGATTGCTTGGCTTGATAAAAAAAGGGGGATTCCTAAAAGTCATTAAAATGCTGTGGCATATTCCAGCATTTAGTCATTGCAGAAAAATATAAATGATTTTAAGCAAGAGGAAATTCTTCTTTGGAAAATTTGACCTCATAACTTGGTAGGATAGAAGAGGGAATGGATGCGTCTAGGCAAAATACAAGATACAAAATGAAAAGCCTCCCTCAAACTACTGCAGAGTTGGCGACTTTTGCGAATTCTGAAGTAAAACCAGAGTTATATGAAACCACCATTCAATCACTGCTGGTGAGATTATCCACTTATTCAGGCAGTAGAAAGGGAGACAGTGCAAAGGTGGCTGAAGATACCACCTGTTTCATATGTACCCATTCATTTCACAGCTTAGTCTGATATTGGGAAAGGAGGAGAATGTGCTTGTCTGTCATGGTGGCAGCAATTTTCTCCCCCCCAGGCTAAGCCAGCAAAGCATGAACAGGGCAGTATGAGACAAAGTCCCTTTCAGTCAGGGAGTAGTGCTTTTGGCTTTGTTCATTGCGCAACATGTTCAGGGATTTCTGCTGCTGAGTGAAATCTATTTTTATTTACATATATTTGCTTTATTATGCCCGTTTTACAGGTGGTTAAAGAAGGAATTTACATTGATTTCAGACACGTACTACAAATTACTACAAGACTATATTAAGCATAGGGCCAGCAATTTTAATGATCACCCATGCTTTACATCTTGCAGCTGACTCTCTGCCTTGTGATGGGCGGGTGTAGTTCCTTAGCATCTAAATCTTCTGTGTTTACCTCCTTATATTTAATGAATTGTATACACACTATCAATATGTTTAACTACAAGTCCTGACTGAGCTGAAATTGCAACAGTAATTTGATATATATTGTGCGTAGTGTTATATAGTAGAACAGGAGAGTTACATCAGCTGTTTACCCCATAGGGCCAGCAATAATGTTATTTAGAAAGCAAATAGAAATTATTAAACTGTTACAGCTTCTGACTATCTAACTTGGTTAAAGAGGTCTAGTTGGTTAGGTAGTTGGATAAATTTGATTACTATGTGTAAAATACTAGATAGGATGATAAACTTTTTAAGAGGATATTGATATATTTAGTAAATAATAAAGCATCTCTTCTGGAAGCTTTTATTCAAGCTTTCTTTAGAGCTGTCAAGACAGCTTTTTAGTCAATGACTTTTATTGCTTGCCTCTGTGCAATGTTTGTTGAGCAGCTGATTATCTGATAATAGAACAGTTTCTGGTATGCTGTGTGAAATAAATATTTTATTTGTATTTCTACTGCTTCAGGAGGACCATTTCATAAGAAGTACATCTGTTCTTATTATTCATAGCTGAAGTAACATGAGGGAGCTTCAAGAAGCTGTATAGATTTTGTTTTGAAGTTTTGTGACAGCTATATTGCTTTATGACTCCTCACTTGCCTGATTTTTGCCATATCTTGAAACTTGTTTAGCAGAAAGCCCTTTTTAGGATTATTACTGTTAATTATTTTACTTAAAGTAACAAGACGCTTTCTTTTATTTACAACATGAGAGAAGTTTGGCATATACATAACACGCGACAACCTGACTTTAGTGCTATTTTGGTTATCTCATTTATTTTTATTTTTTAGTTGAACTAGATGAATTAGAAGCAATTATTTTGTGTATAATATGCAGCATGGATGTTCCCCAAAAGTGGCTGTTTTTCTGTGTATGGTCCCGTTTTTTGCCTTTAATTTGCTTCAGTTTCCATATACTGGACAGGGCCTGGTTTTAGTAAGAAATCTGTAAGGAACACCACAGACCAGGAGGGAATGGTGCTATGATTTCAGTTCACTGCAAGTGTTTACTGGTAATCAATATAGAGCTGCAGTTTAAAAAATCACAGTGGAAGCATAAAGCAATCCCTGACATACTCCATTCAAGATCCTGTGACATCTCCTTCTAAACCATTGGCCTTTGTCTTGTCAGAATTCTAGTCATGAATAGTTTCACTGTGCCTCACTAAATTATCTTGTTGTGTCAAAGGATTGATCTGTCTGTGCTCTTGGTAGGAGTACAACTGTCAGTCACATGCCTGTGACCATATCACAGGACCTTGAGTTAATAGTGAGATATGTTATATGAATATGGCTAATAGGGGCAGAAGAGCCCTGGTAATCTGTTCTGGTTTCTCTGTGCCTCATGTCCCTTGGATATAGTGAATTTACTACATGCATTGTTACTACTTGCTGAGCAGTTGCTGCAATGCATCCCAGTGGTGGGTGAAATTATTCTAGTGTAGCTCATATGTTGCATTAAATCTGCATAATATGATTGATTTCTCTGGATGACCATGTGTTACTACATCACATTCTATTTTTACTTTGATATGTATTTACCTACTGGAATGGTGATGTAATTAGCAGTATGGTGTTTGACCAGCTCACTGGAGCTTCTCTCCCAGACTGGATCTGTGCTGTACACAGAAAACTGCATACTCCTAGAAAAAGTCCAGTAAGTTGCTGATTGTCTGGCCTTTACTGAGAGCCCACCTATTTTTGTTCTGGTTTGATGCCTTGTATCTAAGGAGTGGACATTGGTATGAATGTCTCTTCTTATACTGCAGCCGAAGATGCATTTCCTTCTAAGCCTGCAATCTATTTCCTAAATGGTTATTTTTGTTCAATTTGTAAAAGATTTGAGGTCTTGCTCCTTATTAAGTTGTTAGTAAAGCTCCCTCTGACTTCGGTTAGAATGGAATCAACATGGACAATGGGTGAAATACCACTGCATGCCTCTCCTTTCATCTAAAAGGCTGTGTCTTAATGGGTTGCAAGCTTTCTCAGCTGAAGTCATCTTGCATTTGGAAGGGATTTATGTTTCTATTTCTTGCTGTATGGATTTCTTCTTTGACTTTTTCATGTAGGTTTAAAATACCCTGGAAGTGACTGAACAGTCTGTCCACAGAGATGCTGGTTACACTGAAGTAATTAAAGTTGTGCCAGTGTTTCCACTATAAAACCATTTCTCCAAGTTTTATTACTTAGCTTCAGTAGTTTGTTCTTGTAAACAAGACGTACACTCAGATACAAATTGTTTTGAAACATGTTTTAAATGTGCCTTTGCAAATTTTTGAGCTGTAACACATCTGGGGAAAGACCTGAGCAGTCGGCTGCCTTTTGGCTTTCATAGATCACAGAGAAATATGTTATTTTTCCTTAGTGAAATGGTGCAACTTGTACCTAATGAGCCTCACTGCTAGTGGAGTTGTTAGGCTTAGTATTTGTTTCTACAATGATTGCAGGGAAACAAAAATGAGAAACATTTTACATGGACCTTCAGCCCTTGTGCCTCTCCAAGCAGTATGCATACTAGGTTGTACTTTAAAGTATCTTATGAGTTTCTTTCCCCCTAACATGCTCAAAATTGATGGTTGATACACTTTTTCCAGTTCAGATTTTGCAGCTGATCTTTTTTGTTTTGCTGATGGTGTATCACATATGTGAAATCAACTTTTCAGCTACTTCCTTTGAGCAATCTGCAAAACCTCATCCAGGATTAAATCTGCCAAATTCCAAGTCAGTAAAGTGCTTATAAGCAGGGTGTTCATACTGCTATGAGAAGGCTCTGGGCACTTCTGCAGTGAGGTATTTTGCCCAGTTCTCTTTGGCCAGGTCTGAGAGCAGTTCCTGTTTAAGATTAGCTACACACATCTGTGCTCGAAATTTTACTGGTAGTCTCCCTCTATCAGTTTTTCAAGTATTTTTGCCTTTGACAAGAAATTACTGTGTACTTACTCCTTCTTTGCTTAAGAGTCTCCCAACAGTTTGATTCCTGCATGTGCACATTCATATATTCAACTTTTACTGTTACACATAGGTTAAAAATTATATCTAGGCTTAGTTAGCCATGGGGATCGAGAGCAGCTGATCAGAAGTTAGATAAATACGGTAACATTTTCAATCATGTCCATATGCCATTTAGAGATAAAAATTTCAGCTTTTCAGTAGTCATTTACACAAAGCATAAAATATAAGCTCTGTGTTTGCATCTGCCGTTCAGCAGTTCCAGTTTTCAGGTCTTCATTACTCACGTGTTGTAACACCAGATTTTCACCTATAGCTCTGGTAATGTGCTGTTCTCCAGGGCTGTATGACACACTTCCACATGAATGTCCCGCATTATATTCAACAACACTAGCTCCTCGGAAAGTGACATTCAGTTTGGCTGTAGTGACAGTAAGTGGATTCCTCCTCTGATGAATGTTAAGTGATCTGTAGATTAAGAAGGAAATCGAGGTAAAAGGCAAGTGTAGAATATTGACAGGAGAAGGAATCAAAGGACAGAGGAGAGCTCTAGCCTAAACTTCCAGTGGCTGGTAGAAAAGAGGGAGAAGATATTTCAGTGTACTGTATACACACATACATCGCTTTGGTGTGATATGCTAAAGTTTGCTAATTTGAAGGTTTGTAATCTCTTTTTTGTACTTGTTCTATTTTTGCTGTACCCAGTGACTTAAAAAGAAGAAAATCAGAAATGCCTATTGATTAGAGCATGTCAAAATGGAAAAGTAACTGTTTGCATAAACCAGATCACTGAAAGAATGCTGTTGAAAATAGCTGTTAAAAAACAATAGCTGTTTTCAGCTGTGTCATTTTGATGTTCCAGACCCTAGCAAAACATGAACTGAGTGTACTGGCACAGTTGAGGAGATAGTGACCTGTAACACGGAGTGGGAAAAAAAGGCCCAGGAATGAAGAACTGTGGAGTAGATGGCACCTTCAGAATTGGTATGTTATGCATTGTCTGCGTTTTGAAAAGTGGCAGAGGCCTGCAGTAAGTACTTCTGAAAGTCTCAGTATTACTATAGAGTAAAATATATAACTTATTCTGATATTTCCTTTATCTTCTCTAGAGCACACTATATAAATTCTGTCTTGATGTATTCTTTCTATTGGGCTATTGCCAATACTACCAGGAAGAGACATGAGCTACCATCTGCTATTTTACAGTTATTAAGTTTTTCTTTTCTTAAGGGTAAATACCAACTCTAGAAAAGAAGGAGAAAGTCTAATACAGGTGCTTCAAAGCAGAACTATACGAATAATTAAATATGCATTCAAGCTAAAAAATACTCAAAAAAAGCCAGCTTCTGTTTTTTGCTGAGAAACAAAAAGGTGTATTGAAAGCAACACATATTGCTTGTTTCTGTTGTCTGACATCATATTGATGTTTCTTAATTTTCTTCCAAAATATTTTAAAGTGTACTTAAATTTAATCTAAAAACATTAATTAGTATGGAGAAACACCAAAATGTTTCGTCTAGAAGTTAAATTATGTTCCTCCATGTTCCCATTCTGTGGCCAGTTTGGTCTTCCTAATACATGCTGCCATGATAAAAACCTATTTATCAGAAAAAAATTGTCCATTTCACCAATTATGTGAGTTATATTTCTCTGGTTGTCATTGATAAAATTATTTTATTAAAACTTAAAATTAAAAAAAAGGGAAAGACATTCTGCAGTTTACTGGAGAACATATTACTCTATATCATGTAATTCACTCTGGGAGAATAAGGGGGTAGAGTGCAGGGATGAGGAGGAGTCTTGCCCTTTAGTATAAATTATTTTATTACTGCCTTCTCTCAGTTTTATTCTGTGTCCTTTTGCTTTCTCCATCTAATGTGGCAAAGCTTGGCAATAAGCCTAATGTCAGTTCTCCTCTCATAGCTGGAAATGTCTAATGAGGCAGTGCATCCTAGCATTTGCTGCTTTCCTCCCCTGTACTCCAGTCAATTTTTTCAGGGTCGGCAAAGTCCAAAATCTGAACAGGTCCATCTTCTCTCTTAAGGGATGTACTTCTCTGGGGGTTTAATTACCAGTGAAAAGATCTGTTGATAAGGAAAGAGGACTGCAGTTTTTCACCTAAGCTGCTGTTTATATGGAACTTCAGTCTTTGCAGTCTCATCTCTTCTTGCCCTAACAGCTGCCTCTGTGCCAGCACTACTCTGCCAGCTGCTTTAGTGTTGTGCTGAAAATTCAGAGGAGGATCAATTGCAGCAATGCTCAGAACAATTATTGTACAAAGTTTTAAAGCAAGGATTCCTTTCATTATCCTATCTCCAGGCTCCTTCTGACATATCAGAATGTAGGCACGGACAGAGAGGCACACTATTCTCAGCACATTTGCTGCAGGTTTTTCATCCTTTTATTACCTCTGCATCTATGTGTGGCCAAAATGTCTCAAACTGTTCCTTAGTTTAAGTGCAAATGATGCATTAACTGATTTTCTCCTCACAAATAGAAGCCAGAAGACAAACTCTTCACCCGGTCGGGCTTCTGTCGTTCTAGGTAGATGTCAGTAGGCAGCTTCCGACACTTAGCTTAAAGGGTGTTTGCTGTACAGACAGGACTCCTGCTTCCTACTGTACAAATCTGGTCTGTCACTATGAATATGTGTATATTTTCTATGGCCAAAAAAGCAGCATTTCTTCATGCCACTACATACCGTAAGCAGGTGCTACCTAAGTGGTGGCACACATCCACCTTGCATGATATGAAATAGCTTTGTGTTTCTGGGTACAGTGCAGTGTGGGATCCCTTTTGCTGAAACACTATTGATCTTGTTCAGTCTCCGGTTTTGTCATGAACTTGGACCGCCACCAGACCTAGCCAAAAGTAATTAACTGTGAAAAACAAGAGCAAGAAAAACACCTTGCAAGACTTTATGACACTAGAGAAGTTAGAAATACTTGAAGGAGAAAATTTCAGTAGGTTAGATGTTAAAGACTATAATGCTAAAGATAAATATAGCCTAATTAAACTGAGTCTGATGAACTTTTCCAGCAAGTTCTATCCTGCTTTAATGGCTGGGATTTACTGTGAGCAAACTCGATCTCCTTGAGATTGATATAAATATAGACATAGACATAAAATGTCAAGCCTGACAAGCAGCATTTCATATCAGGAACTGTTTTGGTCATTATATCCTCCAGTCACGGATCGTCCTTTAACACCAAATTGTAAACCCAGCTTTTCAGTCATTTTCAACCCAAATGTTCTCTATTGTACTATAACAACCTCTTCAGTAAAAAAGATTTTGGTGCTTCTGAGCAGAGAATTTCCCTATGCATAACCCCCAACATCTGTATTTCATTGTTGATTTTACATACAATTTGTTGTTATGGAGATTTCTTCCAGTTTCTGTTGCTCTTGGGTGCCATTATAACTTTTTTGAAATAATAAATAATTTCTTGCTTGCAATTAAAAAAGATTTTAGAAATAAGATCTATGTCAGTAGGTAGTTTCAACCTGTGTTAAAGTTCTACTGGAATTTAAGTATGTGCTTATAAGAATTTGAGTTGTAAGGAGAGGGGATGTCTCCAGCTACTGTAAATAGCCATACCTCTTTTAGCTTATTAGAACTCTGTAGGGGAAAACCGCCCAGACTCTGTATTATGGAATGCATGGAGAGAAATTCCAGTGAAGAATGAATTCAAAGACCTATGTGAAAACCAGTATTCTAGTTATTGTACAAACCAAGAAGATCTAGTGATCTGTTGAATTTAACCTCTTTTAACTGTGTCTTGGGGTCCAGGAATGGCGAAACGGAGGTGACTGTATGGCCTGTTTCTATATTCAGAACTCATCAGCTGTCTGTCTTGTGCCTGACAGTGTATTTGGGAGCAGTATTAGTTGTCAAAAGTGGCCTTAATGCTGTGTATTAATCAAAGTGGTGTATGCTCAAGTGTATTGCATGTCCTGGGAGGTCACCCATTTATTTTCTCAGGAAAAATTTCTTACTCTCATGTGAACAGGCTGCTGTACTTAGCGTATTTCTAACATTTCTGATAAATTCTGATAAAAAAGATTGACTGCTGTGATGCAGACTGAACAGGGATAGGGAGATGTTAGAAGCCAGTGTTTTGCATTGTGTTGTCTGAGCAGTTCTGAAGCAGGAATAAGCTCTAACATTGCCTTGTCCTAATGTTTTATGATACAAGCCTGGAACTTTTTCTTAATACCTAGTGTCTCTGATGGAGGAAAACAAATAATATTTTTCAAATAAATTTGTTCCCTTCTGTGTGACAGAACAATCCAGAAAAGGGGTGCTGCTTTCATGTAACTGATTTTTTCCATTTAAGATTCAACTAAACCAGACTTGGTTGTTCTTGTCCAATCGACTCACCTTTCATAGATGTTGGAAATAGAAGGGAGAAAACCCTAGACAGCAGGACAAATATGCTGTTCATTTAGGAAGTGAGGAAATTTATCAACAAAGGGAATCCCAAACAACCATAATAGAACATCTTACGTGGTTGAAAGGACAAACAGATGATGTTAAAGTAGGATATAAGGTCCTTTCCTATAAGAAAGAATGTAAGTGCTATAAGATGCACATTACTTGCACTGGATCTGGATTAGGTGACTATATTGCCATACTAGGTTTGACAGTGTGAATGCGGTTGAACAGAAGGTCAGGGCATAGTCTAGAAACTCTAGAGAGTACAGCAAGGTGAGGAAGCTGCAAAATCTAGATCTGCCAAGAGGAAACACTCAACATAATTACCATTCCACATTAAGTAACTTTAGAGGATGAGATCTACATTTAATTTATGAATGGGATACAATCTAGAAAGATTTGGATGTCCTCTAGTATTGGTTCACATTGCAGAATTTGTCAGCGTGTGCTTATAGTGACCTTTCCCCACAGCTGAAATGACTGCTGTGTTGTTAAAAAGATAAATTCAAGGACAAACAGTTGACTTCAGTTAAAAATGTATGCAGCAAAGGACTACAGCTGTACTGGGATAGCATTTTGACTACCATGGCCTTGATACCTTCTTTATGGTGCTGTAAAGTTGCATTGTAAGAAATGACTGAAATGCTCTTTTTATTTCTTGAGTTTATTCTTGTATATAGGCTTTGAACATGAACATTTCCTGAGTGGTAAATTTTGTTTTGCCTTTGTATCTTCTGTATCCATCTCAGCAATGTCATAAAATGTTCATTATGTTGCACCCAAAGCAACTGGGCTGAACTTCCCTTAGATGATTTGAGCTCAACAGCAAAGCACAAGTTGCAGTGCACTTGCCTGATCTTGTAACTGTAAGCAAACACTTCTAACCTCTGTGGATCTGTAGTGTTCCTCTGACTTTCTAAAGTGCTTTGAGACTTGAGGATGTAAAACTTCATGTAGATGTATTGTTTTAATTATTTTTAGAAAGTAAATATTGATGCTCGGAAATAGACTGGTATTGTAAGAGTTAGGCTGTGGTGAATCAAAATTGTAATTTAGCAGTAACATATGCCTGAGTTTCTAGTTTCTGGTTATTTTGAGGTACAGATACAAGAAGAGGCTCTTGAGATAATACTTCAGATGCTGCTGTCAGTGTGTTTCAACCCTACCCTGTATATTTGTTTGTCCTTGTATTTAATTCTTAGCCTCTCTTCATCTGTCTTGGGAATTAGGCAGTGAAGTATATTTCCATGTTTCCTATAGTAATTTGCCTAAAATCTTCAACAACAGATGATGTCAACTGCATTTAGAACTAATGAAATAAAGAGTAGTATGAAGTTCCTGATATGCTTCCATACTTCTTTTTCTTCTTCTGTACCGATTTTTGGGTTCTCTTTTGAGTATGCTTTCTCCTTTTTGTGTGTATAGGATCTTAGAGAATATAGGATATAATACAGGTTATAATCAATCTACTATTCAAACAGGAACAGCAGTAAGGTCTAATCAGGTTGCTCAGGGCTCTATCTTGCTTGGTATTGCAAACCTCCAAGGATGGAGACTGCACAACCTGTTTTGGAATGGTCAGGGGACATAGTTATGGGAAAAAATGAAGATTCAAAAGAGAGAGATTGATTTCTTGCAAACTCTGGTGTGGTGTTTGTGTTACAAAACGGATTTTCTCAAATTACCCACAAGAGGGAGTTTAAGCCTTTTCTATAGGGGAACAAAAGGAGTATGAAAATGCACCAGCGAGACTGGTGCCGAAACTAGTTTCTTCAGATAATCACAGTTAAAAGGGCTTAACGCATCAATATCCATTACCTCAAATTCCAGGCTGAGGGAGTCATAGGTATTCACATCATTGCTGCACTTTAACTGAGGGGTCTTTTAGGAAAAGCTGTTTTGTCTCTTATGGCATATATTAGGTGCTCTGTTGTCACTTAATTGTTGTTGGTAGGCTGTACATTAAAGATGAAGCGTCTTCCCGCTGGGCAGGCAAGAGTCTTTGGAACACGAGTGGGTGCCATTCTTTCATCCCCTAGTTCCATGTTTGCTTTAACCTTTGGTTTGTGTGGCAGACAGGTGACTGCATGCCAGGCATCCCCTGCATTTCAGCTCTGCACTTACTTTGTTTTATGGCTGGTGAAGGGAGTGTCCATTCCCCTCATCCTCTTCCCTGAAGAGAAACCATATTAACTCCTTCACTGCTGATCTACCACTGCAACTGCTCCTCTGTTCCTGTTCCACTGAGGCCAGCTTAGTTCTGCTTTCTTTCACAACAAGGTGCAAATTAATGCCACAATCAGTTATCTGAAGTGGTTCCTTTGTGGAGTTGTGTGTCTCCACAGAAAAGCAGTTGGATAGAAGTCTTTTTTATTTGTAAGGATTCAATCCAAATTAGTAGTGACAGAAGTTTTTTCATAAAGTACCTCTTCGGAAAATCCTGGAATAAATATAAACTTTATGCCAGTCTTTCAAAAGAGGAGACCATTTCACAAGCTACATCATCATGATAAGCACTAACATGCATCGTCAAATTCATCAGAGAGGCCCCACCCCAAGTGGAGTCTGGAATTTATGTATTAGCTTCAGAGTACAGTGTGAAACTGAACTTGCTTACACTGAAGAACTCTGAAAAGCTGTTTCTTCTGACTGACATGATGAAATCTTTTTTACCTGACATTTTAAATAGAGAGGAAGAGTTAAAGTGTCTGCAGCCATTCCATAGACTCCCAGCCTTTTCCTGCATTTTTACATTTTTTGTTACACAAATGCAAAATACTATCAGCTAAATCAGTCTTGATGCATCTCACGGTGTGTAGCTCTGTAGTCATTCTCTTACATCATGCAGTATGAGAGGAAGGGTCTTTTGGTGACAGTGTTGGTCTGCAAGTGCAGAGAAGCCTCACCTAACATTGGTCACTTCTGAACTTTTACATTGGAGGCAGATGCATACACCATCTGTTGTTCAGGTATGTTTTTCATCCTCTGACTAGAGGGAATTAGTCCAAAGGCTTAGTTTAGTCAGAGGGAAATACAAGGATGAATATCAGATGGGTTTGTGGCCTTGAACTGACAAGCCGAGTAAATGATGATGATTGATACTGAAAGACTCAGCTGTGAAGAAGCCAGGAATGGTCTTGCTCTTCACCCTTTAACTGCAACTGTTCCCCACTTCTGGGTGCTGCCAGAACTCAACATGCTTGGGAAAGTGAAAAATGTAAGGGCAGACTTTGAAAGTTATTCTGAGTAATTGACTATGAAAATAGTCCTTGCTAAAATTATTTTTACAGAGAGCAAGACAGAGTGCAGTTGTATCATGCCAGCCAGCTTCTCTGGTTCTGAGCTGCAAATTGTTAAAAATAAAATAAAAAAAATTAAAGAGCTTTAAATTGTAGTGAATTTGAAAAACCTCTCCTTGGGATGAAAGTAAGGAATAAAGGAAGAGGTCTGTCTACTGAAATTCTCTGAAGCACAAGATCCAAAAAGGCGCTTGTATTAGTAAAAGCTAACTGCTTTTAATCTATTGTAAGACTGCACTGTTACGAAAAACCTTCTGGCTGAATTATACATTCACTTATGTTTAACCAGAAAATCCATTAGAGGCACAGAGGCCATAGAATAGATCTTAATTTCAGATTGAATAAAAGGAAGCCAGGGCTGAAACACCAAGAATATGTGGCAGAAGCTTAAAAAACTAAGTTAAGGGAATCAAATTAAGGAATTCAAAGAAACATGAAATAATTCAAAGGCCAAAGGAGGGCTGTCATGAAAACATTATATTTCTGATGGCAGTGAAGAGAGATGACCTATACGCTGTTCTGCATTCACTATTTTAAGTTATCAAATACATCCTTTTCAGGTGACAAGTATGATTTTGGGAACAGAACCCAGTGATTGGTTTTGACCTGCGTAAACTTTCCTGCTTTCTTTTCCAGAGAGAAAATACTGCCTTTTGGATACATTAAGACATGGGTATCAACTTTTTCTATGGGCCTTTCACTAGTGCAGTCTCTCTGGAACTCCTGCATCATGAAGGGAGATTTATGTCCTTAACACTGTGTATAGTCTGCACAGTTTGGTACAACTAGTAGCTTTATGCTTAGGAAGGTCTCCACAACAAACACTTCCCCTTTCATATGGAGGTAAATGCAATTACTTTCAGCTAAGTGCCCTTCCTGCTTAAACAACTCACTTAATTTTGATTTAAGAGAATGATTATTATATATCAAATGCATGCTTCTTGACATCAAACCATATTCCTCTTGGCTGAAGATGGGTGAGGTTTACTACAGGGCAAATCTCACCATTGGTACTCCTATACTTATGAGATTCTGCGCTGTGGGAAGGAATTGGGTCCTCCTCTAAAGAAATACGTATTCTATGTGTTTATGCAGTGGGATTTGTTAGCGTGTTGGAAGGGTATGGCCTGCCTGAAACTTTTGCTTCTGTTATATGGTTTCTTTCAACAGCATAATCTCTTTTATTTTGTCCATCTTCACTTTTTAATAAAGGCAAATAACTTCCTGTGATTAATGGTGACAAATATATCAACAAAAGTAAATGTTCTAAACAAATCTTAGGAATTCTTATTTCAAAATACAAGGCATCACTGCTTGTGAGTTTAGAGAAAAGCCAGCAGAGATTTTGTGGTCAATCAGTTTATGAGATTCATCCAAAGCATTCTGTAACTCTGCAGTCAGTGTAACTCAACATCTTTTCTCTTTGTTAAAGAAAATGCTTAAATCCATTAGTTAATTCAAGCTGAATAAACTCTGTGGTGTTTTCCTGCCAAATACTATAAAAGGGAATATTGAATTGTTCCTTGGAAATGCCCCTAGGATCTATCATGTCTATTCAATATTTTTTTACTGAGATGCAGATATGCTCCTGTGTCTTCATGAACTATCATAACCTGAGGTTTGTTCCATATGACAGAGAAGGAAGATGAGCCTGATGCTTCCTCAAATTACAAAACTTGGTTAAAGTGCAATGAATCCAATGGTAGTGCTTCTGAACTGCAAAGTACTGGAGTTTAGATTCAGTCTCATGGAGATATATTTCCTGTGTATAGATTTAATTTTGTTTATTTTCTCTTTGTGTTGCTAGCTTCTCCTTCAGGTCCCTGGTAGCAGCTACTTTGCAAAAAAGGGAATGGTGATGATGAAGGAAACTTCTATTGAATGGTACTGGTGGATGACCTGGGATACAATTGTGTGCATTTCTTTATAGGCATGCTACATGAAAATGCTTGCCCTCCTTCAGCAGTAGTTTCTGGCAAGTGTAGCATAACATGGACCGACATCTTTGGGAGAAACATCCTATTGCCGAAATTAATTACCATTTGAGTTATTAATGTCACTATCACACTAGCTCATTCACATGTCATTTCAAAATTATGCAGTGCCCTTACCAGGGAAAGGTGGGCATATAAGAAACTAGTCAGGAGAAAAGAGAGTATAACTGGAAATGCTGAAGTTAGAGAGTGTTAAAACACTAGGCAATGAAGCAGCAGTCTTGTATGCTTCAGTACACAGGTCTTGGCATCTGCCACGAAGGTCAGAAAACAGATTACCTAAGGTGTTTTTTCTAGCTAGTTAAAATATGGTGAATGGCTGGAAGATGGACCAAAGAAACATTACAGGGCATGCATGAAGGTAAATCTTGGCAGAAGCTGTTAACACTGAGGCTGTGAAAACCAGTCATGCAAGAGCAGGTTGACATTTCTCTGCGCAAAAGGCACCAAAATAAGTGCAGTGAATACAGGAGGGTGCACCTGTAACCTCTGGTATACTGTGAAGCCACAAAAGGTGAACATTCATGTTTGTCTAACTGGTAGGAAACCCTATCATGTAATCTGTTAGTAGAACAAATCCATCCTTGCTTAGTGCTCCTCCTTTTGGCTGCATTCTGCTCAGCCTGAGTAACCAGTACATCAGAGCACGAAACTTGTCCTCCAAAGCAAAACTTTGAAACAATAAGCAATAGGTCTTCTTTATATGGTAGTAATGTAGAGGCATTGGCACATCTATGGACTCAGAGCTTTTCAACTGTTGGAGAGTAGTTACTCTACAATACTGTGCATCATTTGTAAGCATAGCTCTACCGAGATTTTACAGATGTGATTTCTCCATATTTAATTTATGCTGTGTGTATTCAGATAGTGAAAGATCATCCAGGGAGACCTTTTTATCATTGGAATAGCAATGCCTTTTCTTTACAGCCTTCTTTCTCTTTGTCCTGTTTGGAAACTTTATGCTATTTTTCTATAACTGTATGCTACCTTTAGATAACCCAGGTAATATTTCACAAGCATTTCAATGGACAATGGTGCTGTCAAGGACTGTGGTGCTGCTTCTCACATTACATTGCTAAGCAACATACAATATAACAGCATGATACCTTCCTGCAGTTGGTAAGAAGTCAAGCTCCAATATTCAGTAAAATTATTCTGATCTACTTTTCTGTCACCCAAGAATCCACTTATTTCAGCACATAAAGATTTGTATTAATAGTAACAAACTCATACAGAAGTTGGACATTTCCTTTTTTTTAAATTCCCAAGGGCTAAATACATACACATTAATTTCTCCTCCCCCCCCCCACTTTAACTCCAGAGGAGTTGCTCTTTGCCATTTTACCAGTTGTGTAGCTTTCTATGACTTTGACAACACTTGCTTTTATCAAAGCATTGGTTAAGTAAAATGCTTCAACTTTGAAGCAAGTTTGTTTTCTTACCTGCTTAAAATCACATGCGCTTGAATAGCGTGCTAAACATAGGTCAGCCTGAGAGCAGAGACAGGATGTCGAATCTATGCTCAGAAGCAACCCATATATTTTCATGACAGCTGCTTGAAATAGAAACTATAATATTTGATGAGGTGAAATCTCAGTTATCTTATTTATTCCAAACTTCTTTATTTAAAGACTAATTATGAATTGGAAAAAATCTGATCTGCAATCCAATTTATAAATTCACATATGACATTTCATACCAGAGATCACTTTTGCCTGCTGATCTCATCTCTACAGAAAAATATGCATATTTCAGTTCCATTTTTGTTTATGTATTTTTTTGAAATAATTCAATAGGATCATCACTTAAAATGTTAGCTCCCTTTGTAAAGGATGATGTCTACCTAAAATATTTCAGTAGATCATGAGAGGAGAATTCTGGCATTTGCAGGTTTAATAAAGCCTTTCTTATTAGTTGTTTCTCACTGGCTTTTAAAAGCCATTAATACCAGTTACACTTATTGTGCCCGAGTATGCAAAACTTTCACATTGTTGCTATCAAGAACTATTCCAGCAATTTAATGTTAGCATTAGGGACTCTGATAGGGATCAAAGGAGACTTTGTATTAATCTTGTGTCTTAAAGAGTTGGAGCATGAGGTCAAAATCAGTGTTACTGGCAGTAATGAAATCACAAACTGTATAATATTGAGCAAGTCAGTATCAGCAAAAACAGCAATGTGGAACAGTAATTATGTAGGGTGCTTCAAGGAATTACTGCTAAGAATGGGTGGACTGATCTGGTGGAAGTGAAGGATTCTGGATCACCGAGAAGCTGTTGCTTAAGAGCAAGCTTGTTCCACACAGATGTGGTCTCCCCTGGCTGGCTGTGGAGTCTGTGGTTTTGAGTGCTGCTCCTCTGATAGCCAGAATGGTGTCAGGACCTCCTCTTTCTTTCTCACATGTGGCAATGTACCTACTGTTACATGACGGCTTGGGAGTGAGAGAAGGCCTAAATTTGGACATCTTTCCTCTTTCCTGTGGATCTCTATTTCCACATCTTAATTCTAAAAAGAGAGACAAAATTTTTGGAAGATCTATACCTCTGGAAGGGTAGTTGGCTCTCTAGGTGCCATATGGAATAAAATGCCGGCTTTGAGGATAGTAATAGTGTGTATGGGGGTGAAACAGAGGAGCTCAGTGTGTGAGAAATGGACTTAATTTGAACATGAGCAGAGTAAACAGATTGGCTGATAGTGCTGAATACCATGCAATTTCCTTTTAAATTAGCAGATGGGGAGGGAAAGAAATATAAAAGGAAGTGAGAGTAAAAAAAAGAAGCTAATGATGAATGTTGGACAGGAACAGAATGTTGCCAAGATATCACGAGAGAATGAAGAATTGATGAAGAAAGGGAAATTAAATTGTTGCTTCCTATGGGAGCTCAAAGAGCTTTGAACCCCTTGCTCCAGTATCTAAGGTGCACTTTATATAATCCTGTGACAGACTTGTTTTACTGACATGCCCGTTGTGGCTGAAGAATCACATGCGGGGAGGATTTTGTTTGATGATTGTAGAGACCTGCAGCAGAAGAGAAGCCTGACAGAAGATAGCATGGCCTGTGCAGACTAAAGGGCATTTCCTAGAATCATGCAAAGCTAGTTCTATCTGAAGCTAAAATTATTCTATCAAGTGATGGGAATTGATAATAGAAATTTGTTATATCTCCTAGTCAGAATAAAAAGGCAAACCAGGATACTGCTAAATCAGATAAAAGTAGATTGCCAAAAAGGAGAAAAAAATGTACTTTAAATATTCTTCCAACCATTCTAATAATTTCAGTTGCTCTAACAAAGCTAGAAGATAAGACTGGAGGATCTGAAGATGATAGTATTGCACAGGGAGAGAAGTACCCATATGTCTGCAGATGATGCTGAACAGTCAATAGGATCAGCAACTGAATCTTAATGCAGTTATATACTGCAGTGATAATTCCAGTTAGATGCTCCCCCAGTTACGGCACATGCAGTATTCATGGGGCCATGTGTTCATGGGAGTAAAACAAAAGCTGACTGGAAGGAGTTTCTTTTTGAATGTGCTTGAAAACATGCACAGATATAATAGGTATTTTTTTAAAGCTAAGCCACCTGGAGCAATGTTTCCTAACCTGTGTGGTCTGTGGGCTGTTCATGGTCTGTAAACTAGCAGAAAACGGTGTGGACAACAGCCAAAGTTACAGAGAAAGTGACTTGCATCTTCTCCTGCATGGAAGTTTGAAAACTAACAAATGTGAGGGAAAATCAAACAATAAATAAACATTGAAAGTTTAGATAAAGTCTTTTTCGTTTGTAAATGAAAACCATGTTGGTTAGACTACATCATATAGTCCATAGCTTTTTCGAGAAAGGTTATGTGTTCCTTAACTTTCAAACAGATTGTGAAACTGTGACCTGGGGATTGCTTGTGTAACTAAACATTGAAGTTATTCTTTTGGCTGAAATGTTAGCAATCTGTGTTTTCTATGTCTCTGGTGACTTATAAGATAGGTATGTATGTGTGTGTAAATATATATATGTATATGGCCATTATATGTGGCCAGCTCTCCCTGGTGGGTAGGTTAAGCTTGTTTCTGACAGAGCAGAAATGCAGGCGCAGATATACTAGGGTGCAGAGTAGAAAAACTGTAGTTCTATTTCAGCTCCACCCTGTGCATCTCAGGCACGCTGGGTGCTAAGAGGATGTGCCAGTCACAGAGTTGTGTAGGACTCGCCTCCCCATCTGCTTTATAGCTGTGTGTGGCCTTATAACCTGTGCACCGGCCTTTGCATAGGTCTAAGTTACCTGCTGACGTGTTCACAGGAGGTCCTTTATAGAGGGAGATTTGACATAAAAGTTATAGAAAGATGAATGAATATAGATAACTGGAATCAATTGAATGAAAAGATTATTTTTTAAAAAAACAAAATGAGGCAATTTTGAAAATAAACACCCAGATGGGGACGATACACTCTGTTATCACTGAAACAAAATTAAATTGTCAAAACAACAAGAGAAGCTTCTGCAGTTCACCAGGAACCATATGGGAAAAATACAAAGGGAAACCACAGATAAGCAAGTCGTTAAATAAAGGTGAATACAACTTAAAGCTAATGAGAAAAAATAAATTTGAAGTGAGCAATAAGCAAAGCAAGAGTTACCAGACGAGTGTTAGATCTGAAAGGTTTGTTCCATTCTTCAAGAATTGCAGGAATGTTGCATCTCTGTAAGTTAGGTTGGAAGGGTGAAAATCCACACAACTTTATTAAGAAAATTCTGATTTTACTACATCGTGTTATAATCCATCAGTTTAAATGATCCGTTTAAAGACACTCCTTTTCAGTGATGTGTTAGCAGTTTTAAAGAACAAAATAGCTGGAAGGTTGGGGGACAGGAGGTAGCAGAGAGAGAGAGAAAGAATATAAACATCTAGAAAAGATTATGGCTTTCAAGAAGGAATCTTTAGATGCAGAGACCAAATAATCTTGAGCAAAGCAAACTGTTTATCTTTGCAGAGGAAAACATCCCAAGGGAAGAGAAAGTTAAAAATGAGGAATTGGGGCAGGAAATGTGTAGAACTCTGCAAAAGATATTCTTTCTCATTATTCTATTTTTAAGCCATTGAAGGAAGTGGCAGGTCTCAACTCTCTAGATGAGCTTTGGTAGCTCCTGCATACCCTGTGCAGCTGCCCATGGTGTGAGGTTTTTTAAAATTGAGGCTTCTGGGGAGTGGGGAAGAGAGTTAGGTGAGGAATTAGACTTGATTAAGAGCTAAATCCTTGAAATATAAAGGGATGTGGTCTAATACGGAAGAGAATACTAGAAATTTAGATGCACTGGAAGTGAACAAAAACAGAGCATCCAGGAAGAGTGGTTACAAGAACAAAGAACAGTAATATAGGGAGAAGAGAGTTTAAGTTTTGGGAAGAGGCAGTTTTTCAGCTCATGGGAAATGACAGTGGAAAGATAAATGGAGGGATAAACACTGAAGTGCAGAGGGGGGACTGACTGATTTGATTTGGCTGTGGACAGGTTTAGGAAACCTTGGAAAAAGGAAAAATGAAAGAGCATAATGCACAGCTAATTTCTAGGTTCTTCACAGTACCTGGATGATGAATGGCAGAAGCACTATTTATTATTAACCATTCAGCATGCTTTTTTTTTTTTGTTAGGTTTGGTTATTATGGGAACTTCATTTCATGGTGTCCCTATATTAGATGATAAAGTGTTACTCCAGAAGAGCTTCATGTCTGAGTTGTCAAGAGCTAGTAAAGAACTGAATGTATTTATTCCATTTCAATATTTGTATCAAGTGTATGTGTTAATTGTTGGGCAAATCTAAAATAAAAGTTTCACAATGAAAATTACACATTGATTCCCTAAAGAGGAGATGGAAGTTTTATTCCTGGCTTAGACATAGAGTTATTAATTTGCCAGTTGAGCATAGGCAGTGACACTTGGTCTAGCAAAATGGTAATTGCATCTCAAAAAAAAAAAAAAAAAAAAGAGATAATACTTAGCTTACTTAGAGGAGAATCAAGATTGTGCCTTAATAACCCAAACATAAATATATTGTGAAGAAGGAGGAAAGGGAAAAAGATTAGGGAAAAGGGAAAAAGAAAATTATTAAGTGTGTGAAAAGATTAAGAAGTAGTAGTAGAAGTAGACTTTACTGGACCTTCTAGAGGAGTTAAGCTATAAAGGAAGATTAGTTATAAAACCCAGCATAGTCTGCCAGGAAAGGTGTCTATAATGAGTGGAACTTGTAAGGTATGTAGAAAGAATGCCTGTATGTGAGAAAAACAACTATATCAATCATGTACATACATGGAGAGAGGAACTTTTATATTTATTTTTGGTTTAAGTAGATTAAAATGTTTTTCTTTCATTTCTTGTCTTTGTAGCTGTGTTGCCTAAAATGTTGTAAGTAAATGTTAATTCTATTTTACCTTGATTGGTGTTGAGTTAAGAAGTATTTCAGGGTAAATGGAAGAAGCATCCCTAACCTGAGGACAAATCTGTGGTTTATCTATAAGCCAGGATGGTGTGATCCCTAAATAACTTTTCTAGATTCCCAACTGTAGAAAAACCAAAGGATAGTCCTCACAGTAGCAGCATGGACTAACTGGAGAAATATAGTAGGGGTCAGGAAAGGACGAACATGCTGGATTATTGATTATTCAGGATTTTCTATTCATCAGGGTAATGAATAGCAGGTTTGAACCTTGCAGTCTCTTGTCACATGCCAAGATGAGTATTTATTTTCTGTCTTTTCACCTTACCCTTCCTTGTCCTGTTGATTTCAGTGCAGTTTCTCATTTTCTAGCCAAGTCTCAAATTGGATTTGCTGTATGTACTTCATACCACACCAATATCTCAACAATTCTATGGAAACCTTGTGTTAAAAAATGGTTTATCTGTGTCAGTTAGATCTCTTTCTGAAGTATTAGCTCAAGAAAAACTAATTGAGTAAGAACAGAGACTGTATTCTCATACTTTTATTCTGCCTAGAGCAAGAAAGAGTTTTGAAAAAGTGAATGTGAAATCAGAAGTTACTGGGCAACAAAAAGGAAGAATGACAGTAACATTCCAAAAAGAGACATTATAAGCCTTTTTTATCGGAAACAGAGTAGGACCATGAGGAAAGAATAAGGCATCATTTATCTTGTGTTTCAGTTTTCGAGTGACAGAAATAAACAAAAGTTAGTTCAAAATCTTTGCATTTTGCTGTGTGAATTTCACATAAAGCAAGAGACCATATGGAGTAATTTAGCCTAAAAAAGCTATTAAAATGAAGGGACTGCTTGATCTGGAAGGACAACAATTGCTGAATCTCTAAACAAAAAAGGAGAGAGGGAGGAAAAGACAGGAAACAATAAATGAGGGAAAGAAAAGAACAAGGAAGCTCAGAGCAAGCAGACTGACAGCCTTTGAGGATTCAGGCTATGTCTCTTTTTCAATACAATAGTTTTGTTCATGTGCCTAAATATTGTCTGGATTTTTTTTTCTTCTAAGTTGCATATATTTCTGTAGAGAACTTGCAAATGGAAAGAAATACATATTTTGATACAGTATTTCTATGCTGTACCTATGGTTGTATGGGAATAATCTACTGATTTGTGGAAGCCAAGATGTCAGAGGAAGAGATCTGGATGTCAGGTTTCTCTCCCACTGATACCGAGTATGGCACTAGCTTTAAACTGAACAGGTCCATTTCCATACAAAATGCAAGACCTTATTCATGTCACGTACCTTGCTTCTGCCTGTTTTGGAATCACATAAATTAAATAATCCCAGATACATCTGAACTTTGTATTTGCTTTTTGTAACCTTTCTTATTTTTGTAGAATTTTATATATCTAGAAGAATTTATTAGAAGCCCTAGGTGCCTTGATCCAGGCCAGAGAAACAAGTAGCAGTTAGTATTGGTCCCATCATGTCCAGTCAGCCATGTGCAGAAATAGTAACAGAATACCCATATCCAGAAGAGGGAAGGAAAGATGATTTTCAATATACAGAAAGAGATTTATAAATGCTCCACCAGGGCTATTTTCCCAGCAGATGTTGTTAAAGATATATTAGTTTATTTGGATAGTATATTATTTTAGCCTGAACCTTCACAGAAACATCAGATGAAACTTCATGTTTCAAGAAACTGCACTTAATTTTCCCCATTTTGCTGTTCAGTAAAACATCCTTCAGAAGCTATATTCATTATGAATTCAGCTTGATGCAGGAAGGAAATGTAACTTTTCAACATCTAGTCTACTCTTGTAAGATTACTAATCCAATGTTTGGATACCCTCAGCATTCTGGTTAAGTATCCAAATGTTTGTATATTTCTCTGAATTGCACTTCCCATTAGTACTTTTTGTCCAAGTTTTTATTAATGATAGAACATTACACCAGTTGCTGTTGTTTTACATTTACATAACATGGTATCAAAGAACAACCCATTCTTTAAGGTTTTCTATTGATTAAGGAAATATACATCGATTACTTGTACTGATCCTGAATGTGAGGAAAGCTGTTGCAGAGTTTTTCAAAAGAGCTGAGAAAACAGTGCTTCTTGTTCCTGTTTCTAGGAGACAACTGCAGAAACATAGTTAGGAATCTGTAAAGTCAGCTAGGGTGGAATCTCATCAGACAGCTCAGTAAACTGTGCACAGACCTCTGTGTGTTGCAGACCTTTTTGTTATTTTTGTCCAGGAGTCAGTTTAGTTCTATTTGCCTCCGTTAAACTGCCAGTAGGATTTTACTAAAGAAGTTCAAAGATAGTTTCCTCAGTTTGAAGTGTACAATAGCAAGAGGTAATGTTATATTCTAGTTACCCTGAAAGAATGTCCTGATAGTATTATTAATTTTCTGGGTCTTTAAAATATTGATGGTTGGCATTTTTGATGGTAGAATACTTAATGTGTACTACTTTCATAGTCATAGTTGTATTTTCTAATCATGATTACTATAGAACCTCTAACTGAGGCATTTTGTTTGGCTTCCTATTTAGAGTTGTTTGTTAATGATTGCAAGATTTAGTAGTTTGTGGCAGAGATTTGAATAGTTATCTAAGGCTCAGGCTTTTCAGAAACTGAAGAACTGGTCCATTTTAAATTTTCTGAAGTCAAAGATTGTTCAATAAGTTACATGCTTTGGGCATGTATCAGATATTGAACTGCTTTTACACCAGAGAACATTCTTATAAACCCAGACTCCTAATGGTTCACAAAACCAGAGAGCACTGAAGGGGAAGATGTGGCAGATGCCAGTTCTTGCACTGATATCCTGGGGAGTGTCTTTCACATAGACTCTTTATCCAGCATAGGTCTTCCAGCTTTTTGTGCTCCGTTTTGATTGTTACATCTCATTTTTTTTTTTTTTTTTATACGCTTTTTTCTCTATGGTGGAGCTTTGCTGAGTTCTGGATGAAAAGCTGCCACCTCACATGTATGATTAGAGCATCATCTTCTTCAGAAAAGGAAGATAAAAATCTGCTAATTTAATAGTATAAATTTCCACCTCCCGAGATAAAGAATCCTATAGAGGATGTCTATCCTATTGCTGCAGGTTATATGATACATATTTTGAAAGGGGAGGCAGCTGAGAATAGAGGCTTCCATATGGCACTGGACAAGTCAGCAAACAGATTACCCTTTTGAAGGTTCTTTAGTAATAAATTTAAAATAGGTTATAGTCTTCTCTTAAGTAGGCTTGCTAGCAGGAGCATTTGCACAGATAGAATCTTTGTAACTGAGGTTGCTCTGCAGCTGGGACTTCCTATTTGAATTAATTATATTAAATGGTTAAATTGCTATCAGTTACTGCCAAGGCAGGGGGATTCTTCCTACCAATATGAAGTAACCAAGGATGGGTCATTTTTCAGTTTGTGCTTGTGTCATATTCAAGCACATTTATGATAGACATAGTTCAATTCAAGCAGAAAAACAGCACAATAGAGCTTTGGCAGGAACTTTTGGAGTAGGATGATCCCTGTGCTTGCTGTCCAGGGCAAGATAAGCTGCATCTCAATGGGAACGGACCCAGCCATGAGCAGTGACTTTGAAAACTTGCCAGGTAAAGCCAAAGAAACTGTGAAGCTGGTTATTTGGTATGAATTGTTATTCAGCCCTCACAATAGAGGAGGCTTTGACAACACCCCCAGTAACCTTGGCAAACTGTTTTGTTAAGCAGGTCTGTGCTTCACTGGCTTTTCAACTTGCAGGCATTCATTGCTCCCTCCTACATATGAATTTATGTTTCAAAGAAGGACTGTGTGGTGGTGGGCAGCTGTGGCATCATGCTGATCTTTTACACTGGCTAACGACGACTGCATCAAACAGCAGGCAAAATAACGTACCACTCTTCCGTTTCTCTAGGGGAAAAGCAACAGAACCTCTTCTCACTCCTTTCTGTAGATACGCAGCCTGAAATGTTTTCTCCTTATTTTAAATAGTGGAGATCTTTCTGTGTCCAATTTGGTCTTCTCACATAGGGTGACACTACCGAGATGGCATGCTGAGAATGAATCCCCAGGAATCATTTTTGCAAAGATTTTAGCAACTAAAATGTAATTGCTAATATTTTTACCTGCTTATACTGGAAAATACTCATTTTAGGCTATTAGAACTTCAAATAGTTAAAGCGCAGCCAGTTTTTATAACTTTCAAACTAAATGACATTCATGATTGCAAAGAAGGTGTCCTGCAGCTCTATGCTTCGGTGACTTGTATTACAATATGGAAAGGGTAATGTTTACTTGGTGTGAGCAAGGCCTAATTAGTGCTGTGATGTACTTTGGTGTCATTCTTAAGCTGTTAGAGATAGGCCTTCTGATAGCAAAATGATGCATTACCAGGAACAGCATAAAAATTATACCAACACTTTGTTATAGATTAATTGAATATTATTTTGAAGAATGGAATATTGTTTTCAAAATGCCTGCTGACTGTGCTTGTTTATGCATAGAAGTATTTCTGCTTACTGTTTCCTATTGATCTTTAACACACCTCCTAGTGTGTTTTAGTGAAAAGTAGACTTTTCATAGTCTCCATTGGCCATCATCCATTGCCACTATACATAAAGTAGCAAAACCTGGTCCAAACAGATCTATGAAGCAAATCCTTTCCCTGGAAATAAATCCAAGACCAGTTATATTGCCACGTTTATACCACTTCGGACTTAAGACTATATTGCTTAATCTGGAAGTACTTAATTACTTTATGATGAAGAATAACAAACACGTTCAATGCAGATCCATGTAGCTGATAAAAGAGAGATGAGGAGATTTGCCCAAAGTTTTACAGCAAACTAAAAGCAAGTGCAATCTTTCTTGTTTACAATTTCATGAAAGGCCAGTGTGAGCTCTGATTCCCATCAGCTATGAAAAGAAGTAAGAGATTAGAAGTAGTAGCTACCAGTTCTGCCAAAGTAAAGTCTTAGCTATTGAGCACAACTAGTGGCTGGTATACAAAAGATGTGGAAATGATCATGCAGACATTAGGCAGTTAGATATAACTTCCTTTTCTGTCTCAAAACTAGCCATCTAGGAGAATGTGGAGCTACTCTGCTTAGGCAGAAAGAGTACGTTTAATTTCCACTTCCTTCCAACCATTTCAAAATTTCTTCCTTGAAGAGTCAGCTTTCCAAAAGTCTAAATTTTGTGTTCTACTTAACCTCATAGGTATTCCAGAGAATATGCTAGCTAGACTTCTGTTTCCACACTCATTAGTTCAGTGTGCTTGGCTCATTTCCTAGGATTTGGTCTAGCATAGCCTCTGACCATTCAGGCCATTTGTCTGAAAATCATTTCCCTCTTCACTTCTGCAATTTTCCATTCAGTGCCTGAGCAATTAAAATCCCTAGTGATCAAAGCCCTGGTCTTCCAACTGTCCCTTTCTTTTCAAAATCATTGCATGAGGTACTTTGCCTAACTGCATGAGCTGTGCTCAAACAAAGAACATACGACAATTGCTCAATTGTTAGAAATTGTGAATACTGTCTTCACCAAAATATTGACATCATTCTGACTTGCACATTAAGGATTAGTTTTTACTAGGGCTGTAACTACAGATGAGCAAATAATTTGGTTGACATTTAAATCAAATAAGTTGTCATATAGTCACTGAGGTCTAAATAACTATGATTTTTCACTTTCCTATCTTGATTTCTTGATCTTAGCTATTTTGTAGCATTCCTGAATTATTTCTGACTCTCCACAAGGAAGGTTTTCACAGGTGTTTATTTTTTTCTGGCACTAAATTGTCTATGGAAAGTATATTATGTACATGTAGCATCTGTTTCATGGAAGAATACAAATTGTTTCTCTTTATATAATGTGTCTCGATTCAGATGTTCATTACAGAACTATGTATTTGTCTACATTGACAGTCATGATTCTCCAGGCATTTCTAGTCCTCTGTATTAATGACTCACTCTGTGTGTGTATGTACGTGTGTTTGTGTATGTTTGTGTATGTTTGTGTATCTCCACATCCTGGGGTACAGAGTAGACAGATGGTATCTGTCTGGACTCCTCACCCCCAAAACTTCTCTAAATCCCTTCTATACCAATTATTGTCAGCTTTTGTTAATTCAGACTGGAGGTATGTAATATGTGCCAGCCAAGAGTTAACACACTTTTTTTCTATCATATACTAAGTCCTAGACTGTATACATGACCCAAAACAGGTGGGGGACTGTTAACAGGCAGAGTGCCATGTTCCTGTAGTCACAGAGTAGGTGGTTTTGTGGGGAAGGTGGAAAGAGGGAGGGTTTTTGTTTTGTCAGTGAGTGGGAGAAGTAGTGAAGTTGTAAAGAACATAGGGAGCGTAGGGTGCGAGGGGAAAGAATATAGGGTTTGCAGCACTGTAATTTAGACTGAGACAGAAATCTCAGAACGTTATTTAATAGAGGCTGTATACTGTGAAACACTTAAAACAAATAGATGGAAATGAGTTTTTCTTCTATTAATATGGCATAATCCCCAGGAACAGCACTAAAGTGTTTTTGCAAAGTACAATTACAGCAGAGTCATATCAACCTGCTAGGTTAATTTCTCCACACAGAACTGCATGTTTTTCTCCCTTCAGCCAGCCATTCATTTGTCCGCCTACAGCTTGTAGCACCAGGCGTGAATAGTCAGCTCTAAAGCACTAGTTACATGACTCTGTAAAGACTGAGCTAGGCAGAAGCATTACCCGGGAGCACCAAAATAGAAACTCCTGCCTGCCTCAGAATCCTGTGTCATCAGCCATGACAAACCCGAAATGCGCTAAATCTGTTGTGGATGTTTAGAGTGATCTAGACAAAAGCATTCTTTTTAAACAAGATATGTTTTAGTGCCTTAGCTGGAGTATTAAAGAAAGAGTTTGAACGATAGGGTTGAAGTAAAATTGATCCTGAAAGTCTGGATTTGGAGAATTGTTTCAGGATTATTATAACAGCAATATGAATTTACCTTTCAGAGACACATCTTGGTTTATAGTTGCACATTGCTATCTTTTTCTGTTATTTTGTGGACATGTCTTCAGAGAAAATAAAATTTTTATTCCTCGGCTAGGTGATAGGGTCTTCTTCCCCAGGCCTTGTACCATATCATCTATCTAAGAAATTCAAACCATGTAAAGTTGGGAAGTTCCTGTGAAATAGGACATATTTAAATGTCAAAATCATAGAAAACTGAAGCAGAAAGAAGAGTTATGAATTATGTGACGTCTCAAGAGAGTTAGTGGTAGACTCAGTAGCAGAATGAAGGGGACCCGACTTCTATGATCTGTCAGCTATGTTGTCTCTGTTGAGAGAGTCTGCAGTTGCAGACTGGTGTAATTTACCATATGAGTCTAGCAAAGCTGGTGCTTGCCTCTCCAGCTCATTTGCAGAAGGCTTTTTAAAATGCCAGCTTAGCAGCAGCTCCTGGCTTGGTGAAGGAGGTAAATGTAGGACAAGGTCTTCAGCAGAAGGCTGTTGCTGCAGCAAGTTACAGCTGCCCAGTGCGGAGTCATTGAGTTGCCTCCCTGTTAGGCACTGGCTGGTCTATTCATTCTGCGAACAGCCTCTTTCTTTTCCAAGACAGCCCTAGGGACACAAGGGAATGGCAGAGTTTATTATAAACTGAGTAAAGGAATAGACTATTGCTGGAGGAGATCCAGGGTTATAAAAGATTGTAGCAGGGGGGAGAAGGGGGAGGGAACAGGACATAATTTGTGTTTGTGTGTGAGGGGGTATGTACTGGTGGCTTCAACAAGGCATTCCCCAAACCTTCAGGACCTTTGCTGGTTTTGGTGCGATTTTCTGCAGTGCATACCGTACTGTGTCAAACCCCACTTACTTTTTATTGTATCAATCATTCTCTTTATGCAGCAACACGAATCGGAGAACGCTTGCAGGTCCTGTTCTGAATGAGCTCCGCTCTCTGCCAGCTCAGCCTAGTTACTGCTGTAACTTAGTCTGGGGGATGGGAGAAAAAGGTTGCTGCTACTTTAAATATAATGCATTAAGAGGATGCTGGAAAAAGGCCTGCATGCTGTAATACCCAGCCATCTAGTTGGAAAAGGAGCCAGATGTAATACAAAAGAAGAAACACAGCCTCTTATGGATGCAGCACTAATTCATAAATCAGGTGAATCAGCTTAGGCAACTGCTGTGTTTTTATGCCTCTGCTGCATGGAGAACTGCATGTTGGATGCTTTTATTTGAAGTAATGGAACCAGATAATCCTTTGGACCAGGAGAACTCCAATGGTAAGAAGTAGAAAACATAGAAAAGAGAGGGGAAAAAAGGGTAGTGAAAGACTGTCTGAGTTAAACATAAAGGTGCAGGGTTAGGCATGTGTTTTTACTGTCTTTGCATGGATAAGTAGAAATGAATGTGGTAATGTGCTTCACATTATCTTAGAAATCACTCTGTTTACAGCGTTTGGAGATATAAACATATAGTAAACTAATGCATATAGTGTAGTGCAAGGAGCTATAATGGGCAAAATTAACCTATCTCCTGGACAATCTTTGCAGAGAGAAGAGGAACCTATGCATTCTACATTATTCAGTTTGGGGGTCTTTTTTGCTGGTGAGAAAAGAATGTAACTTTATGCCGTATGTGCTGTCAAACGAAGCATTTGGAAACAGTTTCTTTATCTGCAGAAAGCTTTCCTACAGGCAGTTGCATGAGTAATTTACTTAGAAGGATATATTTAGCTAGGGACCACATAAATTCACCCTGGAATTAAAGTCCATGGTTAAAACTGCAGCTATTCCCTGGATTTATAGCATTCCACATGCTGATGTTCTGGTATCTAGTCTATTGGAAGGCATACAAAAAAGCATAAATTGGGGTAAAAAGTTGTTTACAATTGCAAGTCTTATTTCTCTGTTAGTAGAGTGAATTTGCTGTACTGAGGACAAGAAATTGTTTACATTTATGAAAACAATCTAAAATGGTGGGGTTTAGAACAAATTGATTCTCAGCTCTTTAATATGTATTTGGTACTATTCTGGATACAGTTTGAAATCACTAAAGTAAGTATTCCACGTCCTGCATATATATTGTTCAAGAACTAATTATGTTTTTCCCACAGCATATTCTCTGCTGATAACCTAGAGCTTCAAGTGTGACATAACTGCAGTGTTAATATCACAGTAGACCTAAAACTTTATGGAAGGAATGTGGTTAAGGGAATGAAGTAACATTTAAACTATGTGAACAGTTGACTGGGCAGATATAAGTGGGCAGCGCTGCTTTACTTTGGGCTCTGTGCCATGCTGAAGTTGAATAGTACAAAATAATCAAGGACAGATTTTGATGTTGTTTCAAATGATAGTATTTACATTAAAAGATTAAGAGGGGAGTATCACACTTTTTATTTCATTTTCCTATTCTATTTCATATGTAATTATATTAATTTCTCTCTGGAAGACCAGTATCTGCCTCTCATGTCTTGTACCTCTGCTTAGACCACTAGAACACAGAAATAAATCTTTTCTTCTTTAGAGCAGGAAGTTTTAGGATTATCAGAGAAGTTCATGCATAGTTTGAGCTGATGTTAACAAACATATAAGCAAGTGTTCTTGCCTGTCCTAACATTAGAATCTGGACTTCAGGAGTCACAAATAGAATGTCTTGCTTCTGTGGGAAATCAAAGTTTAACTTGGTTTCTCAAATTTGTTAAAGTTGCTCACTAAATTTAGAATGCATATTTTCAGATACACAGGTTTCTCATTCTTCTCCTTACAGACATGTAAAGTATATTCTGACATTGTATAGAACCTTGTTTTCCTGCAAAATATTTTATTAAGTAGGCAGACACTGGAAATGTTTATGAACTGGGACATGAGAGATAAGTAAACGCTCATGGTACAAAGTATCCTAGAAGAAACTTCACTGGTTCCCCTTCCTAACTATGTAAATCCCCATCTTCCTTTTAGAATTTAATTACTTTGATTTAAACTATCCCATTGTAAAACAAATAGGTTGAGCCATATCTTGATCAGAAAGTCAATTGCTTAAATGTTACACTGCCTTGCTGGAGCAAAATGCAGGACTCGGGGATTAACCTACTATTGTGATATACTATGCATTATTTTGCATTAATTCAGTAAATAGAAAGTTCTCAAGAATATGCCAACAGAGTGCTCTTAAGAAAGATTTTCCCTTTTGAGAATGTTTTCTTGTAGCTGTCATTCTTGAAGCAGCCCCTTTGCCCCTCTTATTATCAAACAGCTAGTGAACTGCTGTGAACACTGATAACTACTGTGTTTATCTTACTATATGTCTCCTGTGACAAATATTAATGCCTTGGGAAGTGACCATAACTTGAAACTTCTGTGCTTTCTGTAGAAGTGCCTTTTTATCTTCAAGAATGTCAAATCAAGTTCCTTTCTTCTGCTAGAATGGAAACCGCTATTGAATTTTTGATCTACCTGATAGTCCATATTGGTTAACCATGTGCCTTAAAATTCAGTGGCAGTTCATTCTTAGTTGCTTGTTGCCAACCCAATCAATAGATCTTTAGTAAAAGCTGTTTGGAAGAATATGTGGCAATAATACACTTTAGAGTTATTCTTTTTGCCTCCTGCAGCCTGTTCATTTGCTTACAGAGGTGTATGAAATCTGCTAGAAGGACATCAGTGGAATATTTAAGACTGAGAAGCTGTGTCTCACTTCTCAGCACAGTTTTTTTCCTAATGAAATCAGGTTGCCAACTTTTCATGGAGATACCTCATAGATTTATTATTGCTTGTAACTGGAACAGGAAAGGACCACTCATTTATGTGGGGGCCTGAAATGAGATTTAAGCGGTTCTAATTGCCTTGATGTAGTAGACCCTAGTCTAAAAACATAACCTTTGGGTGAAATGGTTATTGGATTTTTCTCTGTGATTCTTCGTTGAGCTGTAGTGCTTGCACTGCTTTCAACACAAGCTTGCTAGGTTGCTATAGTTTTTGACATTTGTGAACAGAGACAGAAGTTCTGTAACTTTTCTCCATGTGTGCCTATGATACAGGCTCACATAAAGCTACAGGTTCTTGTAAGGATCATTAAAACACTTCCCTTCTCCTCCACCTCCCCCTGGTATTTTCTTTCCATTCTCTGAAATACAGGAATGTAAAGAAAGATTATTGTCATTTTATGACAGCTCACAGTTCTGACTTTTTGATGTGTTCTTTTTAATGTACTGGCATGGTTTTACTCGATTCTTTTCAGAAAAAAATATTTCTTGGAGGAAAAATGCTGAAGAATGCGCTGATTCTGAAACCATAACCCTAAATTACCCATTTCAGAGGGATGACACATCAGAGCTACAGATTTCTCTTTTGTACTATAGCCACTTGCAGCTACAAGAATAAAAGACAACTCAGCAGCTTTAAGCAAGCCAGTGGAGATTTGTAAGATGTTGTATTTGTGTACAGACTCTTGAGTACAAAATATCTGAGTTGTGCATTCATTGTGTCTTCTAATTGCTTAGATCCCAGTTTATAAAGCTATAGTGAACACTAGTACCACCTCTGAGTTGATTCTTTTGTGTGTCCTGACAATATTGCTTTGTGAATTAGTTGTTACTCTTTTAAGGGCACAGTATTCAAGCACCTCTTGAACAACATCGTAGACCAACTCCCAACTACTGGTTTTAGAGGAATCATGTTCTCTGTACAGTAAGTGTGAATCACAGATGCAGATTTTGTACCACAAAGACATGAAATGAAACCATTGTGTTTTAATAATACAATAATTGTAGCATATTTTTTTCATTTTCTGACACACATGTTCAACCAGGTGAATTACATGGATAACAGCCAGTCTTAAACTTTTTTTGCTGTTGGTAATTTAGATTCTTTAAGCAGTGTTCTAGGGCAGTAATGAAATGCTAGCCTCAGTGACACCTTGATGTGTATTAAAAATCGCACTTGGTAGAGAGGAAAACAGAAGTAAGGACTAGGAAAACAATTTTTTATAGATGAGATACTGTTTGTTACAGAGTTATGCAGGAACTCAAGACCCATCAAATTATGGCAGCTGTAGGTGAAGACTGAGGTGTTAATTCAGAGAGATAGGGTAGATCTGCTTTAGAACAGGAAAAGGCTGTAAACATCGTTACTGAGCTGGATTTGGCAGATGACGTAGTTTGGGGCACCTCACGATCTCAGCTGTCAGAGCCAAAGGATCATCAGCACTCTAGGCTCTTTAGTTTCCTGGACTTGGCATTTACTTTCACTCTGTGGACAATATGTATGTGTTCTTAACCTTGTATTATCTTCTTTTAAATATACTATGATGATCTCAGAGACAACAAAGATTAGTTAGACTTAAAATAAGATGAAAAACAGCAAAATCTTTTGAAGTATCTTTTTGAAAGTTCCACAGAAAAGGCTGTGAACCAGGAATTCCCCATGCAAGGGGAAATTCTGTTGCTGAACAGTGAGACAGAGACAGGTAATAGGGGAGTTGATTTGGAATTTCTTCTTCAGAATTGCATTTTAGGCATCTAGTAAGGAGAAAAAGAAGGAAAATAGGGTGACAACACTAATTTTCAGTGCACTACTCTGAAGCACCTGCCTTCTAAATAGAGGCGGTGCTGAAGATGCCATGTAGCTAGGTTCTGAAAAGTAAACTCCCTCTCATCTGCTAACAACTGAGTGTTTACAAGAGTAAGTTATTTACATTTTACCATTGTAATTACGTTAACTTGTTCTGGAACAAATCTCACTTGATCTGAATTCCCCAAATTGTGGAAATTTGGTCAGGAATCTATTTTAATGGAGGTATGTTTTGTGGTTTAATATTGTACATTGCTTGAAAATTAAATGTTAAGTATTTCTTAATGGTGTTGCCATTCTGACATGCTATCTGAAGAAGCAAATTGTTCAGTAATATTACTGATCATTTGCATCTGAGCAAGTAAAGAGAGAAAATAAAGATGCTTTGTGATTAGACTGGTAAGCAAGGTTTGATTTAGATATGTTGTACTGAAGAAGTATATGAGACATGAAAAGAGGAAGAGGGTATAAAAGAAAAGAGTAGCTTGCTTGAAATATATACAGAATAAATTAATAATATTTTTTTCTAGTTTTTATTATCTTTTAAATAATCAGAGGAGGTTGAATCAGTTGTCAGTCATAAACATAGGCGTTCTGAAGAAGATGTAGCATGATATAAACCCAGTAGAAAATAATTATAATACAATATTAATATGGCACACTGTACATTTTTCTGCAACATTAAAACATTAAACAGTTCAGGTTTCTTTAGGTTTGTTTTTCCTAATGGGTATGGGTCACTGTGAAGTGGGTTTTGGGTTTTTTTGCTTGCATAAGTTGCAAATGGGTTGCTCAGATCTTTGAAAGGCAGACCACTGTTCCTTTTCCTTATGTGAGAGAAAAGGAGTTTTGTCTGGGAGCAGATGTCTTGCAAAAACTATACAAAAACAAAGGTGAACTTTGGCTTTTCTTATTCATGAACTTGCCCTATTAAGCCTGAAATTTGGTTTCAATATTGAGTGAATGTTGGAAAGTAATGAGTTTTGGTGGTAGTAGTTTTTAAAAGTTAATTTCCCATTATTGTCTACAGGACTGAAGAAAAATGGTAATTAGTAGGTTGGTAATTAAACAAATTATCATTAGGTGATTAAATAGTGCTGTACTGTGGCCTGCGGTGTAGATCCTTAAAATATTATTTGTTCTTTCTTTGCTTACCTCAGGCAACATTTGTGTGGTTTGCAGAAAACTCCTTGGGTTAAATACAAAGGGTATATTATTACTAGAAATATTTATCCACGACACGTATGAGAAACCAGATTATTTAACAAAGTGTGTTATTTTATGATATTCCGTGAGAAAGCGAGATCTCTCTTCTGAGCAGTTTTTAAAAATCATACTTTTTCTTAGTGAATTTCAGTTTTCAAGGCTGAGCTAGCAGAGGGCTATAGAGTGTTGAGACAGTTATGCTTCATTCTTTTCTTTGTTACAGTTTTTACACCATGTCTATCTTATGGCTTCTGACAAAAGAGAGGTAGAGAAACATGTGCTTAATGGTAGGAAAAATCAAAAAGAAAAAGACAAATGGCAGTGTAATACCAAGAGAAGATAAATGCAGGCTGAATTCCTGATGAATTGTGCATCGAAGTGGTAGGCATAATTGGGTGGCAACCCTTTTCTTTATATTGTACAGTAGTTTTCTTCATTTTACCTACACCATATTCCGGTACTAACTATAATTCATAAGAAAGATGTGTTGTACTGAAAAGTAAGTCTGAAGCAGCTAATACATCTTTCTGGGAAAAAGGTTCTAAATCTTGGTGGGCAAAACCAAAGTAGAATATCTGCATATAAGAAATACTGGTGACAAAATCAAATAAGATATCCTACCTGAGGGCATTATTTTTGGGCAAACATCTAAAATAGCAACAGGTTCACCCCACAAGTAACATTAGGTCACTGCTCCACATAATTTTCTGAAGTTCCTATAAGTTAAATGATCAATATTGGACTTATTCCAAATAAATAAGCCAAGTATGTCTAGTGATCATTGTTCAGAAAGGATCATAAATGATCTGCTTGAGCTGTCAGTGACCACATGGCAAGTAGAGCAAATGTCACAGTTTAAAGTAGGTGAGTTTTTCTATTGTCACCAAAATATTTTGGCAACAAATAGAAAAGTTTAAAAATAGATACAAGCACTATCTGGTAACTTCATTATAAATTACACTAAGTGGCGAAACAGAAAAATCCAGTATAGCTTTAGTAAAGAAGTCGACAGTATCAAAAAGGCAGAAAGCTCCAGGGGAATAGGAGTCGAAGGATTAAGAAGATTACTACATCATGATTTGTAGAATGCATTTTATGATTTCCAAGTTCACAACTGAATTTGTTTTTTCAAATTCAAAAACAAGCATTGCATGCAGTCTTTCTCTCCCTACTAAAATCTGTAGAAGAGGGTAAAGCCAACCAATAAACAAACACCCCACCAGATTATGAGCACACAATAAGGGAGAACCATCTATATGAAATCGTGAAGGAACATTAAATTAGTAGAATGTAACCATCCATACGTGGAGGTACTGGAAACAGTCATAGTAGTGTCTTAATTCTTTTGTAATAAAGAAAAGGGTCCTTTAATAGTCAAAAATATTCAAGGCCTCTCTTATTTTGTTTCTAAAAGAGAGCAACTTCAACGCACAGCATTGTGGGGAACGCTCACAGTTCCATCTCTAAAATGCAACACCACTACAAGTCTCTTTCAGAACTTTCTACAGCCAGAACCTGCTATTGGAGAGGTGAATTTAGTATAATTAAATGGAATGGAAGACTGTATTCTGTTAATCTTCTGTGATTACTGAAATCTGTCTAGTCAGGATGAAGTATTAACAAAATATTTGTTAATACTAGTGAGGTATATCGGCTGCGTGAGGATGCTACATAGGAAAATGCCTTAGAATGATGTTGCAGGGATAGTGAAAATGAGAGGCTTTTGATGTTATGTTCATGTGTCTGATTTGGAAAATAGGGGACAAGGGATTTCATGGGAGCAGAGATTATGAGGAATTAAAAGCATATACCTGATGTATCAAGGTATTCATAGGTCAGAAGCTTTTGAATTCATCAGGTGCTGGTAGCAGGTAACAAAAACTGGAGAAGCGACAGAAGAAATTGTCAGTCCTTATTGAAAGCTGAGACCCACATTTTGGCAAGGGGTCAGTCAAGTGGGTTTTTCTGAGACCTTTAATCAAGGGTTATTGTGATCACATACAAGTATGTAACTACTGCGATGTTGGACAGCAGCCTCTTCTCCTGGTGATGCCCAGAAAGATTGACAACCACTGACACTTTACATCTGTGTCTAACAAATGTGTTGTACATGAGGGATATACAGAATAAATAGCTGCTTACCTTTAGCCACTGCTCTGTAATATTATTTATTATGTCTGATCAGGATGTTTGCCCAGGAGGTTTCTCACTGCATGCATGTGGTTATCATGTCAGAGCATTATGGTGATTTTGTTTACATTTAGCTGTGCTTCCCCACTAGCATGTCCAAGGAACTAGCATGTGTAAAAGACTTAGTTGCAAAGCATTGCAGCTGCTGATACAGACCCAGAGGCCTACCAGATGCCTTGCTAAGTGAGTCAGTAGTCAATGATTTTGGTAGACAGCTTAATGCAGTGATTGGAAAATGTCTGCCAAAATGAAGTTTCAAGAAATGTTTGTTTTCTTACTGGGTCTAGATATGCTTCTAGCTTTGTTTTACACCTTTAAATACTTCTCTAGATGTAGTTGGGAAGTTGGAAGGCAGCTGTGGCAGATGTAATAACACAAGCCATTGTTCTTTGTCCTGTAGCTGTATGTGTGGGTTTGTTTGCTTAACCATTGGGTGGGCATGGCATGGCTTATGTAGCAAATCGATGCCTCTGAATGTAGGTTCTGCTGTTAATCCGAGTGGGAGAAATCCTGACGCTTGGTGTTTTGAAAGTAGGAAAGCAAGATGCTAATAGAGTTCTCTTATTTGTTCCAGAATAAAAAAAAATAAAAAAATTAAACCAATATTAAGTTAGACCAGAGTTCATGATATTTTATTGTCTCTGCAACTGTTCTTCTGTTTTGCAGAAATGCTATTAGAGCATTACTCATGGCAGAGAGAATATCCCTGAAGAGTTTTTCACAGTTCATGTGTCAGACAGGAATGCAAAGGATCAATTTACAGCCACAGACAAAGATCTGAAAATGTCCGGGGGGATCTGGGAGAATGCTTCTCACCCCAAATAGTTTTACTGATTTAACTGATTCCACTTGTCTGACTGCAGTGAGTTTTCAGCTAACCCAGAGTTAATTTCTGAGTGGCAGCAATAAAAACATTGTATGTAGGCTGCAGTGAGAGCTGGTGTAGGAACATTAAACATGGTGTTACCTCTTTGCAGTCTCTTCATTTTAAAAATGAAGAGAATTTCAGTATGTTTTGGAAAGGTCACAAGTGCACTACTGTATTCCAGGGACAAATCCGCTGGTGCTGTGCAACTCTGTTTCCACGAGTAACTTGCTTTGTTTAGCAGATCATCCTTTACTACCCAGTTGCAGCTGTCAGGAAAAGCCCGGCATCGAGTTGCGGAGTTGTATTTAAAAGTGCTCTCTGAGATGGTTGCAGTGGTCTATAAGCTAAGCAAAGCAGTTGCAAGTAGTTCACTGGTTCTGTTTGGCTTTTGGGTAATGCTTGTACTTCACCTGAAACTTGATAGTAATTTTTAATTCATTTTTTTCTTAGATGTTTTTGTTTTATTGTAATTTGAAGTTTCCTGGTAAACTTTAGGGAGAACCAGAGGACATATTAATCTGCTTAGGAGAGACAGTTTAGAAATTAACCTTTCTTATTTTCATATAATTTGCAACAGGATCTGTAAAGTTAGGCCCTAATCTCAGCAACATTTATGCATGTATTCAGCAAGAGATGGCGTGAGGAGTTTCACTGAGTTATCTGGAAATTTTTTTCTAGAAGAGCACACATAAAGGTTGTACTTTTTTTGACTCTTGCAAATGTTTCTTGTTTTTAAGACCAAAGAAATAAAGCATAGATTTAATTCTTATTGTGACTTCTAGCCCATGATGAAGTTGATAACACAAATCAGAGATATGAAAAATATAATCAGCATTTAGGATTTAGGGGAAAAAAGCAGGTGCATTCAACTTGAAACCAATGCTTAGTACACTCAGGGTTGCTGAACTGACTGCCTGTGCCTCTGACTAGGAGAGAGGCGTGTTTTATTTCCCCTGCTTATTCATTTTCTGAGTCATTCATCTTGTGCTATAGCTATTGAAAACTGTAACAGAGTCTGGGAAGCGCTTGGCTTTTGAGTGCTGCCTCCTGATTGGACTAGGGAATGCTGCTGTTCGGGAATAATGTGTGAATACCATCTGCTCCGAGGAGCTGGGAGTCTCAGTGAATTTTGCTTGGAGAGGCACCTTTAGCCAGGACTACAGGCAAGGGGAGCAAGCTTGCTTTTCCTGTTTCTTGTCCAAACTTTTAGTTGTCGCTGGATTTCCTTTCTATTTCCCTGTTTAACTTTTTTATGCTTTGCTCAAGGGCTGAGGTGCTTCTCCTGTGGGTTTTGGGGTTGTTTTTCCTTATTTTTTTTTTCCTGCATGGGATTTCTTGTGGGGTTCAGCATGCACACCAAATGGGGAAATAAATCAAGTTTTGCAGCTGTTTATTGCAGCACAACAGTTAACGTGGAATGTCTGAGTTGCTTTGAGAAACTGCTTCCAAAAATTTGACCTGCTTGTAAAAAGGTAAGCAGTTAAGGACTTCTGAATTTCAAGGACTGACTTTTTACTTGCACAGAGGTTTTGTTTTGTTAGGAATGAAATATGTCTTATTTGAAATGTACAGTTGCATTATAGCAATGCCTGAGATCAAAGACTGTGTTTTGTCTTAGAATTTCTTTAATGAGCCCGAAGAAATGAGAAGAGTTGGAACAATGATTGTCTTTTTCTCTTTTGTATAGAAATTCTTTTACAATAGGTCTTAATATAAACTTTCTGCAGTGTAAGTGTAATGGTAATTCAAGACAGCACATATTTTTCAGTTTGCATCTTTATCAAGGGAACTCTCTCAACTCTTGTTTTCCTGATTATGGAATCTCTTTCTCAGACTGTTATCTCAGACGAAACACAGCTATTTTTCAGCAGTCCGGATTTGCAGTCAAACAGTGCATTCCACTTCAAGAAGACAAGATGTATTTTGTGAGCCCATTAAATCCTGCTCACTAATGACCTGCTGGTGTAGACTCAGTCACTAGAGAAAAAACTGTAGCCATTCCTTTAACCTCAAAACAACAGGCCTGACACCAACACGATTGATGGCCACCACTCTCTCCCACTACTGTTAGCACACACTTAACTTTTTGATGTTACTGTTTTAAAGCATAGTTATAATTTTTTATTTTAAATGTCAGTCAGACACTTCTATCTACACAAAGGCAAAGTTAGCTAAGAGGGGGCATGAAATATCAATGTTTTACAAAATCTTAGCCTTTCAGTGAGTCAGATTATTCAATTTACTGTTGCTGTTCCAAGGAAAAAATCTGCAAAGCATATTTCTAAGATTTTGTTTGCTGAAGGCTTCACTGTCACTGTAATTTATTTTTGACAAATACCTGGGTTTTAGCTTTCTCTTTTGTGTTGGTATGTTGATTGTAAGTGTATAGTAAGTATTTAAATTGCATGTACTTATATGTATTCTAAGAGAAATGTTTAGTACCTGTAAATAAGGGAACAGTGGATTTATGTAACTGATACTCGATCACTTGATCTAATCTAAACTTTTCCTATTGAATCAATTTTAAATAAATGAGAAGATATTACATCTAGTATGCTTTCTTATACATAGGCCCTCCGAGCTAATGTTCTTGTAATACAGCAAAGAGATGTTGCCACCTGCAGTTTCACTAAAAAAAAAGGTTAACGATAGACATCTTTTCACTTAGTCATTTTTGTGGCAAAATGCCAGATCATCAAAAGTGACTCTTACAATGAGAAAAAAACTTACTTTGCTGAAGCCTGAATCAGGGAAATCGTTGCAAGCCAAAGAAGGAATGCCTGAATCACACGGAGGTGCAACACCAGTACAGTCCATTGGCTGGTGGTCACTGTACTTGCTTGAAATATAGGATAGACAGATTAAGGTCTCACTGTGCCTGGTGCAAGCCAAGTGTGTGTGTCTCTAATTTTATGTATGTCAAAAAACCTTGAAAGGTCATGCATATACCAGTACAAATGAGATTTTCCAGTAATCATCACATTTCTGAGGGTAGAAAAATGATTTCTTATTCATTGCTGCTGATAATAATGATAAATGCTCACTTAGGCCTTTTTTGGTGGAATTATATTGTCAATTGTAGATTTCCCAGATGCTGTTTTAATCTGTCATTGGGCCAGACATCATGATTATAATGAAGTAGCATGAGGAATAAAATTCTGACCTTCAAACTCCAAAGGTGAAGATCACTTCCATTCCAGACATAGCAGAAGGGTTTTTAGCCATTGGCAGTAGTGGCTGAGTATCAGCAATAATTGATAGTATATGAGACAGTTGAATTGGAGCTTTTTAATTCAGTGGGATGTACGTATGCACACTTAAATCAAACACCAGCTGATTGTAGAAGTGTGTTTATTTTTTGCTTAGGGAGAACAAGGCTTTTATACTTCCCCTTTGTCAAACACAATAGTTACTTGGTTCAGTGGTCTAACTGCAATATGTGTTTTTGCATGAGTAGACTTTATTTTTTAGGGACTTACCATGCAACTTTCTTTAGAGGGTTAGTGCTAGATCCCTTAACAAAGCTTGCCGCAACTTAGTGGTGGTTAATATTGCCTTTTAATGTGATCCTATGTAGCTGCAAAACAGTTTTGGTTTGCCTGCCTGTTGCTAATATGCTGGTATGGTCATCAATACTGCAATGCTTAAATGTTCTTCACTCTGTAATCCAGATATCTTCATGAAAGCTTAAATGTGTTGCTATTATCTTATAAAGGGGAACTGAACTGAAGTGGTTTGCCCAGGGTCATGCACAGCAAGCTTTTATCATTGTATTGTAATCCCATTGGATCTCCTGTGTTCCTAGTTAGCTCCTTAGCCATTCTTCTTGTTCCATGGTTTTCTTGCTTGCCCATTTCATTTTCTTCGCTCTTCTCTTCTTCCTTCCCTGCCCCCTCAAAAAATATATTGCTGGAGGACATTTGTCAATTTGCTGTGGAGAGCATTATCCACCTGACATGTCTACATGAATTTGGAAAATCTCAGTGCTGGGTTTTTTTCAGCACACCAGGGTATTTGTTTCCTTAAAGATGAAGAATTGTCATTTTCACTATAGGAAAGAGTAATTTCTTGCTAAAGTGGCAGCTCTGACAATGCAACAACACTACTGTGCATTTACAGCTTGATTTCAGGAATCCACGTAAAGTTCTTTTTTGCTCCACCACAACTCTCTTGCCTGACTTAGTTGCCAGGCTTTCTCTGGCAGTTCAATTTCACTTAATTCACAAAGAATGTGGCTTCCTCTGCCATGCTTGCTGCCTGGAGTCTAAATCAGTACATTTTTAGTGAACTTCAGCTTAAGACAAGCCTGACCTACCTAGAATATAGGTTTTCCAGTTTGCAGACATGAGCCAGAGTGATGAGGCATTACCATTAACATTAAACTACTTTGCATGTATCTGTGCTAGCTATTTCTATTGCCTTTATGTAATCTAGCATTCCTTTGCCAAGGAGTAAAATGTAATAGGAACTATTTTTGTGTTCTGGGGAGTATTTTTGCTGGCTCTGAGCTCCTCTGAATAGATGCCGCCTCCTGCTATGATGTCATTGATTCTGGTGCTTGCCAGTAGACTATTAAAATTTTAAAAATCAAGATAAAATCAAGATAAGACAACAAAATCAAGATAAAAAATTAGTATCTTGCCTCAATTTAGGTCAGATGAAGCATAGAAGTCAGTGTTTTCAACAAAAGAGAAGCATTAATGGAGAGAGGACTCCAGAGAAACTGGGACAGCGGTGGCAAGCACAGTAGACCAGAGAATTCCTGGTTTCTGTTTCAGGCTATGTGAAACCATTTTGCAGAGCAGCTGTGAAAGTGATAATCAGAAAAAGTAGGTTTAGTTTTGAATTTCCTCATGGAAATTTTGGAAGTCCTTCTTTCTCTCAAGGTATTTAAGCCTACATCTGCTCTTTGGTCACAGGAGACTGCTAATGACCTTGCTTTGGGGTGGATTGTCTTAAGTTCCCCTGACCCAGGATCAGTAAGTCTGTTGTGAAGAATATATAGTGACTGGAACAGGAACTTGAAAATGCACGGCTTCTCTTCCCCTCAGTCTTGGGAATTTAGTCTTGAAAAAAGTAGAAAGAGCTGTATGGCAATTATGTGAAGGGCTTTTGAATGATCAGAATCAGATTTTCTACAGAATAAGTTATTTCCCAAAGAAAAGTCAGCTGATTTCATCTTTCTATGGTTTTTTTTTTTTGCTCCAAACTTGTCTTTTTTAGAGAATATTTCTTTCCCAAGTTACAATGTCTCACTCTTTGACTTCTATAGCATCTGAAGCAATGCTATTCCTACTACCAGGAACAAAAAAGTAGAACATGTTTTGTACTGCTAAAAGAATAACAGACAATGGTGGTATTTTTTTAAATTCATTAGTTTAGCATTTAATGCCTTAAGAGTCAATGCTTTAGAAAAGTTAACTGCTACATTTAAATCAAATTTGGTCAAAACTTGAGTGTTTTTGTATGTTTTTCTTGGTAATTTGCAAAAGTATATATTGCATTGTACTCTTGGATGAAAATTAATTCCAAAACCTATACTGTGCTACCTGCTGGCCTTCTGTACTTGCCTGGCTGCTGTTTCTGTGGTGGGTATGTGAGAAGTGGAAGGCTGCTATCTAAACTAAACTCTGTGTGGGTGTTCTGCCAAGAGTAACTATAGAAGAATAACCACAAAACTGTATTAGTGATCCTCTCAGCCACGAACTGAAGATTTACACCTCCTTTATGAGGATTTGTTTAGGCTTCAGGGCCCTTCTTGCTGGAGTTGTTGTTACTGGGGACTGTTACTTGGCAAACTGCTGTGATAACTTTGCATCATATGCCTTCAGCAGGCTGAGGGTGAAGTTGGAAGAGCCTTGGGTACCTCAGTAAAGGCCATAGGTTAAACCTAAAGTGCACAGTAGAATATAAAGTTGTTACATTTTAAAGATCTTGTTTAAGGATGAGGTTTCTTAATATTTCAAATAATATATATTAATAGATATTATATGTATAATATTCACTATATTAGACATATATACCTATATACCAAATAATAAAAAAATCTAGAAGGGGCAGCCTACCATAATATTCCAATCTATATATTTCCAGTCTTTCTTCCTGAAATCCCATCCAACATCCTTAGCTTCTCATCCTGACCTCAGCAGCTTCAGGGCAAAACAAGAATCTCCTTTGTTTTGAGATTGTAACTTTTAATTAAGTAGCATAGAATTGAAGGCAAAGAATATTGTTAGTTGAAGTGAGTCATGTACTTAAGTTCATTCTGCAGTCGCATGTCTAATAGAACTTAGATTAAATGATTTACGGACAGTGTACAAGAACTGAATCTCTGGAATAAAGTCAAGGTTTGAAAATAGGTGTCTTGAGAAGTGGTTAATGAGAATAATGTTTTAAATGTGCATAATACCTTTCACCTAAAAAAGAGGATGTGGTTTAGATTAGCACAGTATGTTTTTCAAACTGCGGTATATGAAATGGCTGCTGGGTATGTCTGTAGTTTATAGATTTTTACAGAAGAATTTCCTGATAGTATTAATTGGAGAAACGGTGATAATTATTAATAGGATTAAAAAGAAATGGTGAATACTGACAGTATAAGCAAGCTTGTGCTTTTAATACAGATTGTGTGGGTGAATTTAGGAGGGGAATAAGAGAGAACAAGTCTATTCTTAAAAAACAAATTCTCACAGAAAAAACTCATATCTTTATATGTATGGTTTCCTCAGCTTTCTGGTAATGTTATCCACATGGCTTTATCTAAAAGCAAAGCCACCCCCCCCAGCCCCCCAGCCCTGGCTCAGAAGAAGAACTGCTGGTATCAGAAGAAGACACTAACTTTCCTCCTGAGAGTGCTGAATAACACTGTAGATGTGGAAAATGTAGAATAAGAGAATGTTCCACGAGCCAGATTTTCAAGGCAGTAAAAAAGACTTTTTAATGGGTGGAAGGAAAAGATTCAAGAAGAAAGAACAGGTTAACAACTTGTTGACCTGTTTGTCACACTGTCATGCTAAAAAAGGTGAGGATGTCCTGCAGCTTTAAGAGTAAATCTTCACATTTTCAAGCACAAAGCTAACTAACTACTTGGCTTTGAAAGAGCTACCGGTGTTCAGGGCTGAAGCAGTTCCTTTAAGGGAATATCTAACACAAATCTGTTAGAGTCTCAGGCTTTGTGGCAATAGGTTTTCCCTTACTTTGTAAGAAGTCACCAGTTCAAATAGGTCATTTGTGTTTTTAAAGACATATGAATTAACAGGAAAGACCTTCTCCTCTCATATTTCAAGTCTAAATTCAATATATTTTGTGCTTCATCCAGTGTTCTGTCAATACTTAAACAGTCCAAGAAAGAATTGGACACATTGTCTCATTTTGTGGTTTCCATTTATGTATGTTAGGGATGGGAAGAGAGCTTACAGTAGAGGGAAGTTCTGTTCTCCAGTAACATATTTTATTGGGTTTGGTCAAGATGCTTTTTTGGTTAAAAATGCTTTTGTCAGACACCAAGACCTAGCAGCTTTGATATCTGGGTGCCTGCCACCTTTCTCTTGGCCATCTTCTTCTTTCCAGGCTTTTCTGGTACCTCATCCTGGTCTGCTTTGTCATCGATAACCCTTGCTGCTCCTTTAGCCACAATACCACAAATGACTGAAAGCTATTGAGCCTTTTTTTTTCTTCCCTCCCCCCACCATTTAGTCCTGCCTGTAGAGCTGTTTTGATGCCACTGTCCTAGTCACTGTTGTTCTGGCTTTCAATGGTAGCTTTTAATTCAAGTCAAATTTAATTCCATTATGTTAAGTTTATATTTGTCTTAGATTCCTTGTTTATATACAGGATTTCCACAGGCAAACACCTGTGGCTGCAAAATATCTGTGAACAGGTGCCTTAACAGCTTTGTAACCTAAATAGGTATGATAAGCAAGAAGGCAAGACATTCCTGCAGAAGTATGGACACAAGCTGTAAATACAAGGCATCCCCTTTTGAAAAGACATCATTTTGCTGTGGTAGGTTTTTTTATAATTATTGGTAAATTGACATGGATAAAGAAGGCAGTGATTTCATTTATGCTGCCTCAAAATTTTCCATATATAAATATGTGCTAAAGTTGTGGATAAGTTTAATTTGGTTTCTTATGGGCATTTTGAGATTGCAGTCTGACTTCTTGATCTCAGGCACTTGGTGTATTTAAAAGTGAAGTGGATCATTTTTTTCAGGGGGGGGGGGGGGGGGGGGGGGGGGGGGGGGGGGGGGGGGCG
>JAVJGJ010000062.1:3699811-3748509 GCA_035590215.1 Microhierax caerulescens | reverse complement strand
ATAAGCCTGGAAATCTTCCAGCTTCATAATATGCTGAACCAAAGACCACAATGGACTTCTAAGCAAATTCAAGCAGGCACATCTTGACAGTGTCTAGGATCACCGACAAGAATGCTGTTATATTTCTCTAATGTTTTTAAAGATGAATATTTTGTAGAGTTTATTCCCTGATTCCTTCTGCCTCAGATTGTGAAAGGAATATAATCATTCTTCAGAGGTCATGTAGTCACATGTGACAGTGAAATCTGAGTTGCAGCCTGATTTTTTTCAACTTCTCCATGATCTGTCTGCAGTTCATTGACCTAATGCAAATTAGAAATTAAGCTGATACCCACCACTCCTCTCTCTACTGGCCAAGGCAAAACCTTTTCTTATTGGTTTGTTTTGACTTTTGAAAGCCTCAATTCAGTTCTTTGTGGGGAAAAAAAAAAAAAAAAGAGAAACTGAAATGAAATTACTAAAGCTGCTGTCTTCCAAAAGGCAGCCTAAAACCAGATGCTGTTAATTATGTGCGTGGACAAATCAGTCCTCGTACCTGTATAAATAAAGCTTTTGGGGCCGGGCTGGGCCCCCTGATAAAGCACGGAAACTTTCACTTTCAGAATAAGGAATTCAAGTTCTTGCTGTAAAATCAGAAGGAGTTAAGAGGAATGATTGTTTCCCTCTAAAGCCCTTTGGAAAAGTAAGAGGTTTAATGGTAGGGGCTGTCTTGGGAATGTGCATTCTGAAGTACAGTCATTATTCTCCCAGCACAAAGCAATAAACAAATGATAAAAAAGGCAAGTGTTAGCCATTGGGGAGGCATGGCTTCTGTCCCTCCCCAGACCCTGCTATAGCTGAGCAAAGCCTCAGGCGACAGCCTGCTTCTTTTGATGTCAAAGCAAATAAGCCAATGTTTGTGTAGCTCTCCATCCAAGAACTTATTTTAATGCTAATTTTAAATTTATTTACATACTGTTAGTTTGGTAAAGAAGTGAAATAAATCCATTTTTAAGAAGGTTTAATGGCAGGATAATGGAAGCAGATGACAGGGGATGCCAGGTCAGTGGTGGATGCTCTAATTTTCCTCTAAAGCTCTACAGTGTATCAAACTGGATATTTTACTGAGATGTTACAGTTTGATAGATATTTGATTTAATGGGTTAGGTTTGTGTTCAGTGTTGGGGAGGAGGAGTTAACACCCCAAAAATCACTGCTATGTTTGGCTCCATTTGCTCCTCTTACTGAGAGATTCAACAGAGCCCCATGACTGAACTCATCCTTCTGCTTTTTGGAGGGAACAGCCAGATTGTGATGTGTAATTTTAGAGATAGAGATTTTAATGTTGTCAGCTTTCCTCCAAAACAGTTAATATATCTAACGTTTGCAAGTGATAGGTTCTGCTGTACACAAAAGAGCATTTGTATCAGGATGTGGCTTTCAAAAAGAAAAAAGAAAAAGAACAAAAAAATGGGGGGTGGGGTGGTGAAGCAGTGCTAGATTAATTGGAGAGGTCTAGACCAGTCACATTCCCTCCCAGATGGGTCGTTCATTTTGTTGCCTGCTGCTATGTAGCATCGGAACTTAAAGCCTTCAAAAACATTGTTGAAGCGAGAGACAGAGGCAAGCTGGCAAAACTTGAACAAAACTGCTGGCCATTTATGCCCTTACAGTACAGCTGCTTTCTCTTGTCATGATACTTTATAGTCTCTCATTGACTTCCTCTGTTTTATGGTCACCTATATGAACGTTTCTGAAGGTACTAGCTTGATTAAAAATAAAAATCCCTAAACATGGAACAGATGCTTAAATAAATGCAGGTGAATGCACAGTGACTGCAGGCCCGTCTTCCTGTATCTCCTAATCATTTCCACCTGCTCGCAGAGGTTTGGGAGATCAGCAGCGCCTGCCTCTCGCTGCATCCCAGGTGGTTTGAGGATGAGTCACCTGGCTGCAATTAAGCAAAACCAACACAGGTGAACCTTCCCCTTTTGGACTGTCTGAATTTGTGTGAGCTTTTAAAATGGTTTTGTTTAAACTTTCATTTCCATCAGTGCCATTTTTTGCTGTTGGGAATGTCAAAGTGGAAAAAATAAATTGCATGGGCTGCTTTGAAGACATTTCTAGTATAAAAACATAATCATAAAAGATTCTCTTCAGAGGTACCAACTCAGTTACGAAGACACAAAATTGCAGAGAGCCACCTGAATATTTACCTTCTTGTTGATAGCAAATCTTTGAACTCTTAGTATTTTCAGACCTTCCCATCACTGTCTTCCAGATGTTCTCAGCTATGTTTGTGACTTGAATTAACCACACAGGCTGAGTCTGTGGTCATCTGAAAAGTGGTTACAGTTGTTCCTGTTTTTTTGGTGTGGTTTTTTTTTCTTGTTTTTATAACTACCAAAATATGAGAAAAAAATATATTTTGGATAGCAAGAAGAGGGGACATGTTTAGTAACTGAAGCCTTTTGCTTTTCGCCGGGATGTGGTGTGGGAGTTGGTGGCTGGGGTGGGAGTGGCAGAGGAATGTCCCTGTGCAGCATCCCCCTCCCAGAGGCTGGAGCCTCTGCTGTCCAGCTGGGATCTGCCTCCTTGACCTGAACTTGCCGTTGCCCCCTTGATTGGCTCATTCCTGCACTGCCTAAAAGCTGGCGCTGAATTCCTTATGTCTGGCTTCAAAACCAGGCATGGACTTCCCTGAAGATCGAGACTTGTTTTCCTCCTGGAAGGGCCTTTCTCAGCTGATCAACATCACGGGTTTACCGCTCAATAGGTAAAGAAGAAAATGCAGGTTTTGTAGAATTCTGCTGTTTTTGCTGACTGCACGAGTTTATGAAATCCTAAAATAAAAGTGGATGGTTGGTGGTAGGGACTTCTGTTGTGGTGAGGGTACTGAAGTCTGATACTCCCTTCCTCTTGTTACTGAAGGTGCAAGAGTATAATCTGGGGAACCCTTCAAACTTTTGAAGAAGCTCCTCCTAACTGGGGGACGTAGCTTGTCCCCAGCCAAGCCTGTCTAGTCCTGCAGCTTCACTAGGCACCACAAATATCTAGGAAAAATGACAAAACTAGGACACAATACAGAGAAGTATTGTGCAAAAGGCATTTTGCAGTTCTTCCCACTCTGATGAGGTTCTTCTGTTATCTATCTGCCAGCTTGTGAGAAGAAGTGGCAGTGCGTTAAGTTCTTGGCCACCATTCTGGTTTTCTGTAATGTTGTCTATCGCTCTTCCTTCAGAGCACTTTCTGTGCCAGAGCAAGGGAAGGAGCTTAGATGAAAGATTCTGGACAGTTCACTTCTGACCTTTTTAAACCATAAATGTGGAGTGAAATTTTTCAGCTGGTTAGTCTATTTATTCTTTTCCTTTCTTTTCCTTTTCCTCCGTGGCTTAAAGTGTTAATTCTGTCCATTGAAATGTAATTTTATTGAGCAATATGAGCCGGAGGCGGAATCTTCACTGCCATCAGAACCCAAATGGTAAATAGGCCCTTTCTCTAATTTGTGGGATGCGCTATAACTCAGTTTGAATGTTGAAAGGAAATGGGCCTCCAGGGGAGTCTGGGGCTCTGTTCATTCAACTTCTAATTAAAGTTTTCCCCCTCTCAAGTTTCACGTTATTTTCCGGGGCTTTTGCTCCATGATGATTATTAACATGTGTCCCGTGGCCAGGAAATCATTATACCCTTCCCCAAGCCAGTGTTTCGTGGATACCTCCTGCTGCAGACTGAGCCGCCTGAAACTTCATCTCCGAAATGATCTGATGGCCGGGGCAGGTAGAAACTAGCTGGCACCCTAAGGCTACCCAGCCGCTTTCAGGCAGCAAGATGTTGATTTTTTCCAGTACAGTTTGATCAGATGTTGCTGTCTGGCGTAGAGGATCCAGTCCAGGATTTCTTCCAGCCTATTCTTCACGTTTCAAGAGCCCAGGCCAACTCTGGCTTCCTATTCCAACTCCAGCAGGCTTATCTTTTTTGGGGCAGGAATTGTTAGTACAGTTTATCTTGCTTGCTGCAAGTCCTCCCTCAGCTGAGATGTACTCTGGTGCTGCGTTCTTTTTTTTCCTCTCTCTCTCTTTTTTATGTTTTCTTCTTGTTGTTTTTCTTTTTAAATGTGTAAAGTGAAGAGTTCCTCTTCCCCCCTCTCCCTTTCCACTCCAAAGAACCAACCTCCAGTTAATTAAACGCTGGAACTCTTGCTACTGTGCCAGAGGGGAGAGTGAACCTGTGCCTGCATGTGTGTATGTGTAAAATAGATACAAAAATGTCAATGAACAGCAGGAAAAGTTCTGGGAGACCGTCTTACTACTATCGACTGCTCCGGAGGTCACGACTTCAGAGACAGCGAAGCAGATCCCGGAGCCGGAACAGGCCGCTTAGTAGGGGTAATTGCAACAACAGTTCTCTTTAATTGACAGTGCAAAGACAGGTGCTGTTGCTTACAGGTAGCTTCGTTATGGTGGATAAGAATGACCAGTGTGAATATTTGTAAGTGTACCTGCTCCCTGTGAAGCCTGTATGGAGCTTTGCAGAAGGTCAGTTGTGTGTGTAGTGCTGCAGTGATGCATGGGGAGGGAGAGCTGGTTAATTTTAAGAGCTTGGCTGGGGGAGTCAGGCTTGGGGGCTTTCCTTACAGTGGCTTTAACACTTTGTGTAACTGTAACTAACCCAGTTTTTTCAGTTATCCATGGTTCAGTTTTTTCAATTTGTATAATTAAGGTAACTACTTTTTTGAGATGTTTGGAGGGCTAATTGGTGACTGTAGCAATTTGAAAATGCTTGATTAAGGGATGATATCTATATGCAAAGATGCATTGCTAGAACTTCTTGTTCTTCACGAGCTAAGCATCACCAGGGGTTTTGAAATTACAAAGCTGAGTACGGTTTAGGGGTAGGATTTTTCAAAAGAGGCTAAAGATTGTGCTCCCAAGGCACTGCAGAAACCTATGGGAGTTGTATTCCCAAATCACTTTGCACTTTTAAAAACCTTGCTTTAAAAGGGCCTATTTGTCCTCATCAGCAGGAGTTAGGTCCACAGAGTAATGCTTCTTTAGGGCATACTCACTCATGCAGCCCATTTATTCTACTTGAGGCAGCTACTGACCCAGTTGCATTTTTAAAATAAGCTATTCTGGCTTTCTCTTCTAGTGTAAAATAAATGTTTATTGATGCTTATGCCTATCATTAAAGCAGTCAAAGAAGCAAGAGTCTTTGAGTCATTTTGCTGTTGAACGTCTTTTCAGAAAGGAGGGAAGAGGGTTTTGTTTGACCTCTAGTGTGACAATCCAGTCATATTTATAACATCTTGAGCGTAATCAAAGCCATTAACTTAAAAGATTTTTTGTTGTTATTTTGTGAATAAAAAGCCATAATAAAATGCACAACTGCAACACTGCTTTAGGTGTTTGTGCAAATCCAGGCTTGTATCCAGTGAGACTGGAGTTAATTCTGATTTAAGAAGCAGATTTAGACTCTCGCACTACAAGATTTAGCTTAGTGCAATGTCCTCTTTCTTCTTTTCGTGGTATTCAGTACTTTTTAAAGGATTTTGAATCATCACCGAGAAAACAATAGGAAGTTAAATCAGTTCCTTAAGCAGACAGTGGTTTTGTTTCCATGATATTTTTTTTGTTTTGCCTGTCAGGGAGGAGTGTTTGTAAACTCACAAGAGTGTAACAGTTCCCCTTCCCCCTTTATTTGTGTACTGTTCAAAACAGAAATATTTTACTGTCCTTTCAGTTACTGTGACAAAAGAAGTGTGTTTGTTTCATTTAGGTAACCCAGTATGAACTTAATGGCATAATTTGTCATGAACACAAGGAATATACAGGCAGATTTGATGAGAATGGAAATCAACCATCATCTTTGTAAGAAATTGGATTTGAAACAACTGAAATCTTCTTGCTGTTGATCTCTCCCTGAGTATTTTGTGTTTGTCACATTTTTGTCTCTAGACGCTCTGCCTGCTAGGAGGATCATAATACTAAGCCCTAGTTGAGCTGCTCTTATCTGTAGATCTTAAAGGGATTTGCAAATCTGGATCAGAATTTTCTCTTTTATTTTCAACATGGTTTTGTAAGAGATGCAGAAACCCAGTTGTGCAGCTGGTCATGCAGTACGTCGGTGGTAGGGCTTGGTCCAGAGTCTGTAGCTGCTGCCTGCTGCTCCAGCACCCGGGCTGCCAGTCTGGACAGAGTGAAGGATGTGCTAGAACACAGCAAAAGAAGTATTTTCCTTGACAGTTTTGATCCCACGGGCAGATTAAGGAACAGGAGACTGTAGGGGTGAAGGAACTATGAGGAATGCAGAAATCAGAATGATGTTCTAGATTTTTTTAAATTTGACGTAGTGTTAGGTTCCAAAATCTACAAGTCTGCACGAAGGAAAGAGCTGAGGGTTCTCAAATACTGATTTGCAGTGCCATGTGCTCTGTCTAGCTAAGATACTAATAGATCAGATATCCTTAGTGGGAGGTTACCATAAATTGATGAGTATTGGAGGTATTTCACAGGAACTGGCAATGGTTTGTTTTGCTACATGTGTGTTTCCCGGACATCCTCTTGGCAACTTCTTGCTCTCTACAGCTGCCAGACGCTTTGCCAAGGTCCTCCCAGAGCCTGTGGCCCTAGCTGGAGGAGCAGTGATACCCAGAAGCTGAGCTTTTCCAAGGTGTGTCACTTCAGCAGATCATCAGCATGCTTTTGGACTGGGAACTTGCTGAGGATCAGGCAGTTGTTACACATTTACCAGGGAGGAGGAGATCTCTGCTGGCACGCAACCCCCTCTCCCCATCTGGAATCATTCACTGTTGGTACTGCATCAGTCCTGGATGATAAATCCCTGAGGTGGAGCTGATGGCGGAGCACCCGGGAGCTGCACGTGCTGCCACCTGCTGCCAGTACGTGTCCCTGCCACGAGCTGGCGGCGTGTTCTGTGAGTCAAAGAACCTCTTCCAGCCCACTCCAGTTTATAACAGTCAATCTCTTTGAATAAAGAAGAGGTTGGGTTTCAAAGCATATATTTATATACTGCCACTTCCCACTCTCACCCCCGTGAGGGGGCCATGCCACCTATCCACGCACGCCCTTCTGATGCGCCTTGCTGCAGGAATGCTGCCTGCTGGCCTTCTGTAAGTGCGCAGCGCGGCCGGATCGCGCCCCAGCAGTACAAGTCAAGCTGGGGTTACAGCTTGCACAGCTGCATCGCAGTCACAGGCAGGGGCTGTTGCAGCCGAGACCTAGTTTGGAAAATTGGTTTTGCTTCCTGAGGTACAAAGAAAGAGATGGCCACTCCCTCGGGAAAGCTCTGCTGTGGTGGATTTTAGATAGGCAAAGCGAACAGAATTTGCATTTTCTCTGCAAGTCGCTAAGGAAAGTAGGGGATTGCTTTCTACTGGGACTCCAGATGGAGACAATCTGCTGTAGCATGCAGAAAAATGTATAGGACTTTCAGCTGTTTGCAATGACAGCCAGCTTATTTGATGGTTCATGTGATGGTATCCTCTGTTCTCGAGTTCTCTGGTTCACCCTGGTGCTTTTGACACATTCATCATGTGTTTCGGTATGTTTGCCTGTCTGTCCCTCTGAGAGGTCCAGGGCTGGAATAGTTGAAGAACAGTGAAACTAATGGGGCTGATGGGGCGGGCAAAGCAGACCAGAAGAGGAAGGCATGCTATCAGGAGGTTCACATGCTCATGCCTCCAGTGTGTTTAAATTGTTGCTATTTGATAGTGGATGAACAAGACAGGTTTCACCCAGCTGTTAATCTTTGTTAGAATGATGATAATGTCTGAAGTCTCCTGGCTCAGCTTTCCACAGAGATTTGGGACATGCTGCAGGTATACGTTAGTTAAAAAAAACTAACTGCAGAAAGCCCATCTCTTCTTTGGACCATCTGTTCAGCTCAGAGATATATGTGTCTGTATGAGGAATCATGGCAGTAATTACGATTACTACCAGGTGATCCATCTAATGTAGTGGAAGGTGTTTGGGAGGCGGAGAGGGTAGAAGGAGAATTCTCAGTAAAAGCAACACCTGCTTCTGCCTGCGGTACTTTGGTCTGTGCCTTTCTTCATGGTATCTCTGCTTCTACTTAATTATGGGTATAATGAAGGAACAGGGGTCAGTGGCAGGTGTTCAGTTTGCTCACAGAAACTGTTCACAGGTGCTCCATTCACAGTTTCATATCTGAGCCAAATGCAGCTTTGGCTTCAGGTCTTTCTTCTCTAAAACTCCGTAGGCAATCAGTTGTTATCAGAGCTCTAAGTTTGAGAACATTTTGAGTTCCTGATCTTCAAGGCTTAGTGTTCCTGATACTTCTGCCTCTGTCCGCTCCTTGGACATAGATGTCTTGCTCTAAGTTTTGTTTATCACAAATGCTTTTCAAGGTGTTCTACAAAAAGGATTTTTATTAAACGAGCTTTCTTCTTCTTTTCCTTTGATGGCTGCTGTGAACAGAAAACTGACTGATCTTCAGCAAAGCCCAGTATTTTAGTACACCAAACACTGAGAACTTGGAGGCTAAGGTCAGAAATAGAGCAGGCTATTCAGATACACATCTCTTGAAAATGACTGGAATGTCGTCTTTCTCTCTCTGTTTGATGGAATCAAAAGCTTTTAAGTGATAAAAGAGAGATCAACTTATACCCAAATAGCCAATACCTTAGAGGTTAAGGCATTCACTTGGGACAAGGGAAGCAGAGACTTGAAAAGTGTCCCAGCATGTAACAGAATGACATAACAAAAAAGGAGGTTTTATTATATTTAAAGCTAACAGAAATTTCACACACTTCTCTTTAATCTTTCCTAGCTGAGAATCTATTGTGCAGCATGTTAACAAAAAGTGATGTTAGACAAGGAATGCCATGTGGAACATCTCCCTTTCCACCTCTGCTGGACTTTGTCCTGTAGCCTGGGACAGTGCTCTGGACACAGCTGTATCAGATGTTGTGAGAAGAGGGCACGTCTCTCTCACTCTGATTAGAAATTTTGCTCTTACTGAAAATTCCCACTATATTGTTAAGTAAGATTCAGGGATCTGTAAGTAAATAATTCACATTAAATATTTAAACAATACTTTGTTCTTTTTATGACCCACGATTAACTTTTCTTTGAATTACACTTAGCTGCATGCCTCTCAGATTGTTGAAAGCACATGTGTTTCAATGTCTCTTTTCTGTGCTTACTGTAAAGGAAGTTTAGCTTAGATAGTTCTAGCTATGGTAAAGGCCTGGGTATTGGAATTCCTGCATCATAGCTGAACCAACCTTTCCTGATAGATCAGTATTGACCAGACCCATCTATCTCAGAATTACAGTGCCATAATCAATTAATGAATAAATAAGCAAAGAAGTAATCTGTCGTGTGCTGTCCAAACAGAACAACTCCCTACATTTAATGATGCCTTCTGTTTTTTTTTACTAGCGTGCCAGACCAGTATGTGCCCCTGAGCCTGGATTTTTCTTTCTGTGATCTCTGATTTTAACAAATTGAGTAGTCATTATGAATACAATCCCACCAGCAGAACCATTTGTGCACCTGCCTATACAGGGCACATGTTACCAAAACCAGCTCTTTCACTCTCACTTCTGTTACTGGGTTGCTGTTCTGATCTTTTGGATTGCATCTAGATGGCTATGTAATAAATTTGTTGAGACAGACCATATCTATTTGGCAAACATCCGGCAGCTTTTAATGGCGTGTATGAGAAAATAATATTTTTTTAATTAAAAGAAACTGATTTTACATCAGTGTGTGGAAGTCAGAAATACAGCATTACCCTTGCAAAAAAAAAAGTATGCCTGTGTGTTGCATGTATTTATATTGGCAGGCAGAAACCTGAGTAAAAGGTTCCAGTTTTACTGTTGTTCTTTGACTCATATCCTACAAAATTTAATGAGTGATTTTGCCTTTTCAGCACATCTTCCTGTACTAGGGGTTGATGATGGTGTGGTCAGTAGGAAGTCCAGTCTGGGAAGAAAGATCAGCATAATCACATTTGACTGGCCAACCTGCCCGGCTGATCTGGGCTCTGAGGCCAGTCCCAGCCCCCGTACCTGGGGAGTCCCTGCGGGCTGCCCTGCCTGGCCACCTCCCAGTCACAAGCATCGGCGGGCAGCACTGGGGGCAATTCAAACTGGGAATCACTCTTCCCATTCTTCATTTATAATTTACTTGATTTTAAGTTGTAAGTTTAAAGTGATTCACTTTAGTAGCCGATCAATAGTACAATTATATTATATTATGTTGCCTTATACTATATTACATTGCCTTATATTCTGGATAGGCAAGGGGGTACATGGGTACACTTTACCTGTCTCCTGTATGTGAGATTTGTGGAAGAACCCAAATAACTTGCCTTGGAATACCTGTAACTTTTCTTCAAAAATATTGCATAAACAATTCTTTTTCATTTAAGGGCTGAGAGCAGACAAGTGAAGAGTCCAGTAATAAACATTAGCAATAGGGTTTTTTTTCCAAGGGTGGTGTCTTTTAAATGTCAGGAAAAGGAGACCTTCCTGCTTTGCAGCTTTTAATGACTATTGCTTTGTTTTTCAAGCCTCTTTTGTGGTATTTTCTACTTTGCCGCAGAACTCTTGCAGTTTTTCATTGAAATTTTAACAGCATGGCTGACAGATGCCCATAGAAAAGATCTGTGAAACTGTTTAAGCTGTACTGTTTGTAGGAAATATTCACTGGCAGCTGTGCTATTTTTAGCACTTGTGCTCCAGCTGAGACTTTGCCGTATTCAATGCTTAATTGTCTAATAAAAATCTATACTAAACTTAATAACTTGGGAAGGAGTGCATGACGGAGGAATTACTGTTTTGGTATTAAAACAATGGATGGAGAAATCTAAGCATCCCTTTAACAGACAAAAATTTGGAGTGAATTTATTGTCTATGGGGGTAAAGGTTAGATTTACCCCTCAGTAGGAGCATGGTGGCATTAGTGCCTTGAGCTCCTTTGTTTGCTCTTACAGTGCTGGTGATACCACACTGACCTATACCACCTCCTTTAGAAGTATGTCGTATATGCAGAAACATCAAAACTTAATGTTTTCTGTGACAAATGTGTCAATTCCTACTAGATAAAAAATGAATCAAGTTTTAAAACTTCCTATTAGGAGCCATTGGGAACACCAGAGTGAATCTCCAAGGAGCACTGGCCCTTCTGGTGTTTGCTAGTAAGCTAGAAACCCACATGTAGTGAGCAAGACTTACAAATATCCCACCCCATCTTACTGTCATCAGTAGTGGAAAGAACATCCTCTATTTCCAAAGACACAGTCTTACTGATCAGCCACGCGGTGTGTAACCACCGGTCAGTGCTGCCATGTAGTGTCCAGAGCTACAGTGCAGTTAAACCATAATATTGTGCCCAACAAGTGATACTAACAAACTATGGGGTGGCTTCTACAGTATGTTTAGGATTTGGGGGACCAGTCATTTCATTTGCTTGTGACAACCTGTGAGGTAACACCTTACTGTTTATTTACTTTTTACCTGTCCTTTTAATGACAATATCCTGCAGTTTTGAGAGCTTTGTATTTCCCTCCTTGTTTGATTTTCATGTGTTGTTTCTGTCAGATTTTAAGAGGAACGTTGCAGGAGGTGATTTAAGACTTGCTGGATATGGAGTTTTGATAGACACAAAAGGTGTAGGGGAAGGAAGAGAAGGAAAAGAAAGACAGGAGAACTGTAGCGAGTAACTTGGAACATGGGGGAAGGCTCATGCAGGACAACACAGCCACCTCGATTCAGTGTCAGCAGCTGTAGCTGTGTATGTGGTCTGAGGCAGGACAGTGGGTTTTGCAAGTCAAATAAACAGATTGAAAAGAAGATTTGACTAAAGAACCCAGAATCTTGATGAAATTGGGCAAGTGGAAAGGTGTGTATGTCTGCTGATACCATTAGTGTGGGCTGTATGTCCATTATGGTGTTTGTGGCACTACCTAAAACAGTAAATATCTTCTGAGTGTCTTCATGGGTAACCACAACACTGCCTTACAATAGTTGTTTGCTTTTCTTTAGTGTGCTTCTAAGAACTGCAAATACTTGGTGGACTTGAAAGAAGTCTCAGTTAGATGCATTCTTATTTAACCAGTGAGGTGTCCAGGGATAACTTACAGGAAATCCTATGGATGGTCAGTGACAGAGTAATGGTACAAACTCCTGTAGCTCTGTATTTTTTTTTTACTTTCTTTTGCCCCAAGGTAAGAAGAGAACTCAGGAGTTTTGACTCTCATGTTCTTTCTCTAAAATCATGACCACCATCCCATGTCTGAACATCCCATGGTTCCAGCAGATGCATCTTTAAGAGGTAACTAAATATAGCAGCAGTCATGATACAATTGTGAGAATTGTCAATACTGCTTAAGAGTAATTCAGGAGATTACTATCCAAGGAACAGCTCAATTTATTGCTGTGACAGAAATTTGGAAACCTTACCAACAACTTTCAGGCAATTTGAAGAGTGACTATTGTCTCTCTTTGCTCGTCTTTTGCTTTTTCTCTATTTTAAGTCCTTTCCTTCTGATAGTAACCTCACTTTCCCCTAACAGTGTTGACAAGAGGGGCTGATTACTCTGAAAGGAAATAAGTAGCAGAGTTGCCCCCAAGTAATGCAGAGTGAGGATTTATCTAAAAGCCATAGGTAACAAATGAGAAAGGGGTTAAAACCCCTGATCTGAGCCCAAAAGAGAATCACTTCCAAAAGCATGCTTTGAGGGGTTTCAGCAGACTTTTCATGATCACTTATGTATTAGAGGAAGTTTGTCTCCTTACAGCTGTGGCAGACCAAACAATTTAGACACAGAGCTGCCTTTTAAAGCTTTTAAACCTATATTTCCCTTGAAGGTCTTCTAGTGTGCCGCTAATCCCTTAAGTTATTGCACTGAAGGCACTCTATAATCCTTTAATTTACTCTGCTCTCAATAGAGACAGGGAATGAGCTGGGTCACTTTCCGTACATGGGCATTATCAGTTTTGCTTTTTTTTTTGACTCAGACACTAGCTGAGGGTTGTTTTCTTTCCTTTTAAACACTCCAGAGAGTATTTTAAATTTAGATATTAATTGCTTGTGTGTTTGTGTATATGCATATTAAAAAAGGTACACAACCCCCAGAACTTCCTTAATCATTTTGCTGTTTTATACAGCCTTGGAGTCAGGCTTTTAAACTAAGTTTCCTCAAGCTGCTTTGGAAATCAGCCAATTTAAAAATTGATGGCTTTTTGAAAACTGTGAATTCATACCCAATATACAGCTGGTGATGGTCAAGAAACAGTGTCAACCACAGGTAACTTTTGGAAGCCTCATCTCCCTAGGCCTACAGGAGACAAAGCTTCTGACTGAAATATCTTTGATAGTGCTGAAGGTAAAGCTTTATGGTGATGAGTAACACTAGGCAAGTGTTATGCTCAAATGTTTTTAATAAGTGGAAATATGTAGAGGAATGAAGCTGGGTTAATTAGCATTGATAATATACAGCTGTGGGCTGGCTTCAGGGGTGTCGGGTTGGCCAATGTAGATACGGTGCAGGTGTGGCTGGTTCTGTTAAGTGGTTGAGAGCCAATGGAGAGGGAGCAGCCCAGGAAGAAGCAGAGAGAAGAGAGAAGGAGCACCTGGGGTGAGCTGAGACTAGACGAGGTGAAGGCAGCAGAGGGACTGGTGCGAAGAGTATGCTGGTATGAGAAGGTAAAAGACCTTATTACAGCTTGATAGCTTGGAGAGTGCTGTGACAGAAATCCTCTAAAAGGCTGTCTAGAGCAACACATCAGTTGCCTGAATTTGGAAGGTTTGTCCTGTCTGTTGCTTCTTGCTTGTGTGAGGGACGTGTGCTTTTATTTCAGGTTTGTGCTTGCAAGCCAACTTGGGAATCCTGATCTGCTCTTGGAGATTTGTTTATGAATACTGGCTACTCAGCATTACTTTAGAAATTTATTTTAAGTTGGGCGTTGGAGCATTCATTTTGGGGAAAAGCATGCTCTGCAATTGCGTAGACTTTGAGAAACATTGACAAGAATAAAGACAGACAAAGTTTTGCTTCATTAACATTTACACTGAAAGAAGAATCCTCAGATGCTGAGCACTTAATGTTTCTTTTTGAAGAAACCCATTTATTTGAAGTGCAAGTTTCTTTTGTACATTATGTGCTCACATTTTTGATTTCTTACATTGCTTCTGCATCAGTGAATTTCTTGCAGAGTTAGAGATCAAGCCTGGGCTTGTTCTGAAGTATCCAAATGTAGTAATAGGTGGACTGTTGTAAAATTTGGCATCTGGAGTTAAATTACAGGATGCTTCTTAAGCTTCTTGGTTACTATAGTAACAAGTAATAGTCATCTTTCATGATTAAGCAGTGTCCATGGTAACCAAACGAGCAAGTTTTAAATGAAATTTTCCCTTTACATTTTTAGCAGTCAAAGGTTAACAGTTATTACCTTTATACCCTTAGATGGGAACAGATTTTGATCTGGCTGGCATATTTAAAGTGAGAACATTTGGTCTTCATTTACATAACTTTACTTCTATGACCAGTGGAACTTTGGGTGAATACCAAAATAAAATTTCTGAGAGTGGAGTGCATTAATCTCCCCAGCAAGAATGAATGTAGTTCACGTGTGCTGAATTGTTCTGCAGTGTTGCAGTGTGTTGCTGAACAGCTACTGAATTGCTCCTCGGAGCGGCTGCCATTCAGTAGTGGAGGAAGGAATCCCTACATACACCTTGTGTGTTTTTTAGGACAGAAAATGCAAGTGTCGGTGTTAGTGTAGGTAAGGACATCCTTCTACTCCCTCCCGCTTCAAAAATAGTATGGGAAATGTATAAGTGAATATTGCCCTGATAGATTCCCTTTTTGTCATCTATACATTTTTGTTTATAGGTAAACAGTGGATATGACTTAAAAAAGCATGGCAACACAATCACAAAGCTAGCACAATTGCTATAGGATATTTGCATAAAGGAATGTAATAGTTTGAATGGTAGTTTCTGTATGTCCATCTGTGGCACACTATCGTTAATATGAAAGGAGAAAACATGACTGCTTTTGAATGTTTCTTTCCTGTCTCTTTCATTGGCACTGGTGATGTTTTGATTGAAAACTAAAAAAGTAAGCCTGTAAATCTAACACCTGCAAGTGTGTTTTCAGAGCATGTATGTGTAAGAGAAGCAGGAATACCCACCCACCCACCCTCAAAGGAAAAAAAGTATCAGTCACAATAAATTAGAATTTACAATTTCTAATTGTGGAATGTAAAGCAATTGCTAAGACTCTAACAGCTAGAAGAAAGAAGTGTGAGCAACAGTGGTAAGGACAGGATGCATTTTCAGCAATATTCTGACTTTGTAGGCACAGAGATTGGTTGCCAATGTGTTGCAGGCGCACTGTATCCCGGCATACATGCGTGTGCACACACTCCCATATTCACACACAAGCAAATGCAGAACACTTGTGTAAGCACCTTTAAAAAAAAGTGATTAGGTTAGAAGATAACGCGTATAAAAAGTGTCACTTTCTCGGCTATCTAGTGCATATTAAAATAAAGGTGACTTGTTTCTGTTTGGTGGGGGAACTCTTAGGCCTCCTGCATAAACATTTGGAAAAACAGAAGAAAATTTCTCAGCTAATCCTAACCCTTAATAATTGTAACTGGGGGAAGAACAGTGTTTTCAGACCTTTCTGTCACTGCTGCTTATTAATGCTATATTTTGAGTTGCTTTATCAGGAGAGATACTATATTTTGTCCAGTAGCTACCAAAAATTACTGCTAGCCTGTTAGTTAAAATCCAGTATCGTTCTGGAAGTGTTTCCAATGAAACTGTATCCTAAATAGCCAGTGTTAAATCCCAACCTTCTGCTTTCTTGAACAATATTAATGTTCCTTCAGTGTTAAGGCAATCTAACTTGGATTAATTGGCTCTCAGCATTAAGACTTTTTCAGGCTGATGTAAGAGCTGCATGTGCTATGTGAATTTCAAATCTTAATGTTTGGTCTATTATGCAGATGGATGTGAATAGAGATATGTATGTGACCCCATTTATCTCTCTAATGAAGTGCCATCAATAGAACATCTGTTTTGTTGCTGTAGAAGATGAAACCTCTGATGAATCATGCTTGTAAAATAAGTATTTATTTATTTAATTTGCATTTTGCTAGTACAGACCTGTTACAACAGCCACAGCGCACAACTGAAAAAATGGCCTAGCAATTAAACTGCACAAAATTTTCATTTATACCGTGCTGCTGCTTCGCACATGTAGTAAACTGTTCTGAATCGGTTTGTAGTTCATCTGTCCAAGTTGGCTATAAAGAAAGCTCCCAACCAAACATAAGAACACCTTAGCAATGAAACAAACCTCACCAAAAGGAGACAAAAATGTGGCTGCAGTCTGGATGTGCAGCTCCCATCCCAGTGGGGTTGCCACTGTGGCACTGTGTGCCTCTATTTTTTTAGTTCTCTCTGAAACTGGAAGCAAAGAGGGCCAACGTGCTGCGATGCAATCTGTTCTTGTGAGGTTTGCAGCTCCCTTTTGCAATCCCAGGAGTTTTAATGAAATGGGAGGCCTGGTAGGACCTGTGTCAGCTGCACTGAAATCATGACGAGAGGCTTAGCTGCAGAAGGGACAGTCCGTTCCCCAGCCGCTGTGCTGCAGGGACCCTGTGAGGTTAGCCAAAGGCCATGGGAGACCATCTGGCAGGTGTTTGTGGTGCTCCACCACCACGTGCTGATGGCCGCCTTGTGCTGGGCCAGCAGTCTGCAGGAGCAGCTGGCCACTGATGGTGCCTCAGCCCGCTGGGGCTCGTGGCAGTCTCAAGTGGAAGAGGGTTATATGCTCCGTGCTCTGTCCTGGATGGTGTGTGTAGGTGCCGTAGTTTACATCCATACTGACAGAGGCTGCCGAGACTATAGAAGTTTCTCCTCCTCCTTGGATTGCCTCTGTGAGTCGGCAGCCATGCTGATAAAGTGCTGCAACAAAGCAGCACGGGAACAGTGTTGAATCTTTGCAGAAATGTTAAGCGTGATGGATGAACCTAATTTAAATCTCCCCAGAGCTGACTTCTTGTTCTTCAGACTCCATGTTGCTTGTCTTTATCATCACATAGGAGGAAGCTGATGTTCCACTTCACTTTATCATCCTTGCCAGTTTAGCCAGGGTATTAGTAGTCTCCATGATCTAGTCCCCAACCAGTCTAGAATTTCAGCTTTTTCTGATGTATTTTTTAAGTCTGTGCTTGATTTCAATTTTACCCTGGAGAAAAAGCTCCTAATGCTATGCCGTTAGCAAAAGATGGATTTGTTCTTTAGACATCATACCAAAGAAAGATAAGTATCATACATATTTTATTTTGGAGACTGATAAATAAAGAATAAAAATACCAAATATATAAATATGTATCTAATTCTAAAATGCCAGGCAGTAAAATGGAGTTTGTAATAAAAGCTGCTCAATCAGCATAATTTGCTATTTATTTTTAGAAGGGGGAAGGGGGAGGCAATAACTTTTTGGATGCTTTATATTCTCTTGTCACCAGGTCTGGGGACCTGTGGCTGTATCTTTTGTTTGTGGATTTGATCTGTTTCTTCGGGTTTGTAGCACAGGGAAGTTAGTGTGTGTATTTTCAGACTCTTAATGTTGAGAATTATTTAAGCTTTCCTTTCCCGTTTGTGCTATTTTCTTCTCTTTTGCCCTCTGAGAGTTTGGTGTTGGTTTTTTTTTTCTTGGCAAATATGCCTCATCAGCCTCCTCAGGTAAAGAGCACGTTCTCCATCAGTTCTGCTGCGGGCACAATTCGCCCCGGGTGTCTATGGCCAGGCGGCGGGACCAGGGCTACGTGGCCAGGGCCGAAGCGGTCAGCTGGCCGGCTGGGCAGGAGCGGCCCTCGGCAGCGCTGAAAGGTGCGGAGGAACGTCCAGAAGAACAGGGAAAGGCCTCGGGGCGATCAGCGATACTGAACATCAGCTAAACCCCCACCGCCAGGGAGAACCCCCCCCGCCTCCCGCCGGTGCCGGGCGCGGGGCTCTCGCAGGCAGCGGCTGGGGCTGGGCCGGGCAGCGAGGGGCTGCCGCTCCCTCTAGCGCATCCCGCAGCCGCAGCGCTGCGGCACGGAGCGGCGCTCCCCGGACCCCACGGCCGCGGCCGGCAGAACCACGGCTTGCTCCAGCCTTGCGGGTTGCAAGGCCTGACAGAGCTTTCCAGGAGGGAAGAAGCTGCAACACTGGGCAGCCAAAGCCCACAGCAAGACAAGAGGAAACGGCAGCAAGTCCCTTTTCTGCTTGTGCGCATCAAAAAGCGCCTCAGCGTGCCGCTGGGAAAAGAATTCTCTTATTCCTTAATATTAGAGAAACTATAGGAAAAGAGACACTCCCAGTATGCAGAAAAATAGCACGGCTTTTTTCAGTACTAGATGCAAGAGCCATTAATAGTACTTGCTCGGGAGCAGTATGAGGAATATTAAATACTGCACAGTACCCGCTCTCTGGGAATCTGACACAGATGATATGAGATCCATTAAAGTGCACGGCATGCTATGGCAAAGGTCAGTGTCACTTCAAATCATTATTTAACAAAGGAAAAGCTCTTCTTCCAGGAGATCTTAGTCCCCCTCTAAGAGAAGATGGTCATAATTTTTAGCTGATGGGAAAATGAGAGGTCCGATGTTTTCTGTGAGTTGAATTGTTTTCCAGCCACTTCTAATAAGGCTCTTCAGTTCACCCAACTGTCCCGGCCACCGTTCTTGTAGCTGCTGAGGATTGTATGGCTCTGAGTGGTGCTTCAGGTGCCTTTTTGTGCTTTCAGGCAGGGGCACGCTTGAGTCAGAGGAAGCATTCTCCCTGGTAAAGTGAATATAGTGTTTTTGTCGTCTGTGAGGGAAACAAAGGTGGTGGTAAGAAGCTGGATCTGTTTGGTGTAGTCACCGTGGATACCATTAGCTATAGGCATACAACCAGCCTCTAATTGTTTAATTTTAATATTTTGTGCCAGAGCATAGCACAAAAGGCAAGTAAGGATGTCAGTTTATTTTTTTGTTTTGTTTGTAAATGATTACTTAGGTGAGGTTTGTTTGTTTTTACAAGCTGTAGTTCTGTAAACAGTGTCCTTGGTGGTCTGAAAAGGTAGTGAGAGCGTGACAAAATGTGAAACTATTTTTGCTCAGATCATTAGATGAGGTGGGGGGTAAATCACTGATTCTGATGTAGAAGAGTTGTGGGTACAGCCAGTGGGATTGCTGTGCTCTAAGTATATTTAAGTTAGAGATTCTACGATGCAAAAAAGAAATAATTTTGTTCTAACCTAAAAAGTAGTGGTGACACAAGGTTTCATTAGTCTAGAGAATACTCACTTCGAGTGTTCATTAGCTTTGCTTTTAGATGAGTCTGATTTTTTCAGAGGGCAGCATTACCTGCCCTAAACTTTTGCTTCATGACCGTTTTTATTTAAAAGTCAATTTTATTGCCTAATAAAGGTTTGACTTTTAATTAATTTTGTGTGGCATAATGGTTATAATATTGCTGTAAGGAATCAACTGGAATTCACTGAGGGATCAGCAGGGCATTGGGTGATATGTTCCAATAAATAGTTCTCCAGGTAATTTAACAACAAAACTGGCCTTGCAGCTGTATTTCTTGTTCAGCTGACGAGAGCAGGAGGAGAGTGTTGGCAAGGGCATTCATAACCTGCCAGTGCTTCTTAACTGACCTTTGTCCACTGGAAATGAGGCATTTTTGCGTCTCTACTTTCCATTTGGAGTTATTCATGCCTCGTGAAGAGAAAAGTTGGCACAACTCAGTATTTATTATTTTCTGTCGTCGTTTATTCCCAGGGTAATATTCCACTTCTTAAAAGTGCCGCTATTCTAACAGCAGTTTCTAAATACCCCTTTGGATTCAGATTAAAGATCCATCTTTCCTCCCGGACTCATGTGGCCACCTAAAGCTGTCTGAAATGTAGATTTTTCTGCAGCCTCTCTTGAGTATTGGGAATCACGCAGACACGACAAGTATCTACTCTCCAAGGACTGTTTTTAATTCATAAATGCTAGTTACCCATGTTAAATCACTTCTGTCACTATGTGTCTCCTTCTCTGCTCTGTTGGGTTTGTAGTAAGGAGTTATTAGATAATGCAGAAATTAGAGGAATAACACCTAAATTCATTAAGCAATAAAATTAATTCAGAGTGTAATTGTACGAGCCAGAGACCGGTAATTCCTGTTCCCGCTGGTTTCACAGAAACTCCACCCGGTGAGCTCTCTGGGGCACCCTGGCGCTGTCAAGCTCTGAAGCCAAGGGGCAGGACCCGGAGGAGCACACCTTCGCTGGCGGATCAGTGCCCAAGGTCGGCAGCCAGCCTGACCTCTCCGAGGGCTGCCGGCAGGATCTTTTCCACCAGCTTTTGGTTCTGATGAACTCTTGGGTTTCTGCATGACATCCGGACGATCTGGGGAAGTTTGTTGTCCTCTAAAGTCTCCTTTCCTTAAAGCACGTCACTGCGGTACGGTGCAGGGACCTGGCCTCCTGCCGCGTCTCCCCAGAGCTGCTGGCTTGTCCGGCATTCCAGTCATACTTCTCTTTCTTGCTGCCTCTGATGAAGTCATCATCTCTACCTCTCTTATTCCTGGCTTGTTCGGAGTGCCATGGCATGTGCGTTGCTGACAAGCACGGCTTCCTTCTGGTGAGTTGAGGGAGACCTTTTCTCATTGCTACCTTCTCTGACAGTCATTCAGATTTGTACCTCCCTTTCTTGTTTGGAGTTGGAACAGTTTCATATCAGAAAATCAACTTGCTGGGAAGTGCCTCCTTGTTATTCCTTCCAGCTGGTTCTTGTTGCTTTTGTTCATACTGTCTCTTCCACTAGCTGATCCCTGGAATTGCGTGTGAGAGGAGAGCAGGAGAGGGGGAAGGCGTGAAGCGAGATGAACAAACAGAAGGAGTTAATGTATTTCATTCCCACTAGTGAGAGCATAATCCTGATGTTCTCTTGGACTAGCTGTGATTCACAAGAGCAGGTAATTCAAATGTAAAAACATGTCACTTGCTAAGTGAAAAGTAAACAGTATTAATATTTGTTTGTGTGTTTGTCACACACAATGACCTGCTCTGTAGCAGTGTCTGAGAAGTTGCAGCAAAGAAAGCAGTGTTGTTGAGTGGGTTAAGCAAGAGCTCGGGTGCCAGGAACTCCTCACAGTCTGTTCTGCTGCTGATGTCCTGGGAGCCCTGGTGGGGATTGCTGCGCTGCTCTGTAGCTGTTCTGCAGCATGAAGAACAGGCATGGAAGAGTGTAGTAAGGAATTATTCTGTCAACTCAGGAGCCTTGAATTAGTTAAACAATTCAGATGTGTTTATTACTGTACAGAAACAGTTTCAGAAATATTCATAAGCTCTAGGTCCTAAATTAATGTGCGATGTTTACAGCACTGTGTGTCCTGTTGGCAGTGAACTCAGCAGGATACTTTCAACTCTGGCAGCTTAAAAAAACATCCTGGCGCAACACACAGCAAGCAGCATTTTGGACCCAGCTATGTGTCATAACCTGGGAGAGGTTTCAGGGGGTTGATAATTTCAAGGAGATTTCTCTTTGAAGATCTTATCCTGCGCTGGGGAAAACCCAAAACTTTACAACCTTCTGTAAATATTTGGAAATGCAGGAAGCGCTTTTGTTTGTTTCTTCTTGCTTCTGTGATTGTATAACAGGGACGAGCCCCAGCGCAGTGCCGGTCTGTGGCAGACATTGAACAGTGCTGCTTCAGGGGAGGTTTAGTGCGTGTTCATGGAAAAAAGGTTGGGAGGGCCCACAGGAGCACGGTTCTACAACATGCAGGGGGAAAGGAAAACAGCGTGAGTAGAAATGCCTGGTTATCCTTTGGCAAACTTAGAAAACTACAGGAACAATGTCATAAACGAGGAGAAAACTAGGAGTTTCTGTCAGAATGGCCACAGCCCTCTTCGGAGTGACTTATGAACCTTTTCCAGTCTAATTTTGAGATTTTTTTAGAGCTTCTAAAAGGCCAGGTAATGTAATTAGGTGGGCCTGCCTGATTCAGCTGTCCAACAGTAATCAGACAACTTCTTATTGCTCACCAGTTTATATATATCCCATCCTTTATGGGGGTATTGCGTTGTGGGCTGGTGGAAATGGCAGAGAATCAGAAAGCCATCCCTTTCTGTGGGCACCTGTGCGCTCTGGCATCTCTGCTGCTGGGTAATGTGGCTTTCCTCACTACACCCAAGGAATCTGTTTTCAGATCCAGTATGCCTGCACTATAATCCTCATTTAATAGACTGTCACTTAAGTGATTTTCAGGCTTCTGTGTCATAAAAGAAAGATTTGGAGGTTTTAAGTTCATAACAGGTTCAGGACTTTGGGAGAGCAAATAGTGTCCTGAGATGCTGTGTGTCTAAGTCCTCATATCAAATCTGATGTGAGCAAATAAATGGACAAATGAAGGTATAATCCTGGAATTTCTATGAGCTGGCGGGTAGTGTTAAGCTAACAGAGAAATTCAGTGTCTAGTGAGGATGTTACCTGATAATACTAAGTGCTTCTGGAAATGTCATTCTGTGGTTAGCTGCCTGCAGTAATACTGTTCCTCATTCTGGAATCCTTTATTTTGGGATACAAACTGGATGGTGGACGTTCATTAATGAAACTTTGCAGTGTTCCCATGGGATTTTCAATTTTTATCATTTTTTTCAGTTTTTATCAATTCTGAATCTGATTAAAAGCATTAAAACATCCAAGGGTCACGCTGTGAGTCTGTAACAGAGGTCAGCCTAGGACCGTGGGCTCTTTGTGCTGTTGAGAGCTGTAACAGAACTGCCATGGAGTGTGTCCAGCCAGAAATGGAGTGGAAAAGGCTGAAATCAGATACTGAATCTGATCTCTTGTAGCTTGCTTGTCTTATGCACAAATGGCCAAATTTGTCAGAAATCACAGAAAATGGAGCTGGAAGGGATTTCAGGAGATCATCTGGTATCCATCTGCCCCAGGAGAGGTGAGAGAAGGAAGCTTGTCCTACCTGAACCTTGCCTGACAGTGAGAGCTCTGCCACAGATAGGTTTAAGATGGGCTTGAACATACATTTATCTTTTCAGACAATCAATTCCGATGTATAACTGTTTGTGTCAAGAGAAGACTTTTTCCACTGGCTAATGTAAATATCTTCTGCTGTAAATTAAGACGTTTCTTCTTCAGCCTCTAGCAGCTACAGAAAGAGGTTTTATTGCCTTCAGCAACCTCTGCTATGGTGGCTGGCTGCTGTGGTGTTGCTGTGGGCTTGCTACAGCAGACATAGCTAATGCTGGTCTCGAGGCAGGGTAACCCAGGCTAAGAATTTTCCTCTGACCCTGAAGAAGCAGAAAGGGCAGGTCAAACTTTTATGTGTTCATGCTGTTTGCTGTGTGAAACTGTTCTGCCGTACATTTCTGGTAGTTAGGAGTTACTAATTTACCTGTAAGCTATTTTTACTTCCCTTTAAAACAAACAGCTCCCCCCGCCAACACCCACACCCAACCCTCCTCCTAGTTATTTCTGGTTTCTTATAAAGAGTTTTGTAATATGTCTCACCTGCAAAGCTTCCCCTCTGCAGTGAAACCCACAGTGCTTAAGTTAAAATGGATAAATGACTCCAAACACTTCATGAGCCATAAGCTTAAGAATAATAGGAGGCTTTAGGTCCTACCCCATCTCTGTATTTTGGTCAGGGTCAAACTGGTGTGTTTGAGGCTGTGCTTTGAATATGTTTTAATGATGAAGTAAGAATTTAAGAGTAAAGTTTGTGACTTCAGTGCAATCAGCCCCAGATACTAATCAGCCCCGGGTCATAACACACTCTCCCTTTCTCTGGAGAGGTCTGACCCATGTGGTTGAAGGAGGAAGCAGATCGACAGATTACCGAAAGTGAGACAATTGTGCCCTTTGGTCTCACAGACCACTGTGGTGCAAGTGAAAAGTGCAGGAATACCTGTATGGAACAGCAAGTACTGAAGGTGAGCGGTGCGTCGGGCTGGGGAGCACAGCTCTGTGCCTGTGCTGAGGGCCTCTGGGGAGAGTAATTTCTTGCAGCTGCCTTTCACATAATGCCATAGTTCCTGATTTCCAGACATATAGACGAGAAATGCTTTAAACAATGTTTGTTTTTCTGGTCACTAAGAAAATGCAAAGCAGCTTCTTCAGCTGTCTTATCATCTTGAACTCACTTTCAAAATGCTGTAATCAAGTAGTTTCTTTATGATAGTCCAAAAAAAAAAAAAAGGCTGCTACTCAAAGGAACGGGGTGGGAGCCTTAGTGTGAAAGGAGTTAACACCAAAGGACTTGATTGCCTCCTTGGGATTCAAAGTGCAGCATTCTGTGGAGAAAGTGCCCAAGACACTAGAAGGCTTGACTGGAAGTTGTGAAAGCAATGAACTGGCTGATTCTGGCTGCCTGGCTTTCATACAGGTTACGTGCCTGCTGGTGAGGAATTAGGAGCGGGATCTGCAAGGAAGATGTTGCTGAACAGGCACTTCACCCAGTCCATGGGTGGAATCTCACAGCCTCTCCTTTTGGAGTAGTTTAAGAAACATCTCAGGAAATGTTGAGTGGAATTGCAAGTATTAGTTGTTTCTTACAGATCCCGGGTGACGGCAACCTTTGGCAAGGGGAGAACCTTGCTAAGGGGCCAGCCCTCCTTGCCAAGACCTGATGGCAGCAAATGGCAGATTGCAGAGGCTGAGAATCGGCAAACAAGCCATGTCTAAGTTTCACTGGTTATGGAAACATCATTGTTTGAGGCATTCTGAAGTATTTGTTCCATCTTTAGATTTCTTTGCACACTAATTTCTAGAAGACTCCCTCTAGCCGAGTCTACCATTGAATTTCCTTTTGTGGCAGGTATTCTTCAGAATACCTCTTTCCCAACCAAGGATCCTAGCAATGATGTAACACTTGTTGGCATGCGTGTTGCCTGTGGAATCGTGTATTAGGAGTTCCCCCAATGTCTGTTTCAGCTCCGCTTCTTCATTTATCTTTATGCTCATAATTTTTAAAAGGAGAAAACTGTGTGAAAAATCTGTTTTTTCAGTGTCATTTTGAAGTTGTTAATTTACTTTTTTTTCTGCTTGGATTTCGTATTGTTTAGTAAAGAAACTCAGTGTTATATATCCAAATGCTGTCTTTCAAAAGTTATAAGGTTTTCTATAGATCAGAAGGGTTTGTTGATAAGGTCACATGGAGGACAGAAACTATTTGTGGAAAAGAAGCCTACAGAAAGGGAGAAATGCAGTAAACAATACTCCAACCCAATGGATGTTGATAAATAAAAGGGTAGAGAAGATTCTGGTGCCTGGGAGAATAAGAAGTATGAGGTTCATTCACCTTCTTCAAACCTTGCACAGTTCTGTGTTCAGGAGACCATGATTTGATGGCAGCAGACAGTATTTTGATATGTATTAGTGTGTGGCAAAAACCCAAACCAAAACAAAATGGCAAAACCCTTTCCCTGGCTTGTACCTTACCAAGGTATTTATATACCACCTGATATTTGTTTGAATTTTGTACCCATTTTTAGATTATTTTTGAACGGTTTTGTGCCGATTTTGAATGTAAAAATCCTTCAGTCCTTTAAAGTCTTCTGTCTGTGAATGAAAATTGTAGGGTTCCCAGTGCTGGATGTGGTCAGTGCTCCTGCAGGGCAGGGACAAGCAGAAAAGAATCACTTGGCTCAAAAGAATCCCGTGTGCTTAGTTTCAAAGGAGCAGCAAAGGAACCGGTGTTTGAAAAAGAAGCTGCGTTACTCAGAGGTTTGCTCAGGCCTTTGTTTTGTATTCCTCATACTTTATATGGGCTTAAACTCCGCTCGTAAACATGCGTCTGTACGAAGAGATCTATATAAAGGTATTTTCTCGACTCGCAAAGCCAGGCGCAGATCTCTGGCCCCCGTGGGCCGGTTCATTCAGAAGGCTGTGCAGGGAGCCCCCTTGCCTCCTGCAGAGCTGCACCACTGCTCCGGGAGGAGCATTCTTCAGCCCTTGTGCCATATGCCCGCTCCTGAGAACACTGTAGTCCAGACACCTGAATTTTTTTCTTGAAATTATTACCAAATGCCTACTTGATCATGACCACAAGCCCTGCCCAGTTTCCAGACTCCCTGATCAAAAGAACGGAGATGATGCAGGTCTGCCTTTTGGGCCATGGACATGCTTGGCTAGTAATGACTCTCGAATGATTTGAGAAGGGAAGCTTCTTGCAAGGTCTGAGCGTCATTGAGCGGCAGCTTGGAAATAGATCTATTTTAATGAGTTCCATGGTGCTTTGAAAGAGGGTTTGTGAACCGAGGAAACACCACCTCATAATGCTGTTGCTGACTTTACCGAATATCTTTCTAAATCTTCTCAGTGTTAGGCGTATTTGTTAATTTAGCCTTTTCAGCCCCCTCCCTTCCTCACCAGCAGGAAAGGCGGTAAGTATTCCTACCCACATTTTAGACTTCAGCAAATGCAGCATTTAATAATTTTTTCCTAGTTACAAAGCAAATTGCTAGAGGAATTAGAGAGGTAACTTAAGCATCAAATGCCTGTAACCCCATTAGCAGTTTCCCTTAGGAGTATCAAGTACACAAGTGCACGCTTCTGTACTTTGCATATAATCCTCACTCAGCTCAATACATTTTCTGTTTACTTATCTGCAGACTGGAAATAATGATAATGCCAACCTGTCAGGCATTATCTGAAGCTTACAGTTGTATAAAAAATGCTAATTGTTGAAGGTGAAAGTCTTCCTGATTGAACGTTGTTCTAGGCAGCTGTGGGAAATGTGAGCAGATACAGCAGGGTGGTTGTGTTGGCTTATTTGTAAGGGCATCTCAAAGGAAGAAGCCGTATTTTGCATGGCCTGCTGATGTTCCTGGACTGTTCCTGTGCTTCTGTGTTTGTAACTGTCCTTTGCTTTCTGTACCATCCACAGAGTCCCCTCCGGAGAGGTGTGGGCAGAGGCGCAGCATGCCCAGTGGGGTCACTGAGAAGAACCCCACCATGGAGCCTGCTGCCACAACGCCTTTCCGGGTCACGGTAAGTGTCTCTCCCCATCTGAATGATTGTTATAGCATCTTAATGATTATTGTAGGGGGTTCCCAGATGGAAAAAGAACTTTCTCATCCTGAGAGGAGAGGTGGCCTAGGTGAAACTAGTTGATTACTTACTTTTAAGTGGATGTAGTGTTGTTAGATACTGTTAGCAACAAGCAATTCTAAACTTTTTCTTGGTGAAGCAAGAAGTTGTGTATGAGTCTGGAGTGGGTTTGCCTAAGTTCTTTCACTTGGGAGACTTTCCTGGTGATGTTTCCTCTGTGAATCCTAGGGCAGTGCAGAATATTCATAGATGTATTTACTGGTCCGCAACTGTACAGTACCTCCTCATCCTCCTACAGAAAGAAAACCTGTAGAAGAACCTGTCATTAACTAACAGGTAGCCTGCCAAGCTGGTGATTCCCCAGAGCCTGGTATCCTCTCCCAGCAGGAGCCTAGAGGGAGCCACACACTGTTTTCCATTTCTTCAATCCTTTTGCTTTGAGATGCTCTGCTAGTATCACTGTTCTGTTGTGAGCACAGTACGTAAAGAACGGGAAGTCATTTGGGAGTGGAACAGAGCAGCATCACTAACATGAATAACAGCGATACCAAAATCAAACAGGACAAAGAGGGTCTTGCTGCATGGGGAAAGGCACCACTGTGTCCATTTTACAGAAGGGAGCCAAAGACCTAAAGAAGTCCGAGCCAGTGGTTGACCGAGGGATCTGTCCGTGCTGAGCCCTAGCTCTGTGATGCTGCAGATGATGGAGTAGCTGCCAACAGTTTCACTGCAGCGTGAGGAAATATCAGGAGCCCAACCACAGGACTCCCTTCTCCCTATCCTCTCTGCGCTCCTACAAGATCAGATGTTCGGGCTGGTTCATACAGTCCCTGCCAGGCCTGGGAGGTCAGTTCTAGAGTGAGTTAAGCGTCTTTGTTTCTTCTTTAGTTACAATGTGCACAGTGGTATTTACCACTGTCTCCCCACTGATACAAATCACCTAACATCCTTCAGATATTAGTTAGACTCTACAGTGGGTCATGGTAGTTTTAATCAGAAGGACTGTTTTAGCTAACAACAATATCAAATCCAAGTAATTACTTAATTTAGGAATACACTCAGCGGACACATAAAAGCACAATGGTGGGATCAAAGTAAATATTTTTTTGAAAGTGGGCAATAAACATGCAGCTGAGAGTAGCGGGTTGTTTTTTTTTTTTTCCTAATGTATTGTCAGCCTGGACATGTCTATAGTTAATGCAAGAGACTCTTGGAAGGCTGGGACTTTGTAATCAGCTGAAGTTACCAAGATCTTTCAAGTGACATTTAGGGTAACCTCCAGTAATAGAGAGAAACCTAGTTAGAGATTTAAAAAAATAAGCACAAGAATAAAGTATACACAGCTGGATATATATATATATATATATATATATACCCAGTATGAGTGATAGCCAAGGCAATCAGAAGGTTGTATTTCCAAGAAGAAGATGTCTTCTATATGTGGATAATAGGTTTGCACACAGGTATCTTTCAGATACTCAGATTATTCAGAGAAGAAGCAAATGGTCTTTGAGCTGCTTTGCTCAGTACAGGTTTTCTCGGCAGGCCACACCTACTGTACAGGCTCAGCGGCTTCATAACAAACCTAGGTAGGTAGAACCAGAATTTCAAAGGAAAGACAATGGTGCAATCTAAAAAAAAATATCTGAGCACACCCAGTTCACCTGAGAACATTTGCCCTGATGAATGAGTCATTAATAGCAGTTTGTCCAAGTAGTTTATTTTGGTTCCATAAATTCTAAGTTTGTGAATGCATAACATTCTCTGTGGGGCTACATTCTGTAGCCATTACACACAAACACATGCTGAATGTATGAAAGCATGTTTTTTGGTACTGTCTTGCTAAATGGGATGGGAAGAAGTGATGAAAAGAGTGAGTGGATGGCAGGAGATTAGTTCTGTTTTGAAGGAGTGTGTACAGCATGTGGCAAATACTGAAGACAATGAAACAGAAAAATAGTGGAGTATGAGATGTCTTTAAGCATTTGCTGTGAGGACATGTTTGGATTTCTTTTTCTGGAGATGACGAAAGTTACTCTCCTAAGAGCTCTGTGTCAAAACACAGAGGGATTATTATCTTTTGGTCTGATTCCTCTTGTGGTGTCACCTTTTTGCTAAGCAAGGTGCATCTTGTTTCAATGCCAAGAGGAAAACTAATTTTTTTCTTTAATTCCCTTGTTCCACAAGCCTTATATCCTCTATCTGAATTGATTATCAGTTACAAATGCTCTAAAACTCTGAGCACGGCAGACAGAAACACAGTAAAGCTAACTGAATAGGCATGTTTTTGCTTTGTGCGTTTCATTTATCAGAATCTATCTATCGATCTCTGTAAACGAGTATCTTTGAACCTTAAACAATGTACTACTTGTTGATGAAAAAAGGCAAAGAATGATGGGAAAATCTGGATTCTTTGCAAGACAGAGGATTTGGGAGTGTTTTTCTTAGTGTATTGTAGTCAGTGAAAATAAAATGCTGTTTATTCCTTTTCCAGTGGCCTATCTCCTCCTTTGTGTTTTTAGAGAGTTATTCCTGTCTTTAAGCAGGTTAGCTCTTGATAGTGAAAAAGCCTACACAGGATGTGGTTGCTTGCTTTGTTTGGCTCTGTTATTCAGTATGAATTAAATAAGCGTGGTCATCACATGGGTAATACACAGCATTTGTCTTCTCTGAGTTACAATCCACTATCATCTCATTTCTGTTCCTGCTCAGCCTGCTGAATGTTATTGCCATTAATATGAATGGCTTCATTACATACAGTTTCTATGGCTGCCCAGATTTCAGCAGATGTCTGACTTAAGAAATATATTTTCCCTCACCTTCCTTCATTAACCAGATGAACATTAGCAGTCAGTCCACTCCAGCCACTGGGAATAGTAATTAGTGCTTTAGTTTAGTGGTAATGGGATTATTACTTTTGAGCCTGCTGCTGTAGGTTTTGATGTTGTAAGCTTTTCATACTTTACAGCTGATTGTTCTTCCCTGACATCTCCATCCTTCTGCTGTTGAGTCTCCAAGGGACTAGTAAGCTCAGGAGCCATTGAATTCAGCTCTTTTGGCAGTGTTGTGCTCCCAGTTTCTTTCTTTCATTTGAAAACCAAAGCAAACTAGGGTGGAAGTGCTCCCTTCCTATACAGAAATTTGCTAGGCAAGTTGCAGTTAATTGGGTATTTTATAGCAGCTTCAGAAAACAATAGCTCATGCTAGTTTCTTTGAGTTATAAAATATAAGCTTGGAAATCAAGTCTTAAGATTTATACATCTTAATATGCGAACTGGCTGTTCTTACTCCTGCCACAAAAAGACATTTTTAATAGCTTCTTGAACGTGAAAAAAATCTTCCCTAGTCTTAGTTATCTCATGTTGTAAAATGATTATTTTCCATGTAAACTCAGTTAACTTCTGTGCTATCAGAGCTTCGTATGGTCTGACGCAGTCTAATTAGTTCAAGTCTCTAATCCAAGTAACTGCTCATCTGAGGTCCCTAGTTGTGAACCTGCTCTAAGCACCAAGTTCAGTATTCAGTTTTTAGTCTCTGTCTGATTGGAAAACCAGGAATGCATTTCACATCACCAGCTGTAGTGCTTTCTGTGGACTAGAAGAAACCTTTCTGGCTGCTGCATCTGTGCCCAGAAACAGTAGATTCGGTGCATGTTTTATACAGGATAATATAACAGGTTTACAGCAGGAAAATTCTGCTCCTAATGAATTTATTATACCTGATACAGTCACAGAAAAGACAGAATGCCCTCTCCTACATGTTTGCAGGTGACATCTTTAGAGTTAAATGGCCTTGTTGGAACCCTTCCTATTTGTCAGGATTCTGCCCCTTGAATTAAGAGACCTAATTAACAAGTGCTTCAAGGAAAGTCAATACCTAAGGATAGAAAAAGACGGACAGAAGGCTTGACTTCGCATGAGATGTCAGTTAAAATGTTGCCTTCTTAGGCAGTGACCCAGTGCCATCTCCACTGAGAATGGGGAATTGGCAGCAGCTGATAACGCTCCAGCTGTAGGCACGAAGGTAACCAAGGGCAAACGCTGGACTCTTCTCCGTGCTCAAGGGGAGGTGAGTAAGGCCTTGCTGTTGATTGACAGTTACCTTTTAGGAGAATACAGAGAAGCATTTAGCCTCTCTGCATTGAATCCAAATAGCTTAATGTGTGAGATGGGTTAACCCTGAAATTTGTGCTGTATTTTATCAAATACTGGGACCAGAAGATAAGCACTGCTGGGTACTAGATAAATCCTCTTGCGACACCCACCTTGTAGCGTGGAGCAAGTCAGGAGCAAGGGTGGGATGGCTGGGCCGTGCTGTGTAGGGGCTTCTCTCCCATCCCATTAGAGTGCCGCCATCTGTCGACTGCTTTTATTAGAGCCTGATCGATTTATTTCTCCGCGCAAATCTCCCAGGCCAAGCAGAAGTCCAAATTGCCGAGGGACTTGTGCAAAACAGTTGGACTAAGTGATTGGATCAAGCAAGCAGAATGATTTCTTGCTGTTCGTCTACCTCACTGGCGGTGCAAGGAGCTTCCCTCCAAAGAGAGTGAATTAATATGACATGTGTAGTCTGAATATTTCTAAATGGTTTGAAAATGTCTCTCTGCCTTCCTTACTGAGTTCTGTCTGAGGAAGCATCTGGATGCCCTCTTATCCTGAAATGCTAGATACCGTTTAGGATTTTCTTCTCTCCAGACCATTGAGCCTCAGTTCTAGTAGCAATCATTTGCTTTCCAGGACCTCAGAAAACACTTCTGTGCTGCTTCTAGTACACCCCCCGGCCCCCCACCAAAACAAAACCAAAACACATTGCAGCTGTAAGTTACATGATCCAGCTGTCCATTGAGTAAATTGTATTGGAATGGAAACAATTCTCAAAGAAGCTTCAAAGGCCAATCCAGTGGTATAAACACACTCTTCACCAACTCGTCAGTCATGAAGATGAGTATTATCTCCTCATTTTCTCATGTTCCTTCATCGTCTGCTTGTTGTCTATTGTTTTGCACTTCAAGTGTGATGTCTGGGAGCAGGACCTGTCCTTTGTGGTTCTTTTGTCATTGCTCTGCCTTTCAGACCCTTTAATAATGAAGCATTTATAGTCACAAAGAAATAGAAAATCTTTTTAGGTTTTAGTTCTTCTGCTTGTAATGTCAACTTGTTTTCTAGCAGTTTTTCTGCCTGTTTGTGTTGGGTAACCAGCTGAATTTACAGTGATATGTTATAAGCTGCTCTTATGGCATTCCTCCATCTATCCTATTTATTAATCTGTGATAAATGAAGTATTAAAAACAAATGGCATATCAGTAAATGGAAACTCTAGAGAGATGAAAGTGAGTAACTTTTCTACCATTCCTCTTCACTGAACATAATCCTGAATAATGGGATCCTAGTTCAAGCTGCTGTGGACAAGATACTGAAGGATTTCCCCCCAATTTTTTGCCTGTGCATAATATGCACTATTGTCCATTTCCCCCTCCTAAATTTTATTTTTGTTTTCAAAAGCAGTCACATAATTTGTATTTTAATAGTTTGACTTTGTTTGAATTTCTCTTCCTATATTATGTGAAGAGCTGAATGGTGCTTCCCTCAGCATGATCGCCCCATCTTTAATTGAAATGTAATTGTTTACTAAACCATTCCAACTAGAAGAGAAAATTACTATCATTTTGGTCTGTGGCTGCATACATTAAAGTACCCCTTTTATGGGGACTGAATTTAAGGAGAATAGGAACGTTATCAGAGATGATATATAAACATAAAGCTATTATCATTAAACTGTCAACTGCAACTGAATTTGGATAACCAGTGTTAGTGGCAGCAAGAAATGTGTAAATTACTTTGAGAATGTATCTGTCAATTCAGTCACTGTTTCTGGAACAGGACATGCAGGGAAGCTTTGCCGTTTCTGAGCATTTTAGGGATTGGAAGAAAAATGAGGTTGTTTTGAGCATTTGCAGTTATTTCTAGTCTCACCGGTACTGTTTTGCAAAAATTAGAACTGCTAACCTGAATGTCAGATTCTTTTTTTGTCAGGTGCAACAACAGCAGGCAGACTTTGTACTCTTAGAGCATCTTTTGTTGATGGATTTCCAGACTTTTCACAAAGGTGGCTAGTGTCGGCACCCTCATTTTATAGCTGGGAAAACTGAGATAGGGAAAAGTTAACTAACTTAAATTTGATCGTGCAGCAAAGCCAGGAAATATGTCCTGAGCTGAAATTCTTAATTTTTAATTCCCAGTCCTGATGTTAACCATGAGCTAAGCTACTCCTGATTACTTCTCTGAAATCCTCCTTCAGTTTCAAGAGAATTATGTATTCTTCTCAAACTTGATGCTGTCATGTAAAAATGAGTGAGTGGTTTTCTGGACTCCTAAGTCATTGTTCCTGGGTCAGGCATGCCTGGCTTTCTTGCTTTCATTGCCAGAGAAAGTTGTCAATCCACTTGTTATTAAAATTAGATCTCTCTGTCTTATTTTTCTAAGTCATCTTGTTAACATAAATCTCTAGGTATTTTTTCTCTTTAATTTTTGGAGGTACTTTATGAGACATGGGATAAATTCTAGTTAAGGCATGAAACATAGATTTTGTTTTAAAAAAGGGAATCTTTACACAGACTCAGTGTTACCTAGAACAGGAGTTGGAAAAAGAAACTGATGGTAAATATGTTTAACTATTTGAGTCTGACCTTTAAAAGTCTTAAAAAAAAAAAAAAAAAAAAAAAAAGACTAAAAGTCTCAAATCTTCTAAGTAAACTTGGAGTTTCCCATTAGGGGAGTACTGGAAGACAGTGTGGTTAAAGATACGTGGGATTGTCAGATTTGAGCACAGAGCTGTAGTTCAAACCACGGTGGATTTATTATGTGCATCAAGCGGGAGACAGGAGTGACAGGATAAAAGACATGGTGCTATGACCTGCTTCACTGAAAAGGACTCAGCAAGGCAGGGTATGGATTTTTTTTCATTTTTGAACCGAGTATGCTTCAGGGAGGTCTCTTTTTCAGAGCCTTCAGCAGTCTAAAGGATAGTTTCACAGAAAGGAAGAGGCATAAGGGCTCATCAACAGTGTAATTCACACACCGAGGCCACTTGTCTTTAAAAATATTATTAATCCTTTTTTTGTGGGTTGGAGCATGGTTTTGAACTGCTTTTGGTTGCTATCAAACTGACATGGTTGGAGAGCAAACGCTCTGTTCTGCAGGGTCCATGCAGACAGCAGCAAGGCTGGCTCTGGTGTGTGGCAGTCAGGAGGGGATGGAAGATGCTCTGGTGTCGTTAGCATCTGTTAGAGGCTGTTTGAATTAATAGAGCTTGGTCAGCTCCTAAAGGGCAGTCAGACCCCCTTATTTAATCTGCAGTGATGGCAGCTTCCACCAAGAGGGAAATGGCCACAAATCACTAAATTGCTGTGCCCCAACCACCACTGAAACGTATTCAGGACCAGAGGAGAAACTCACGTTTTTGCTTCCTATGTTAGACCTGAGCAGTGGATTAACAGGGGAGCTAGGGAAAATAAGGTCAAATACGGTGTAGTTCCCAGGTGAGAAAGGGGAAAACAAAACATTTCAGCAGGTTGTCTGGCTCAGCACTGGGTGTAAATTAGCACAATTCCATTGATTTTATTTAGCTGTGCCAAATGTTTGCAGTTTCTCATTCTTTGAGGACAGCTGGACCCACTCCTCTGTGGTATGTGAAACCCTGTGGCTTTCAGAGAAGAGCTGTTCAGGGTTCAAATGAGGCCAGTAGCAGCAAAACTTGTGACAGAAGATCATGTCCTTGTGCCAGGAAAGAGACTGGAGACAGAAGGAGTAAGAGTGAGAAAGCAGCTCCAAGCTCCCTTTTCCTGGAAAGCCTGAGCAAACTTTTGTGGGAGAAACCTGTCTTGTTCTCATGACTGACTCTTCTCTTTAAATCCCTCATTCTTCCACTCCTGTAGAAGCAGTGTTGTCACCATATGAGAAATACCAACAGTTCCTTTATGTTTTCATGGAGAGAGCCCATGGGAGGAATATTTAAAATTTAGGCTGTAAGTAGGGCTAATAGGAAATGTTAATTCACATTTCATTCTTTTGATCAGTGTATATTGAATGATAATTACAGTGATAGTACTTGGCACTTCTGTAGCACCTTTCATCTGAGGCTGTTAAATTGTTCTGCCAATCTGAATGAGCTCAAGCTTGAAGTCACTGTGGGCTTGCAATTTATCATAATGCCTTAAAATAAATGGGGAAACTAAGGCATGGAAAGATTATATGACTTTCCTCATCTTTCATAATATGTATCAAAGTGTTGGGACTGCATAGTAGTGCTGCTGGTTGTCTTGTAAGGAACAAAATAAACTCAAGGCACCATTTAAAATGGTGAAAATTATTAAAACTGTCCATATGACTGGCCTTTAATCTCTAAAACATGTTTGTTTGGCATTTTTTGTGGCAATTTCACAATTTACTATAGGCTCAGGTGCCCTGTTGTATTTTTATCTGTTGCAGTTTTTTGAATCCTGCCCCACCCCCCCGGCAGACAATCTCAAACTCTTGCTGGATTTTTCAGCAAATGCCTGGATTCATATAATTTCTTTAGTCTTCCATTTCCAAAGGATGACTTGAACTTGCTCATTTCAAAACTACTACAAGTAAAAATGTGGTAGTATTTCAAACTCTTCCCAAGAAGTCCAAATGCAAACACCCTGTACTAATTAATAGGCTGCAGGGAGACAAATGAATCTGACTAGTTTCATTTCTGTGAAATGAATGAAAGGCAGAAAGTAAACAAACAAAAGCTTTAATTTGTTTAAACCTCTGTGCACTGAAAATATCTCAGAATGTTGATAGCAGAGAGAAAAGACGACCTTTAAAATACACAACTTGATTTGTTTCTGGGTCATAGATAAAGAATTGTACTGCAGATATAAAGGGCAGGATAATAAACACATTCCATTCTCCCACATTCAATAGCACTGATGTTGTGCTTTCAGAAAACAAATAGTGTAAGGTATTATTTGAATCTCTGTGAGAGCTCCAGTAGAACATGAGTGTCCATTTAATCAGACCTTCATCTCTGAACTTCTTCCATTTGGGAATTTGTATTGCTTTAGCTCAGATATTAGGTGTTAACTTAGATACTAAATTGATTGCAGTGGAATTAATAGAAATGTGTGTCATTGCCACAGTTAACACTGAATGTTATCAATACATTTATTCCCAGTTTGCACTTAGTTTCTGGGTCAGACTTTTTTCTCACTTAAACACTTCTCTTTAATAGCCATAACTGTGCCATATTTTGAGCTGTGATTTATTGGACTTTCATGGTGATAGATGGTTCACCTGTCACCTGCACATTTTGGTAAGAACTTAGGGTGCTGTGGCAGGAAATCATGTAACAGATGCTCCATCCCTGTTGGAAGTGATCTTGTCTGTGTTGTTCACCCCCGTGGAAGCATCTGACTGAGCTGTAATAGGCATGGAAGAGCTTATGGCACTTTCTGTTGAATAGGGATGCTAAGTTAGATCATTTGAAAGTTGTTTTGGACGTTTCTTCTCGCCATCCAAATCCCAAACCAGTGCTGCCTAATGTGAGAGCGTTTCTCCAGGTGGTGACACTGTTGTTCCAAACCAAGTGCAGCTCCTTGAAACACCAGGTCTGATTAGGATGGTCTCATGATGATTACAGGGTCTCATGATACTTGCTGTTGGATAACTTTTTATTACTGTAGGTCTGTATGTTAACGTACGTGTTAAGATGGTACTGATTTCTATAGACTTTTTCAAACTTTAGTTACCATGGAAACAAGGTTAACTTTCTCCTCCATATTGCCGCTTCAGCACTGCGCTCTGATAAGCAATAGACTGTATTTGCCCTCCCCGCACTTTTTTTTTTTTTCCTTAGTGAACAGTGATAGTCACAGCTCAGACACGAAGGATAATTTGAGAGAGAGGTGCTGCACGCTGTAATGCCTTTCCTGAGGTATTCAGGTATTCATGGGCCTGGCGCTCTGCCAGCAACTTTCCTGTCTTTATCTTCCTTCATAATTACAGTGGATCATATCTCACCTGCAACATTCTTCAAAGCACCAAGGAAATTAGCTCCAGAACTAATCATGTCTTTATTTCCTAAACCTTTCTGTGTAGTTACGTGTGCTGTTCTGCAGAACCAGATTCGCAGTGATCAGTACAACCTGCCTCTGCCTGCCCTTGTCTCCTCCCTTCGTTCCTGCCACTTGCAAGATCATATCCACATATTTCCCATGGTGTGACAGTCTGGCCTGATTATAGTAACTGATCAAGTTCCCATGCCTTCTTTGCAACTGGGGGGAGATTCATCTGAGCGCGTTCCAGGCTATGACGTGCAGAGCTATGTTGGCTCGTGTCACGTTCGGAGAGCAGCTGGCAGTCCTGAGGGGCTGTGCCATAACTGCCTCCCTGCCACGGCCAGTGACCTCTGCAGCCGCTGCTCCAAGGCGTGCAGGTAGTGTAAGGAAAGGGGGAACCCACATCTGCACTCATCTGTTTTATGCAGATGTTGCAGGAGTGGGTGGAATCTAGGATTAGTTTTCTTTCTACACTAATCTTACTTAGCAGTTGATTATCTACTTTAATACCGACAGTAGAGATGACAGTGTCTTTAGACATACTTGAGAAATAGGGATGTGGTATGGAACAAGATGGGAACTCATCATGTCCAAGTAACGCTCCCCCATATCCCTACACCCATTAGCTTCTGAGCAGTGCGATCGCTTTTCAGAAGAACAGGGTCAAAAGGGCATCCATGTACCTTGTTTGGTGTTTTGTACCTCCCTGACAAATCTAGATTTTTTTTTAAGATTTAAAAATAGTAATTCAGTTTTGCTATTATTAGGAGGTAGAGGAAGGTGCCTTCATAGGAAACAAGGCGCTCGGGAAGTTGCACCACTGGTGTGGCAGCCAGCTGTAATGAGGGGCAGCATCCAGGCCGTGCCTGCCTCCTGGCTTCAGACCTACTTTGAATGAAGCCTTCCTTGGTAATTAGCAAGTGAGTCAAAAACAGTTAAGGAATAAATGAATGAGACTTAAATCTGCCTGATAGAATTGAAATTTCCTGCTGGGTGACAAAATTCTGCTTTAAAGATAGTAAATCCACTGCTAATAATTAGGCAAGAAATAATCACCGCTAAGACCCAAAAATAGGATCTGCCACTTACAATGTCTGTCTTATTATTTTGAGGAATAAAACAGCAATGAACTTAATTGTTGCCTTCAGTTCTTGAAAGATATTCTTTTTGCTTTGTATCTTTGGCAAAGGTTCGGTTTCAGTGTCCTAGGAAACATCACTGTCAGCTCAGCTGTGTAGTTTATTGCCACTTCACATCACATTCTTTGCCACCTTAACCCAAAGATCAGATGCAAGGTACAAGCTTAGAGGGAAAAGGAAAGGAGTAAAGGTAGGGGAAAATAGCGGGGAGTAGTCTTGCATTGGTTTTCATTTCAATTTAAATTGATGATTGAATATTTGTGGTTTCATCTGAGAAGGAAAAAATGTTGGGTGCTTTTCATTTTTATTTTGCATCAGGGGGCAGGTAGAGACCTCGCTTCCAGTATCTGGATGGAAGTGTGCATATTTCTAGCCTCCAGTTTCTATTTAATTAGGAGGGGACTTTGAGAGTTTGAGAGCTATTTCACAGATTTATAAAACCACCTAAAGTTCTTGATTTTTGTGTGGCACAATTTCAAGTAGAAAGATTCTTACTACCTCATCCGAAGGATTATTGCCTGTTACAGCCTGTTACTGAGCTTTCTTAATCAAAAAATGGTCTGATATGTGTGTCATGAAGGACAGAAAAACTCCCTGAAAGCAAGGCTGGTATACTCCTGTAAGCATCATATGTGTGTTATATTTATCATTTCATTGTAATTTTTCTCCCTTTTTTTCAAAGCTGTAAGCAGAATGAATCAAACTGAAATACTTGTTTTCATAAATTTTGAGGTCAGGACAAATGAGCTTCATCTTAAATATTTTCACAATGCCTGGAAATGAAGTTGTCTAGAAAGGTAGATAGGGAAAAATGCAAGACTGATGTATTATCTGAATTATAGTAGGTATTCACCGTACCTTTACAAAAGTTAACATTTTTGTTTGATTGCAGCTGTAATTATTGCTGAATACAGGTGTTCCAATTTAAGCTTCAGAAATGTGGTGGAAGTCTTTGGAGCCAAGAGCATCTGCCTGAAACATGAGTTTCATATTCGAATGAGTAACTTTTACTGCAATATTACGCAATGAATCCCAACATTCAAAGGATAATAATAATTTTTTATTCTAAACATATTATCTACCAACTGCTTTTTAAAATTTATTGCCCTAGCAGCTGGTTTTGTAGAAAATGTGTTACTAAAAGCACATGAGATTTGTCAATGAAAATGCAGCAACTTTATGTTGATACCTTTCCATAGACTTAAGAGTTGGTCATCAATATTGTGGAAAATGGGGTTATCTCTTCCAGTATTTGCTCTGCTCTGCAGGTTTCAGATGGAAGTGAGTAGGAAGATGCCTGATGACTAGATACAACGTGACATCCGCATGCTACTCCAAGGCCATAAATCAAAGTAGGGAAAGCGCGTATAAAACACACTCATGAAACAGTTTACTCTGTATCGTATAGCAAACGCGGACTTTAAAAGAAAACATTAATGTAAACAGATTTATGGAGATGGTTTTCGCATCTCCCTTGTGTGTTTATTGCTCATCCTGGTGAGCTTTGATACCTGTTTTAACAGAAGGCAATGTATTTGAATGGTTAGAGTGCTGGCATAGGAATGAAGCATCCTTCAGAAGTAATCCTGGCTTTGTGGCTTGTCTGCTGTTTAGTCAGTGTAGCAAATCACTTAGACATCTCTACCTTCAAACTTGTGTCCTCTGTGACCTGCCAAAATAATCTATTTTGACAGTATTTCCTACCTACTATCCCACCCCTACCTTCACTCCCTCGTTTCTCCCCTCCTCAGACAGTAAGCTTGATGAAGCATGGATCTTCCTGTGGACTGTTTTTTAAAAGGCATATTCTCATTTCTGATATTGTAAAAGAATTGTTAACCTGCTTTATATGAAAAGATGCTTTTTTTCCCCCTGAAATCGAAGGGCAGATTGGTTTATCCGGGCTATTTAGCTGGTATAAACATACTGAGCCCAATGGTCATTCACCCACTGGACTGAAGATCCACCCCACAATAACAGTTCCAAAGTGCAGCTCTTGAAAGCTCCTGGGCTTCTTAGACCATGGCAAAAGCACCAAAGGACAAAGATGTCTATGGCCACGTGCCTTGCACTGAGTTACTTACCACAGCAAGCAGGACCCTTGACATAGTTACATGGCATTACTTTGTGTGCCAGCTTGAAGTCTTAAGAATCTGCAGGTGTTTTCCCTTGGATCCCTTCTACAAAAACTTTGAGCGATAGAAACCATCAATCTTTGCAGAGTTCGGTTGTTTTTCATGCCTAAATGGGATCGCCGAGCATCCAAATACACATTGCTACCATGTCCTATAAATTCTTTATTTTATCTTCAGTTAAATTGCAACTACATTTTAAAAGCAGGATGAATGTAATGATTCACAGCTGATATTGAGTGTTAAGTCATTATTATGCTACAAAAAGTATTATGAAAGTTTAAATTTATAGGAGTGTGAATAATTTTCTGTCATCTGGGGATTATCCCTTTTAATCTAAAAGGCACTCATTCTTTCCATATCTGAGGTTTCAAAAATATTTGCCTGATTGGAATCTGTTGCTCTCCATTGTAAAATAAATCTCCTGTGTGTACGGTGCGTGGGAGACTGTAAATGTGAAACTTATAACATTTATTGAAAGTGAAATACTTAAAACTGTATCATAAACAATTGAAGCCTCTGAACTCATAGGATATGTTTTTAAAGTGTTGGATAATGGTTTAGCTGTGTATCTCCTGGATTTGGAGTTTTTGTCACTTAGTCACTTAAACTCTCATGAGCCTAATCCATTGTGGATAGTTCTTTTAAAAAATGCATTGACAATTATTATGGGATTTCTTAGGAGCCTAGGCATTGCTTTTCTACTTATGGCCTTCTGTCTTGCCTTGGGTGTTTGCCGAAAACCTGGGTGTTTTCCCCAGCAATACGATGGATGCCAGGTCTGTAGTAGGAAGCTGTCCCTGGAATAATTGCAGGCATACCTGTCATTCCACAAGTAAGAATGGGCATTTTTTGAATGCAAACGAGGTATTAGCACAGCACATGTAGTCTCACATGTAAGGTTTTACAGATGCATGCTGCCTGCAGGCTTGCTTTCAGAGGTCCGTGATCTGAACTGCTTGAACAAGAGTATACATTAATTAGTAAGAAGCCATTGAAATACTGTCTTGGAAATTACTTGAATAGAGCATGTTATATATGTGACAGCCATCCTGACTGGCTTTCCAGAGTCAAGATTCAGTTGGTTTAATGCAGGCAATTACCTACAGTAAAACAAATCATAATAATCATCCGACCTTTTGAGTTTTTAGGGGGAAAAAAAGATAAATCACTCTTTATGCCTAAACTGGGGAAGTTAGCATGTGTTGATAGTGATACTTTGTGGAGGGACAGTTCAGCTCTACCAAAAGGATTCTGGGCTTCCCCACGTTACATGACAAAGGGAAACAGAGCTGAACAACCTCTGGCATATTGTTAAATTATTTTGGTATTCCCCTCTCCTTCCTTGCTGTATGAAACTCAATCTCCAAAGCTCCAAATGAGACCAGCTTGCTTTAACCATTAGGGTTAACTGCCTTTTCTCTTTTTATAAACAGTAGTAAGAACGACTCTCTCCTATAAGTCATAGATGTTGGGATATTCCCCTAACTTTCCTTAATGAGCCTCACTGAGGTTGGATTAGTTTGCTTCTTAAAACTTACTTGGTTTTCCGTCGTTTTACATTACTCAATTTTACTCTTTGCAATAACAAGTCCCAGAATATAAATAATGTGATGCATTCTGTTTGCTTTCTAAATGACTGCTGTATTTGCATTAGAAATCAGGCTTCATGTACAGTGTGAATCCTTTTTTTCATTTAGACACAGCTGGGATCTTCCGGGACTATCAGAAGGCACTTTGCTTAGTCCTGAGGTCAGGACATAGTTTCTCTTCTGCTGCAATTACAACCTGCCGTGGCAGTTGCCAGCACTTGGTTTTGACTTCTGTTTAGCAGTGACAGCTTTGTTCTAGGGGACTAAAGATGCTCAAGAACCTAATTTGAGCACAGTTCTCTAAGGAGAGAGAAAGCAAAGGAAAGCAAAGCTGAGAGTCTCTTTTCCTGCATTTCAAGGAGAAGCAGGGTCCTGGGATGGCCATGGAAAGCCTGGTTCCGGGAGCTGGAGAACAGCTCCTGCAAGATGTTATCTGGTCTAACTTCTGTTCTCCTTTGCGAAGCTGGCACCCAGCACTGCCCAGGAGGAGCTCTGCTTCTCTCGGGATTGTTCTCATTAAAGACGAAGTTTTGTATGTGAACGGTTTATCCCCTGGGATGGTTGACTCCATTGTGCCAGTTAAATAATCAAACTGTTTCACCCCACTGAAATTCTTTCCCAGGTGGCATCCCTGCTAGGCTTCACCTAGACAGTTTTTTTCTAGTCACTGCTCTCTTTGGGTTAGTAACTGTCTTTGTTCTTCAAGGTTACTTGCATTCTACCTGTATCTCTGTTTCTGCATCATTCATCCTTGATTGCTCAATTACCCTTCTCCTACCTTCCGAAGGAATATTTATCTGTCTTATTTGGGTATGAAATGTTGACAGTATGATAATTACAGAACTGTGAACAAATAATCCAGAGTAGTGTGGTTTTGTTTTAACAGGAGAATAAAAGAATCCAAACTGAAGAATCAGGTGATCCCTGCATGACAATGGCTGTTGAATTGCAGTTGTTGTCTAGGTTCTTCCTGACAGTTGCGTTCCGTCATTTGGACTTTATTAACATCCCACCCGTTCTATGTGCATGTTACAAGTTGTCAGCGCTAATTGGAGAGGGCAGACAGAGACTTCCCGAGTTTTCTATTACCTTGCCATTAGACCTTGGCTTGCCTGAAGTTTTTGAGTATTGCCTTGGTCAGGGATTAAGGGTGTATGCTGGCTGGGGATGAGTATTTCAGAGGCTGGGAGAGGAGCCTTTCGCTGGTAGAAAAGGGCAGAAAAGGAACAGAGTGAAATTTTCCAAAGAAACATTTAGCTGAATATCAGGAGAAATGTCTCGAGAGCTACACGGCACTGAGAGCTGCCAGTCTGTGTAGTTCTTTGTCCAGGACAGTGGGAGAAGACCCTGTGACCAAGATATTTTCAACAAGATAGGTGAAATCTTTACAAAAATAGAGCGTAAGCAGCAATCCTTTATTGGCCAGAGGTGGAAAAAGGATGAGCTGTTACGTGCTGAAGCTATTGCTGCTATCTGTGATTTACTGATACGTACTTGTATTAGATTTGTCATATTCGTAATTAACCCTCAGTGCCTCTCATTTGACGTAATTCCAGTTTTCATGACCTAGAGAGACCCCCTCTGTCCCTTTGGTGACCTGTGGGACTTCAGTACATCTTCATCTGATTTTTCAAATGGACTGAACTGAGTGTTTCCAATGACACTGCAAATGTGATTAATCTTTTGCCATAGAAGGGCAGTGTTGCTAAGCAGCACTTACCAACACGAGCTGTTTCTCACATTCCGGGACTGCTTTATGGCCTGGCTCACGGACATACCCTCTCGTGCACTTAAGCACTGTATCACTGTGTTTATTCTCCAACTCTGGGTGCCGGAGCACAAGTCAGATCACAGTATGTGGAGAAATAGGATTTGAGCTTTTATTGCCATCTATCACTGGACACGCAATGTTTCTGCAGATATATTTTCATTCTTTTGGGTTTTATCCTAATTCCAAGACACTTGTTTTGCAGAGGGGCTTTCCTTACCCCTACAGAATAATGTTTTAAGGCAACATCATTCCGGTCAAGCTGGTGGTTCGTGGATGTATGTTACTTGCTCTTACTCCAAGATACAAGGGTTTCTTACTTCGTCTCATCTGCATGTTTCTTTAGGTGCTCACAGGGTGACTGGGAAGGGTCCTGAGATTTTTTGGAATAAAATTGAGAAACCGAGGGACTTTTCACCCACTTGAAAAGTCACATGTTCAGTCTCCTCTAAACAGGAGGAGTAATACTATCTTAATCTGTGTGTGCGTTTCTAGGTCCAGAGATAAACTGGTTTGGTTTTCCTTATAAGTTCACATCTCTTGGGCTCTGTGGAATTTTGTAGGCTATTGCTCTCGTTTGCCCTTTCCCTGAGCTTGTATATTAGGCAAGTGTTACCAATTGGAGCAAGCTAGTTTTTGTCGTGTGTACAGAATTTTTGTTTGTTGGTTGATAAACTTGCAAGAATGTAATTTCCTAAGGTTAACTCAGCAAGGATTCTCCTAAGTTTGGGCATGTCTTCAACTTCAAATGATGCTCTGGCTGCCAATCTCTTGCCTACCATATGCCCAAGTTCAAAATGGATCCTATGCAAGCACGGTGTGTGCTGGAAGGGCACTCCACAGGGGCTGTCTCTTCGGTCACCTCGTGAACAGAGCCCTTTATCACATCTGACAGGAGGAGAACGGCATGATAGGAAAACAACTTCTAACTGGCAAGTTCAAATCAAAAGAGCTGACAGTAATAAATTATATATGAAGTTTTTGAAAGGATACATATACTTACAGGCACATGCCTCTATACACTGAACAAATAAAAAATTTGATCCGTAAAGGCCAGTGCTATACGTGAAATTCCCTTTCTATCTTGTATCAATGCCAGGAGACCACTTGGCGGATTACTTCTGTTCTTCGGCTCCCGAGAGACCCATTTGATGCCTAAACTTGCCCTCAGTGGTTTTTTTGGTCTGTGTACTCCTTATTGTAGTTTAATACAGTCATGCTCTAGGGAGAGAATATTAGTGATGTACACTCAGGTGTCTTTACCTGTAACAAACAGTATCAAATGTTGTCCAAAAAAGGTTTGTGTTTTACTTGAAAGCTAAGGCTAACATTGGTAATTGCAGAACAGGGTAAACTCATACATTTATGGCGATAATAAGGTGCTTAGCATTAGCAAGGCTCTACTGGGTTCACAAATACGAATATTAATTAGCCATTCAGTGGAGCCTCAGTGAAAGGATATTTCCATGTGCTGTGGAAGAGCACCATAGATGCTGTGTAAAAGCAAAAAAGAACTGATTCCAGAATTAAAGAAGTTTAATATAAAGAAATAAATGAAGATTCTAAAGGCCAGAATAAGGACAAATCTGGCAGAAAGGGTTTACTCCCGGTTTTATACCTATAAGCTTATCCCTGATATGCTAGAAAGAATGGACACCCAGTATGAAATACAGCATTTGTTTTCGTGCCAAATACTTATTTATGGCAGTTTCATTAAGAGTAGAGAAAAAATTTCTGATGTCCTTTCAAGTCCTCATTGTCATTGAGATTTGCTCAAACTGAAACAAAAAGACATGGAGGAACTATAAAAATAACCCCATCTGTTCACAAGCTCCTGTGATATGTCTTTATAGCATTTATTCTGTGTGGTCTTTGGATGTGAGCACAAACCAGGGCTTCTGTCTGCTTCCTCAGTGCTCTCGTGAGACCAGCCCCATCCCAGGGCCATGGTTCAGCCCCTCACGCTTTGCCCCACGCGTGTTTGGCTAGCCCTCTCCTGTTTTCCTTGCTCATTGTGCTTAGAAAATATGGAGAGCTGCCAGGAGTCTTTCAAAGAAAGCTGCTCATGATGTATCCAGCCTGATTTATTGATATATTATTTTAAAATTTTATATATATTGTGTTTCCATGGTGCTGACTTTTTACCTTTAAAACTTTATCATGTGGTTTCACTGTGAATGAACATTAATGGTGTGGGAGTCAGTTCCGGATATGAGATGTGCATCGTTACTTTATGGTTAATAAAGCAAGAGCTCAAGATATTGCTGTCTTTAACACTCTGCTTAGTTTTGCACCCCTCCCTTTTTCTCTCTTCTTTCCAGTTTTCTTATTGTTGGCCCAGGGTGTGTGGAAATACGCAGTTCCTGCATCTCAAAGGCATGTATGGTTTGGATGGGTTTGCACATTACTTCAAATGTATTATAAAATTAAAAATATTCCAATATTATAATATAATATGAGATTATTCCCAGGTTCTAGAGTAATTGGAAATATCAACATCGATAAGCAGGACAAATTAAGATGAGAGTCCACCATCCTCCTTCTGCAGCAAGATGATGGCATCAGATTTTGGGTTTGTCCAAATATGTAAGAGGACAGAGTCCAAACCACAGCAGACTTAATTGTCCTGTTTTGAGTTGTGCCCATCCTGTTTTGGCTTAAGTAGAGGTGGTTGTGATTAACCCATTTCTCAAAAGGATTTGTTTTGGTTTTTTCTGTCGTCGTTCTTTGTGTCTTATTATAACTTCAGTCAGCTCTTCCGATTAGAGCAATTGTATTCCAGACTTGAGGATGTCGGAGTCAAAACTGCAGAAACAAAATAAGGGAAGCAAGGCCTTTGCACTTAGAAAAGCTAAATCACTGCACAGCGCAAGCTCTGTATGTCTTTCTCTTGCTAAGCTGGTTGAGTTCTGTGCAGCACTCCTCTGTGGCCTTTGGTGGATGGCAGATTTCCATACAGCTGTGCAGGTTTGTATGGTACTGTATTCTTCATCAGAATGGTTGTCTCTATTCTAAAGACCCTAAAATATCTCCTCTTGCTCAGAAGTTAGGCTGTGCAAGGGATTAACTTACATAGTTAGTACCTCTGCTTATATTTTAAAGGGTATTTTATGATTTAGTTATGTCTGCTGCCTAAAAGGAAGTTAATATTAGCCAAAGTTTTACTTCATTGTATTCCGGCAGAACTTGAAAAGTTGTGTACTAAATGAAGCAGAAGCATTATTCTCTTTTGTGCAAATTTTGCACTCGTTCTGAAGGAGCTCACATGTCTACACCTCACAATGCGGCACAGTAAAAGAACATTACGTTGTGCAAGGAACGCAGCCGTGCTCCATCCCGGCTAACCACGCCAGGAGTGCCCCTGCCCTGTGTGGACAGGCTGCTCTGTGCTGCGCTGAGTTCAGGCTCAAGCAAGGACCCTCAGCGCCGCGGGTTGTGGCATCTCATGGTTTTCTGCTGTGGCAAATTCTGAAGGGATTCTTGGGCTCTGCACATTTCTATTAATTGTCGCTTTGTACAGTCTATTAACTTCTTCTGAATGAAACCTTCCTAAGTTAGTAGTTTAATCTTTTCTAAGATATTTTTACTGGTGGTAAATGCTGCCCACACATAGGAAGACACAATTCTGCCCTAGACAGCTCTCAATATAAACTTAAAAGCATATAAAGAACATGTAGTATAAAGTGCAATGCTTTAATTAGTGGAACTCACAAGAATGCAGCTAGGCTAGAGGAGTAGGCAATGTTCATAGGGTAGGATTAGCCTCATTTGTCTAGAGATCAGAATCAATGTTGTTTAAAGTCATAAATGAAGAAGAAATAGATGATGTTCTTATGATCTCACCAGGAAAGCATGGAGGTCACACCCCAGGTTGGATTCTCTCTCTCTTGTATTTGTGGAGACCAAGTCCTCTTTCTTTATTTCTTACCCCATCTAAAAATTACAGAAGGTAGTAGTAATTCACACATTAGACTTTCTGATCTCTGGCATGCACCATGGAGGTACAAAGTATTGCTATAGCAGCATAATTTATCAGCATTAAAATCTCTGACATATCATTCTTCCAAAGAAGCTAGCAATGAAAACTGAAAATGGCACAGTGTGATCTCCTTCTGGTCGCAGTGAAGGTAAAAACAATGGAAAGCAGAAGGGAAGTAAAGTCTTATTGCAACCCTAAATTCTGATTTCCAAATTCTGCATGAATTATCTAACAGTTGTTGACATGTGAAATGGAAGGTAGTGAAAGCAAGCTGTGGTTGTTTGCCACAGAATGTACTTGGGTTTTTTCCTTATCAATTCCCTATCTGGAGTTCAAAGCTATTACTGGATTTAAAGAAGTGGCTTGATAATATGATGACATACTTGTGGCTAGGCTGGCAGTGATAAAGGAAGTCCAGTTTCATGCTTCTGGGCAAAAACTTCTCACCAGTGGCATTTAGGGAAATATTGCATGACTGGCCAGTTGCATATTTTTGATCTTTTCCTTCTCAGCAAATATTGGCTAGTCTGCAGAGCGGGCAACCAGGAGCCTGATCTAGCCAGAACAACTAGAGCATGAAGTTGATATAATGAGTGTGAGGCTGGTATCATGTTGATATCATAAGTATGAGGCTGATGTCATGTTGATATCACAACTATGAGGCTGATACTATGTTGGTATCATGAGTATGAGGCTGACTAAGGTCTGAGTACCAAGGGAAATACCTTGGCGATGTTCTAGTCAATGCAAATCCTCAAATCTGCTGTTTCACAGTCATGTTTCTCCATACTATAAAAATTCTCTAAAGGTATTTCTCACAGACAAAACGCTTTTGCAAAGGCCTTTGTTATCTTATGTGTTGGCTTTGTGCAAGATGGCCAAGTGTATAACATGATGGGCTTGTGTTATATACATTGTG
>JAVJGJ010000062.1:3669148-3696619 GCA_035590215.1 Microhierax caerulescens | reverse complement strand
TCCCAAATTAAGCCTTGTAATTTCCCTGCCCGCCCAGCACAAGAGCTGTGAAGCTTGCTGGGCAGTATCCTTTCAGATACAGCCAGATTTACTGCAACTTTTCTATAAAGAGATTCAGTGAACGGGTGTAGTGCATTTTCAGTGTAGAGCTTGAAGGGGAGGTCGCAATTGGCAGCCTTGAATAAAACCCAAGGATTTGCTTATATGACTAGAAACTGAAAACAGAAGGCTTCCATTAGGCAGATGTCACTCGTAAATACACTTCATATATGACACATAGACGTGCCCTGGTCTGGAGGAAACTGTGTGGCTCTAGGTAGCTTTTGACAGCAAGCTTTTAGTCGCCTGGCTTTCATAGTAGTGTCAGATCTATGATGTAAGCAAGTGTCCTTCTGCAGAAGATCTTGGCCCTAGGTACTGTTGCTCTCGGGGAGGTGAAAGAAAAGCAGCAGCTGGCTTCTCAGTCATGCATCAAGGTTTTGGTTACGGAAGAGAATTTTATCTTCCTGAACATGCCCATCCACGTCTGCTAGCATGCACAATGCATTCACTTCTGTATATGAAAGGGCTTGAGTCTTTTAGATCACTCTTGTGCATTTTCTGCTGTGCCTCCTTGTCTTTCTTGAAATCCAAGGATTGTTTCAAAGAAGCATCTGGTATTGAAATACCTGCCTTTTAAATATTTGATTCTTGACTCCATCTTGTATCCAAGCTGATTGTTCGCGAACCGCTCCTTTGCTCATTGAAGTAACCATTATAACAGCGTTCTGTTCTGGAGCTTTGTAGAATTTTTGCGGGAGATGCCGTAGCAAAAATGAATAGTGGAATAAATGCAGTCAAAGCACTTTAGGTTGAAATATTGAGCTATAATAGATCAGAAATGACTCTGTTACTTGGCTTCCATGTATCTAAATTGGTAGTGTGTCATGCCTCTTATTTTCTTATTTTTCCTTTTCTTGCATGTCCTATTTATCCTGCTGTGTATGGCAGATGTGTAAGAATCTATGAAATGTGCACATACATGTACAGACAGCTAACTAGGTGGATGTGGTGTATGCATAGAGCAGAGAAGAGGATATAAACAAATATATCTGTGCATTTTATCCTGTGTTTGATTAATGCATGCATTTAAATTCATCACGTACTTTTAAAATGGAAAATTTTTACTTCCTACAATAGTGAGACATTTGTACAGTATGAGTTTTATAGCAAAGGAAAACAATGAAATAATATTAAGCACTGGAAAAGTCACAGAACATCTCAGTGGCATCAGTTCAGAATCGCCCTGTTAATTTTGTGTCGGTAGAGCCTGGTTTCCATACCTTGCACTGGCACAAAGAGAACAGCCAGGTTGCCAGTGGAGTCTTGTAAAGCGTGGTTATTGCGTCCCAGGGAGGAGCTGACAGCCCTGAAACACGGGAGGGGTGTTCTTTGTCGTGTTGACGTGCCATCTACCGAGGTCCCACATCCATTGCCAGGCAGCTGTTTGCAGCGCTGCCATGGCCTGTGCATCTGTGTTCGGAGCAGCTATGAAAACTTAGAGAATTCTGGTTTAGCAAAACCTTGGGCAACCATTTTTTCTCTATAGAGAACATCTGAGGAATTGCTCAAAGTGGTGTGTTAGAAAAATACACTGATTATAGTCAAGCAGAGCTTATGTTTGTAGAAAAAGCATGGTTGTTTCTCATGGCATTGGATTTTACGCTGACTGAGGAGAGACCTTTTGTTTGAAAAAAGGTGGAAGAAGCGGTTTGCACTAACTTCAGTGAATTACTGTGGGGTGCACATTGGTGTCGTTGTCCCCATTTTGCCAGTCTTTTGCTGACAGATTTTTTTCTAGGAGTCCTGTTACAGTAACAGTAATACAATTATTGATAGTGAGTAAGAGAAGCAAAATCAGACCAAGAGTAACTAGTATTCTGTATAAGAGGAGCATTAATCTGGAACAATCAGTTTATATAAATGTGAAGTTTAATGGAGGATTGTGGAACGAGTGCTCCTTTCAGTTTGTTGGCTGGTCACATTGCTTGTTAGAGCTAAACAGGGTTCCATTAAAGTGGCTTTTTGCTAACAATGTCTCCTGCATCCTGATTTATTACCGCAGCTAACAAAGTTTTTTATCACAGAGTACTGAATGTTTGTCTTTGTAGCGGCCTCCCTGGAATCAGCTACAAATCAAGCATTTGGCAGATGGATTTTTCTTAATTGGACCCACATTTCTCCTACAAAATTGATGATGGAGAAAGTTTCTGGGTTGAGCTTTGGGTACAGGGAGTAGAGCCAGAGAACTGAGAGAAGGTTGTTCTGCTGCAGTTGTTAATTGTTGTTGTCAGTGCATTTCTGATTGTTTTCTTGTTGTAGTGACCTTTTCAGTCACTGCTGTTGCTTTGTTACATGAATCTTTTAAAAATAAAATCTGAGAGGCTGTCAGGAATTTAGAAAGTAGGCTTATATGAGCATTAGTTATTTTTTTAAAAATCTAAATACATGAACTTAGTCTCATCTCCTCTGAAACTGGCAAAGGCTGTTGTGATTTTACACTAGCACTGAGAGGTCAGAGACGCTGTCACTTTGTGGGACAAATACCTTCAGACTGTCTTGATTTGGTGGAAAATGGGTACTCTGTGTAACGCTGTACTCTGATCTAATTCCCGAGTTGATCATTCCTAGGGACTTTTTTTTCTCAGTGCACCTAGAATTTATTTAATGCTAAGGGACTCTCAATTACTAGCACTTGTGATTATTTTGCAAGGGTTTTTTCATAATTCCAGAAGATAACATTCTATTTAAGCTTTTTCTTGGCACTACAAAAGTCTGAGCATATGGTTGATTGTTAAATGAGCCTCAGCCTTGGAAGGCGTACAGCCGTGCATTAATAACAGCAACAACTTGCACTACTGCTACTTCCTCTTTAATCTCTTTTTTTTTCTTTTTTTTTTTTTATTTTATCCCATCAAAATTTTTTGCTTATAACCCACAGAGGGGAAAGGAAGTATACAAATCATGCACTGCAGTGCATTTAATTCCTGGTGCAGTCTACTGTCTGAGTTTTCAAATGTTTACGAAGCTTATTTTGATGCTATAGGAGAGCATCAATAACCTATGAATGTCTGTACTCCTACAGTAAACCTAGTTTGTGGATTTTTCTTAGATCTAATTATCATTTGTTTATTCCGAATGAACTTGATATGCCAAGTATCTTTAGGCATGATGGAATTGGTTAAGTTTGATGAGAATATGGTGAGTGCTGCATTACAAAGGATGAAGAAGTCACTGTTACCTTTGGAAAGATGAATGACTCATCGTGCAGAATTAGGACACTGGCAGACCCCAGGACGCATGAAGGGCTTTCAAATCTGTGTGAACAAGTGCTGGAGAGCTTGCTTTCTCGTCTGGCTCCTTACTGAAATGGCACTAGCCAGTGAAGCTCTCCAAGTAGGAAGACTGGTAACAGTAGGTGCGCAGCAAAGGGTGACACTAACAGCATGTTAAGTACAGTGCAGGGGCCTCTGGTTTTCATGATAATGACAATATTTTGAGGAAACACTGCTGAGTTTGTATGGGGAAACCATTCGGCACTGTCAACAATAGCTGAAATGCAAAATAAAACATCTTGCTAAGTCAGGACCGGGATCATCCAGCAGGTAACAATGTCTGCTTTCTTGTGCAGTGGGGAACGTCTGTTCCCACTGCCCCCCACACACACACCCCCCACCACCCCCTGGTCTGGGGACAATCACAGGTAGCTTAAAGGTTAAAGGACCTTCTCAGGATCGAGGCTGGCCTTTTATAGTACCTGCATTTATATCAAGGCTACTTTGTCCTGAAATATGCAAATCAGCCTTTTAATGGGGTTCCTTTGCAAAATATTTCTTGAACCAGAAAGTTAATTACTGATCTTTAATTAATGGCTGTGTTAGAAGGCTAGAGCAAAATCAGAGATAACTGCTTTGAAGGAGAGATGCAGGAGGAAATTACCAGTTTTCCCCAGAAACTGTCACATTCCTCATCTTATGGTATTAGGAAGTTTAGACACTGGGATTCAGATATTTTTAAAAGAATAATGGAAAGAAGGGATTTTGGAGGGGGTTTTGGGGAGGCATTGAAACAAACAAAACAATCATTTCTATGGAAGAAAGACTAATACTCCGATTTGTAAACATAATGTACAGTTCCTTTATACAGGTGGTTCAGGTTTCCATTGTGTGAAGAGTGGCATTTATTCCCCTGGGGAGTCAGTCTGGTGCTGCAGCTTGTGGCTGGCGATGGGGCAGTTAGACTGTGAGTGTGTTTAAAACAAGGTGTGGAATTGGTTTCAGTCCTCCTGAGCACGGCAGCCCCAGCAGTGGCAGCGAAGGCTTGGCAAAGCTCAAGCCCTTCCCTGGTCAGTGTTCTTTGCATTGCATTTTAGTGATTCAGGGAAGCAGAACAGGTAAGTCTGGAAGGTTGCAGATCAATTGCACCAGTCTTTGAGCACAGAAATATTTGTTATAAAGCCCTGTTCAGTGAAATATGCTGCTCCTTGTGGCTAAATCCTTTTAATAAGCCCAAGAGGAGCAGAGATGGACTGAAAACAATGTGGTGGCTTTCAGCTTCTCCCAAGGCAACAGCAAGGTCTCGACTATTCATCCTGTTAAATTGGCTTTTGCATATGCATGTGGATCTGTGATTTGTATCTGAGGCTACCTGAGGTAAACGTATTTGACATTCTCGAAGAAACACGTAAATGTTTCCCCTTATCCTACATATTCAAACTAACTTCCAAATTGAACAGGGAGGTTGTGTCTGATAGCATTCCGTAAAAGACTATATTAATGCCTAAAAATTTTTCAAGCCATAGTAAAATGTCAAGGGAAGGGCTAAGAGACTAGAATTATTTTAATAGCCGCCTTCACGTTTCTCCGCTTGCTGGGTTCCTAACAGCCCAAACAAACCGCACAGTGCCCCACGGGGTACAGCTTGTGCTCTGGCTTGACTTGGAGTCGTAGCAAAATTATAAAATTTTTCCTGCTTAGGCATATGCAGTGCTACTAGTGTAATTGGCTTCATGCATCTTACAATTAGCTTGCAAAAATATGTTTTGCATTCCTGACCTTTTCTCTATAAGCAAGGCCATTGTTTCACTGTCCTGCTTAATTACAAAATATAGTGTTGTGTGAGGATAGAGATGACATCGTTGTATCGTTGGCTCTAATTTGACGAGACATCATAATGGGGAGTTTTCATACTGAGGGCACTGAATTAGTGTAGCGTGAAGCCGCATTTCTCTAAACCTACTAAATAAGGAGAAGTTAATTTTATGCTCTATCCTTTTGACGTTTGTAATCAAAGCATTGTATTACAGCTGCAGATGGTTAGCATTTGAAGAATGTTTGGTAAATGCCGACAATCGGAAGGCATTGTTCCTGCAGCGGAAGATCAGGTTGATTAATGGATAGGAGGGTGCTTGCTTTCATTTTACTGTTCTCACAGTCTGAATACATATTATTGACTCATTTGGCCATTGCCTGGCAGACGTGATGTTGTGCATCAGTATACACCTCAGGGTTACAAGCAGAGAGTTCTGTTCCGTACCCTTTCAGCAAAGACTCTTGAGCGAGGGTGACAGTTAAGTTGTGTTGTGGATGATGGTGTTTTGATATTCTTCAGATTGAAGACAGATACTGCTTCTCCATTGCACTAACATTTAGTTTCCAAACAGACCATTTATTCTGACTTTGCCCTGGTGAGATTTTCATGTGCATGAATTTCGGTGCAATTACATTAGCATTACTCTTCATGTCAATAAACTCAAAAAAAAAAAAAAAAAAAGCCATCACTATAGCTTTTGTGCGAGATGATGTTTTCTGTTAGTTCTACAGTCTTCTGTTTGCTTTTTTAATTATTATTTGTTTACAATAAAACCTAAGATACTTCTATCCCAGGCTTAAACATTCTGGCACACAATGAAAACTGCTCATGAAGAAAACATTACTTTTCAGCTCAGAGGAACAGTCTTGCTTTCCCCCACCCTCTGCCTCCTGGCCACGTGCTCCCCTTGCAGCAGATCCAGTCGTCACGCAATCTTAGGAAGGTCAGCAAGCTGACTAAATGGAAAATTATTATTTAGGGGGGGTGTCCTTCTGTTTGGTTAGGGCACTGAACCAACTCACGTAACTGCAGAGCAATGGGAAGATGGCAGAAAAAGGACTTTTCCCTTCAGTGGCAGTTGTGTTTAATGAGGTATGATGCCAAACTGCACTCTCAGTTTCTGCCCTAGCACTGTGTAGGCACGGGGGAGGGGTACCCACCTGGCATCTGCCTCAGTTTCCCATCTTTCAGAATGGAATTTCCCATCTCATAGGAGAGGTACCTGGCGTGATGGATCAAATTGTTCTGTCCTCTGTCATTTCTGCTGGCAATTAGTGTTACCAAGAGGTGTCTTTCTCTCTTGGAAAAAGGAAACGTCGAAAACCAAGGTTTGCTCTGTTCTTTATTGAAACTCTGCAAAAACTTGATTGGAAAATCTGCGTGAGGGACAAAGAGTTGTAAGTGAACGTGTAACAGCTGAGGTGGGCAAGGTTTTCAAGTCTTTGTTTGGAGAGCTGGAAGATGCCAACGTTTGACGTGTATATCTTGTTATCCACTTTCCTATTGCAGTGGTCGTGCGCAGAAATCCGTTGATTGTAGCTGGAGGCAGCCTGTGCGTTGAGCTCATTGCTGGCAGTCAGTTGTACAGAGCACTGGATATAATGATGTTCAAGACTTGTGAATATAAAATAACTATGTCAAGTTGATCCATCAGCTGGGAGGGAAGAAAAACACAGACTGAGGGAAAATATGCTCCTCTGTCCTTCCTCCTTACCATACTCTTTAATAATACCTTATTATATGGAGTTTCTTCCTAAGTGATTATTAGGGAGATTTCAAGTAGATTGTTCACGTATAGATATCTTCTTATGATACTGGTACTATGGTCTTGTTTATCTGGTTGGCAGTGTTTATAATTTAAATTTTCAGTACAACTACAAAATAGCTCAGGTTCTCTTCAGCAAAATTCAGGTCAGATGCGATGAAAAGAAGCAAGAGCTGATTTTAATTGAATTAAACCAGTGTATTTTAGCTGGAATTAAAATATAATTTGTTTACAAATACTTAACTGATTTGAATTAAGGCCAGAAATAAGAATTTAGGTTTAATCCATGTGTGTTACATAAGTAATTATATGAGAAAGGGATGTGGCATGCATTGTACGTGATTGATAGTGTGCAGGAGGGTGACATTCATTGACAAAATGGTGTAAATGTATTAGTAATTATAAAGCCATAGGTATTACAACAGACTGTCCCCTTTGCTCACATTTACAAATGTCTCTGGGATTATGTTGGCCCCGTACAATAGCCCCCATGCTCTGTTGCTGGTACATGAGAGATTGCACACATCCCCTGTTTGAACCATTCAGTGCTTCTTCCCCATAGGAGTCCCTCTGCAAAGTAGTCCTGCGGTAGTTACCAAATGATTTACATAACTCTGTTGTATGTACCTTGAATAATTAATATATTGCTGTCCTTGCTGTGTGGGGAGATTTGTTCTATTATGGATGTGTGTGTAGTTATATAGTAACACTTTAAATGATACATATATATGCAGAGAGAGAAAGCGAGAAGAATTTAATTTTTTTTTTTTTTTTTTTTTTTTGGTGTGAGAACAATGTTTTTAAAAAAATGCATTGCTTCTGAGAATTGAAATGAAAAACTGAGGGCTGCTATTAGCTCAGCTTGGAATCTGTTGTTTATCCTTTGCCTGGGCATAATCCTCCTGGGCACTAACAATGGCCAAGCCTTGTCCTGTTGGAATATGAATCCAGGCTGCAGGGCGGGCTCTTGAGCTGGGATGTGACACTTCCCTGACGAGGGGTGACATGCTTCCCATACCGCTACCTGAGCAGCCATCGCGCTGCGGGCTGGATTTCCCTCCAGGCACAGAAGGACCAATTCTGCAACGAGCGCAGGGTGAAATGGAGATGCATTGGAGACATTTCTTGCTACCTTGTGACATATGAACAATTTTAGTCCTGGCATTCGCTAAAAACCAGTAAGAAGATAATTTGAATTCAAGTTGCCGGATGCTTGAATTTGGTGGTACTTGGATCAAGAGGTTCATTTTAGGATCATTGTAAAGGGAAGAGACATTTGCAGTGTATCACTCCTCCTACACATTCACATTCTGAATCAGTGGAGGAGACTGAGGCTGTTTATGATCTCTCTTTTATTTTAACTTCTGTGCTTTCAGAAGATCAGGTTTGCATGGTCTAAAGAACACATTGCAGAATTTTTTTGATAGATGCTGAAATGCTTTAGCTGTAGCTTTAATGCTACAGGTTAATAGTTTTAATCACTGACATGGCATTGTTCCCAATTACCCTATATTGTGGTGTTTTCACTATACCTCTTACTAATGCTCTAAGTAACGTGGAAGTATGTGTTGTTTGTGCAGTGTCTGTGTTGGTGAGCATCAAGGGTTTGACCAACAAAGTGTAATTAGTGGAGAGACACCAGGCTGCATGCATGGGACTGACTGCCTTGGTGGGTGCTGGGAACGCAGAGGTACCAACGGGGTACACCAAATGCTGGCCATGCGTTCCCTGAACTGGATATTGCAGCTGCAGAGGCTCTCTGCATGAAACCTCTCCAGCTCACCCAGAATTAATTATTCACTGATCATCACTCAGATCTTATGGATTAGGGAGCAGGGAGAAGGGTTGGCAGGGGGTGGATAGAAGATGGAGCAATTTGGATTGCAATTAGTATTTAATTTCTTTCCTTACTCCCTGTTTGCTTAAATTGAAGATTGCATGCTAGAACAGAGCAAGGACTTCTATCCCAGCAGTGGAAGATCCCTGTACACCAGAAACTAGCAAATCCACTAAAGTCTTTAACCTTCCCAAGGAGATAAAACACTCAGTCAGTTTGAGGAGTTGAAACATCAGGAGCACAAGTTTTGCCTAGAAAATGCTGCAAGGGAACCACAGTGCCCAGTCTGCCAAAGCAGGAGCACTTCACTAGCCATATCCTACCCCTATGATATGAGCACTTCGATGTTGTCTCTCTCTCTGTCCATTATCTATCTTCTCCCCTTTCTAACACCCTGAGCGTGCTCCTTGCCAGGAGTCTTCCCTGGGGATTACTGTTGTGGCAGATCCATAACGGATACCGAAGCCTGGCGGGTAAGCAGTCCTGCAGCAGACAGTTAAACCCCCACCCACTGGTGCATTGCCCAGTCACAGAGGATGTAATTTTCAGTTTAGTCATTACAAAAATGGTAGCCAACAGTTGGAAGTTTGCTTCGTTGGTGAGATTGTCTAACGTTGAAACCTCAAGGGATTTTCTTGATTATACCAGTAACCGCAGTCTGGGTCACACTTCGCAATAATTATCCTGATGTCTGCAAGGTTGTTAGAAAATCCCTAGAGGAAGGGGCCCAGTTGCACTGCAGAAGAATCCAGAGGTATATGCTGGCAAACCTTCAGCTTGGAGATTTATTTAAGTTAGTTCTCTTAATTGCTGTCTTGCATCCCTTTTCTATTGTAAGCTCTCTGAGCCATCTAGGCAAGTAAATCTAGCTACTGTTAATCTCCTCAGTCCTTCTTCCTTTAACTGGTTACTCCTTGCTTCATTTACACAGACATTTGTGCCCTACAGATGGGTAATAATTTTGATTCTGTGTTAACGTGTTCTAACAGTACATGTAACTTAGGAAAAATCATCAGCTGACTTCTGCATTGCATTTTGTCTTTTTAACTTGCATCTCTTAAATGTGGCTTATGGTCTTTGTGTAACACTGCTGCTTCCCAAGACTGCTGGCAGCTTCCGTGATATGCATTCATAAAGCAATTCCAGGTCCTTGAGTGAAACCTGCAAGAAAAAAAAAAGTGTCTTTTTTTTTTTCATTATCGTGGCCCTCTTGTACCTCTTCTGACATGCACTTGAAAGAAGTTTTCTTACTTGATGCCTTTATATCTAAAGCTCTCTTTGTATAAACCAAGGCAGGATATCTTGTCCTCCTTAGATAAAGTCACTCCTGTTGAGGCTGTCACTCACTTCATTAGCCTTAGTTCCAGCCTCTCACACAAGAGGCAGAGCTCCATGTACCCCTCAGTTAGAGCAAACGTTTTGATAGCAGGGGAGTGAGAAAACAGAATGAGAAGAGCATGCCAGAGTGATGGCCTAAGGAGCCCAGTGCCTGGTGCCTGCTTGTGGTTGGCTTATTCCCTCACTCGGGAGCTTGATTTTCTCTTCTGAATGTTATAAAAACTTTCATTGTTTTAAAAAATAACAGTCATGTTTAGTCATATGAAGTTTTTGTCCTCAATTACATCTTGTATCAATGAGTTCCACAGATACAGTGTGATGTATGATACATAATTTATATCACTGACATTTTTAAGCTATTTTTAGTTATCTTTCATCTTTGTTATCTATTCCTTGGCCATTTTAGTAAGAGACAGTAAATAGAAACAGACAGTTTATTTCTTATTTTACCGTGCATTATTTGCTGATAATCTGTTTGCTAAGGGGACATTTGTCATGTCGTTTCCTCTTGGCTTTTCCAGCTAAAGAGATTCCTCTTAGACTGTTTTCCATGGTTTGTATCACTTCTTGAGGCTTTCCCTAATGAATGTGTTGCACAGGTACATGAGTACGCCACTGGAAGAAATGCCTTTTCTACACCTGCTTTTCTTGGAAGCACTGGCTTGTATGTTCTGTGCGTCTGTAAGGCAGGTGTCTTAGGGGACTGGGAGCTGCAGCTGAGAAAGACTGAAACATTAGAGGCATGGAGATGTTGGTTTGGTGGAATCCAGATCCTGCACTTTTGAGGCCTTAAGAGAAATTCCAGGCTGGAGGAGGAGGGGGAGACGGGCTGGCTGGCTGCTGGAAGACTGTTCAGCAGGTCGCGGTACTGAACGCGCAGTACGAGGACGCCTGGTTCAAGCAACCTGTGCCGCAGCACAAAGACTTGAAGTGTTGGCACCTTTTCCCTCTCCAGGGGGGTCAGGCCGGTAGTGTCAATGGTGCAGATGGGTGAAAGCGAGAGCGTCAGGGACCTCAGTGCCATGGCTGTGAGTCTGTGGCGGGTGCCACAGCTCTGGTGTTCCAGACATGCTGACTGGCGTGGCCCAAGCAAACCCCACACCTCCAGCAGGCGGGCGATGCTGCGCTGAGCGCGGTGCTCCTGGCCAGCACCCACGAGGGTGCAGGCTGCCTCCCTCCCGCTTTGTTCTTACCTCTGCTCCCCTTGGGAGCACCCACAAAGGGCAGAGCTCTCTGAGGGGACCCTCCAGAGCAGGAAGAGCAGCAGCAGCAGGGACAGAGGCTCCAGGGCTCCCATGGGAACAGAGACTCCAGGGCTCTTGTACCACCAGGCGCTTCCTCAGCCCAGGCACAACACAACCTGCTGCCTTTACTCCACGTTCCCTTTCTGTCTCTGAGGCTCCTCAACACTTCTTGTCTCAGAGGAACATATCCTTTTGTTAAAATGAAGTGATCTAGAGTCAGCATTACACAGAGGAGTGAGTTATAAAATAATGGGGCTAATAAGCATGTAAAATAACCTGACTGTACAAGAGTGCAGTCTATGGAACAGCAGCTGCAGCAAATATATTCAGGTTATCAGTGTGTGGCTATTTTGTGCTGAGAGGGCTTAGGTGTAATGAGAGTTACTGCATCACGGGAACTCTTGGCAATGAATAGTGACATTTTCCAATAACAACTTTTAGAAATGAAGAAAAATCCTCTGTATGAATTTAGCTCTGACTGACAGCTTGGGGATCTCCTCTCTCTACCCTCACAACAGGTATAGCATATGTGGTGACGGCAGCTTTTCCTGCGCCTCCCCAACAACGTGCCTTGAACCCCTGCCACAGAGACCTCTGCAAACACACTCAGGCTGCTTTGTCCCCCACTGCTCCTTCAGTCTACACGTGCCCCAGGGAGGCTGACAACTGCTCTGCCTGGGGTTGGTGGCTCTTTGGGGGTTAGACACCTGCTACTGAGAACTGGACTTGGGTCACCAGGCTGGTTTCAAGCAATCAAATGGTAACTCCTAATTGCTTTAGTCTTACACCAATACCCATGGTTTGAAGATTCATCAATAATTTCCTGAGCTAACTGTCCTGGCCTTGGTGTTCTGAAACTCAGTTTAGATTTTTTTAAATGTATTTGAAATTAAAATGTAAAACAGGACTTCACCTAAATAATTCCACCAACCTAATCATAAGCCTGAAGGTTTTAGAAGTATCGGATTCCCTTAAACATTTAAGATAATTCCACAGTCCCTGATTTCACCAAGCCCATTATCCTACTTTGTTCCAAATCAGCATGCGGCGTTCTTTCTCCTGACTCCAGTAAGTTATGGGCTAGAGCGACATGTCAGTATTTTCAGAACGGAGTGAGTGCTGTATCAACTGTGTCTCTGGCATTTTTATTTTCTCCTATGTGATGCATTAAACCCACAGACCTTGTCACCAATAAGCTGAAAAAGCATTATTCAGCTCTGAGTAGTTTTTCTGGATACTTTTCTTCCTCTTTTTTTTTTTTCTTTCTATAAATGTCAGTGCATAAAGAATGCAGGATTAAATATGATTTGTGCTATTGGTATTTTGTACGTAAAGAATAACAGTTTGGTGGCAGTACAATATATTGGAGAAATTGACTCCTCCCAGCTGTGTTCTTCCTTATAATCTAGTTAAATATAAATAGATCTTCAAAACCCATTGTATACCTCTATGGAGATCAGGGCAGGCCAGCTGTTTGAAACAGTGATTAATAAACTCATACTTCAATAAATATTGTGAATTAGCATTGCAGCTATTCCTGTAATCTGACCATTGTTTACAACTATTTGTAAACATAAAAAATTATGCTCATTTTGTCTCACTTGAAAATTCTACTTAGAATTCTTCATTACTTTTTTGTTGCAGAATTTTTGAGTGGCTAATCACCTGGGCAAAAAACCAAACCAAAACCCAAAGTAAAATTCAGCAGTTTGTTAAGATTATGTAGGATGGGCTGTTTTGTCCAATGATTTTATCTACCATTTGAATGAAGTAGTACACTGGAAAATGTTTTACCTCAGTCAAGCGTCTAGCTCTGCTTGTTGTGCTGCTTCTGAGGTCACAGAGCTCCAGTTTTTGTTGGAGCATCCGATTCGTAGCAACCTTATTACGGGCCTGTTTTAAAGGTTCTACATGTCCCTTCTGTAGTCAGCCTCATTTTGCATTAAGTAGAAAGAGAACCAAGTACATTGCGAGGAATTTTTGTCGGTGGGAGCCCCTTTTCCTGGACCTCTTTGCACTGCCTTTTTCCATGGCACCAGAGGTCACGTTATTCCATGTCAATAAGTTTGCAGAGAAATCTAGCCTTTTTGTTGTGGTCCTAAGCTGCTGTCTGATGCTGAGCTGTAGCAAGCTGAGAATCTGCTCAATGGTAAATTGTGAGATTGCATAATTATGGCTTACACAACATGCACATACGCTCGCAAACAACCCGGGAAATTAGTCCGTAGGATGGATTAGGGAGCTCTGCGTTGTGCAGCTTTCATGGGTAGCATTCCCTGCGAAAGGAATTCCTGCTACTTAATTTAGTAACACATGCATCTGATTTTCAGTTTTCTGGAGAAGGTGGGAAGGAATGTGGCTGGGTTTCCCCTGAGCTTAGGGATTTTTTTGCTGTTGCCACTCTAATGATTCTGAAAGGTGGTGACTTTCCCTGAGTCCACGGTCTTTTGCTTGTCTGCATTCATGGGAGTGGTTTTCCACAACAACAATTGGCAATTGCAGCTCTTATTTTAAATAATATGAAAATAAACCAGACTGCACCCACCCCGGACTCTGCAGATGGGCAGTGTTTTGAATCCTGCTTGAATAATCACTGATACTAATTATAGAATTCGGGGAAGACGGCGCGGCTGCTGCGCTGCCTCCGACCAGGGACTGGGGCGGGAGCGTGCGAGGCTGCACAGGGCGAATGCTGTAGTCTTCCAGCACAAACTCAAATGCAGCAAATCAGAATAATTTCTCCATTGTGATTTCAGCTGTTTGCTTTGTCTTTGCTTTTCTTTGCCTTTGCTGCCCTTGCACTTCCAGTAAGGGAGCTTGTAACAGCAATGTAGTAAGCGCTTGAATGGCTGGAAAATCCTTTCATAGCAAGGAAGACGTGATTGTTACTTATTTATTTTATTTTTGGTTAATACAACTGGAATACAAATGGGGCTTCAATGCCTAAGGGCCTTGCATTCTAGGAGTAATTCCTTATGACATGTGTCAGACTCTGTTTTATTCAGGTGGGTGGTATGATATTAAACAATAAAGCAAGCTTGCATTTCTCTGCAACTGTATTTGTATGCACGCTCCCTGGCACAGAGGTGCTTATTAGTAGAATGTCATATCCTCGCTGGCTATACCCAGCCTGAAACATTCTGCAAATGCCGTGTGGGCTTTAAGAGAAATCATCTTAAATCAATCAGATAACCTAACGGCAGAGCGTCCTCTCTGACTTATCCATTGTCCAAGCAAAGATGAAGCTGCAAGAGACGTTCCTTAAGTAATGCTTTAGACGAAACATTCGTGTCTGAATGGAATATTGATTTTCTAATTGCTGTGCTGCTGTTTAATGAGTTGTTAGTAGGGAGCAGTAGGAAAGCAAACTCGAGTGTGTTGCAACCTAGCTTTGGTTTGCCTGTGCTAAACACACCCAGGGTGTTAATGTGTGAAATTCAACAAATAAAGTAAGATGGAATTTCTTTTTCTGCATGACATGGACATAGAGAGGGGCAAATAAGACTCACCAGTGGGACAGACTTACTCTCTCACAAAGCACAAAACAGCCTTTTGGCTTCAGATATTCATGCTGCAACTAGGGAGGAAAACAAATGCAAAGCAGTGGCATCTTACGCAGTGGTCCCCAGGAGGTGGGTCAGTCACTCTGAATCATCCCGCGTGGTCTGTCTGAGCTCGTTCAGGCTCTCGAGTGTATAACGACAGTGTCTGTTCCTCAGCCACAGGCAGCAGAGAAATATTTTTGTTTCCCTGGTCCATATTGGCTGCTGTATGAACGTGGCCAGGTGGCCAGTCCCTTGTTCAGCCGTGGAGGCGGCTGGCCAGGGGTGCTGCCAGGGTGCACCCCTGGTGCCCAGCCTCACGCACAGCCCTCAGCCCTGCTGCTGAGCCGAGACGGCCGCGGCGCCGCTGTGGGTGAGCACCCCATAGCTAAAAGCAGACCCCAGACCCTACACCTGGGTTCCCTCAGGCTGTGCAGCAGCTGCTGGATGCACCCGCCACCCTGCCTGCAGCCGAGGTCAGGTCTGAACGGGTGACCTCGATCCCCTTTGTGTCATCTCCTACAGCGGTGAAACACCCTGGCCGGGAGAGAAATGCACCTGGCTGCTTTTCCTAAAGCCTGGAGTCAGGCGCTTTGGAAAGTAAAATGCAGCCTCTGTGGTGAAATCTTTACCACAAATAATCGTCTTAAGACAATAGAAATAACTATCAGCTATGCCACATCTAGCCAATACATGATATTTCTTAATATGGTTTTAGAATATACGGCATATGTTTATGTGTTCAAACACATCCTCTTAGCAGAAAAATAGCTTCTTTATTTTTCTGAAGATTAAAATGCCAAATCAACTAATTACTTTTCTTTGAAAACCTCTACTACATAAAACACATACTCTCTCAGTGAACTAAATTGATTTATATTCAGCCATTAATTCTTTATAGCCCGTAATTTGCAGAACAACAAAGCTAGTTGGAAAATGTGTCCTATTAAGGGACAAACAGCTTTCTGAATAAGACAGAAATATGTTGGCATGGAAAAGAAATGTGGGTGCAGCTGAGGCTGGGGTGCCACAGGGCTGTGCTGGGGCACGGGCTTGAGGGGCAGCCCTGGGAGAGTGTCCTGAGCTGCTGGACAAATTTTCTGTAAACTAAACCGGGAATTGTCCTGGCTAAGATAACAGTGAGAGCAAGGTACGTGTCCACCCACGTAGGGTAGGACAGTCCCTGTTACACATGTAGCAGTAAACATGTACAGCTCCCTATTTTTCACCCCGTTATTGGGTGCTCTCTGGTGTTACTGCAGTTCAAGTGTATGTATGTAATTTAATTAGATGGCGTGACCTTTCCTTTTGGTGGGGCTTTTCCATTGGCTTAAGAACATTTGAAATTTCTCCTAGTGTCTCCATTGGTCTCATTTGCATTATCCATGGAAGATTATTTTTTTTTTTAGTATTAGGAGAGTTTAGAAAACTAATAAAATTACGTTGGGTTTCTTCCAGTATGTGCGTCATTGACTGGAATTGAAATCTTGATAATGAAATTGGAATTCGCCTACCTCTGTTTTGGGGTAGTAATAAGATGATGATAGAATAAGCCAGGCATTAGGTACAAAACTGCTGCGTTTTGGCAAATGAATGAGATATTTTAAAAGATTGTGTCTGACAGGAGGATAGCTTGGACTATGTGTAGAGGTTGGAAGTGGAATTGGAGTCTGAGGGGGTGCAGGAGGCTCAGGGGTGGGAGGGTGAGGGGTGGCTCAGAAGGGTGGGGGGCAAGAGTATGGGGGGCCCCAATGGTGTTGGATGCCCAGAGAGGGGAGGGCAAGAGCATGGGGGACCAGACCAGTGGAGGTTCCCGTTGGGGCAGCCTCGTGTGAGGTGTGTGTGTGTGTGTGCACCTCAGGTGTGGTGGCACTGCAGGCTGGTGGGACCCAGAGCAGCGGAGGGAGGGTCTGGGGGGCTGCGCGTGGGCTTCAAGCCGTGAAGTCTCACTTGCTCGTTCTTTATAAGGCTTCACTCTGCAATGAACCCTGTCTCGCTGCCAGGGAGGGTTTTGAATATTCAGGCACAAGCTGTGAGTCCTGGCGAGTCTGTGGATGTCAGGAAAGCCCCCCATCCCTGCCCATGGCTGGGGGCTCGCCACCCTCTGGTGCTGCCACATACCAGCCCGGGGGGCTGCGCAGCTGAAACCCAAATGCACACAGGATCAGGACTATTGCTACTAAACATCAGCAATAAATGCGTACATTTGAATGATGTTTCTCTCTTACCTTGGATTTTAGGTGAGATCGCAGGCTCTGCCTGCAAGGCTCCATTCGGTGTGTGTTTTTATGGAAATCTTCTGTTTGTTCCCCAAAATGGGAGTCTGTCAGACACTGAATAAATGCAGGCAGAGCTAGAAGGGAGGTGTTACAGCACAGGAAGCAGAGACATAGTCTTAAACAAATTAAAAGGATGGTAATTAACCAAATGAATTTCATCCTGGAGATAATCAGACGAAAACATTTAGAAGGAAAATAATCCCAATTCTCAGAAAACAGTAATTAAAATATAGTCATTTTTGGGAATGGTTAACAAGCTATATCAGAGGCAGCAAAGTAGAATAGAGCCGTGATGCATGCTCTTTGTGCTGGCGTCTGACGAGGCCCTGATGTGTGATCTAAACATAGCCCCTCAACAGGATCACACAGGTTTGGGAGACATCCCTGTCTGAGTAAGTTCTTGAGAAGCTGAACGGAGCGTGGAGCACAGCCATTTCTGTAATCTAGGTCAGCTGAGAGACAACAGAGGATGAATTTCATAACCATGTATTTAAAGGATGTCAGCAGTGGGGAGGTGAAAGAATTTAGGGTGGATAATTGACAGATAAACATGGGACAAGGTGGGCAGATGCAGGCATCCAGGCATCAGGAAATTATCTGCATATGCCAACATGTCATTCTGGAGCGGGCTGCCTGGAGAAGTAGTGAAAGCTCTCCAGTTACTGACACGGCCCTTGAGGATGTGCTGGAGGAGTCAACCACCCAACAGGTCTCTTTTGCTTTCATTAGCACCTGAGGATCCCAATCAGGGGCTGAGAACAGGGAGATTTATGGGGAAAGGGAGGTCGGGGGGGAAGAGCGGGAGAGTGTATTGGTGCATATTGTTGGAACATCCTAGCCTGGGTGCAGCGTTTTGCTCTCTAGCAAATGTTCCTAGGTGTGGTGGTCTTTGGTTTTTCCTTTGGGTTCTCTTGTATAAGCCTCAGATGTTGTCTTTCATGGACAAAATGAGAGGTGGGTCATGGCCACAAAATAATGACTCAGGCCAGTACATTGAAACCTACAAAGTTTGTGGAAGTTTTAGGCTTTCTTACAGTTGGATCTATTGAGGAGGAAGTAGTTGGATAGAGAACAGAACTGGGAGGGGGGGGGGGAGGAACAACAGAACCCTAAATATTTGCTTTCCAGAGTAAAAACAATTCTTTTCAGGATTTAGTCCACGAAACAGTTACAGTGTCCACACCTTCTTGGGAGACTTACCTCTTTTGGGTTCTGGATGAGCAGATGCACCCTCTCTACCAAATATGGATAAATACTGTTTTTCTAGGAAAAACCCATCTGATCTGATCATAGCATATTGTGATTTGATGTCTGTTCACACATACAGTAATTCATATTGACCTAATTTATTATTGAAACTGCCAGTAGGTGAATCGATGGATTCATGAGAAGGTTAGTGTTTGGGTATTCATTTTATTTTCTTATAAAAATGCCTGCAGAGAGGACAAATCATGCTGGAATCTCTGGCAAACAGACCTTTCTAGGATTGCCCAGTCAATGGACAGAGGATGGAGAATGCATTTGAAAGGAGTTCCATCCCCACGGGTGCCCGGCAGACACACCAGAGGGTATCTCTAAAGGGAAGGAATGTCTGCCGCACCTGGTCTCGCTCAGATGTACTCAGTCCCGTGCAAATAAACTAGATTAAACAAGATGCTCCTAGGATTATTAATGAACCTGAGATCCTTAAATTGTTTATTAGGGGGGCTCTGTTGGATTAAGCCTTCAGCACATCACAGTGCTCTTATCTAGATTTCATCTGTGTGCAATAAAATGAATAAAAACTGAATTAGACAGAAAACGTCAATAGAAATCACATAAATCAGAAGCAGATTTATAATTCCTAATAATTACTGTCTTCTCAAAGTTTATATTTTTTTCACCTTCACCCAAATTAAAAATGTTTAATTTTACATTTATATTCCTAGTCTTGCATCATCTAAATGTGGGTTTGCTTAACAGTTTAGCTGTCTGGGTGCTTTTCTATAGCCTGTGTTCTTGCCTAACAACAAGAGAATTACTGTTTTATTTATTTTTTTAAGAAGCAAACGGCTATTTCTTTCATACTACATTTGCTTGTTGGCTCAACAAGAACGCGGGTTGAGGCAGTGCGCGTGCAGCGCGGTGGGTTGCCAGCCTCGAGGGCTGGGGCAGCAGCGTTGTGTTGATTCCACCAGCACTGGGCTCTGTCATACAACTCAGTTGCTATTTTTAAAACCTGTGAGCGTTGTGCATGCCAGGGACTCCTCATGGCCTGGGCATGTTAAAATGGGGCATTTCACCTAGCAGGTCCTTCCTACAGTACTCGACATTCCAGAGGTTTGCTCTGTTCATTAAGGCTCTCAAGAGAAAATTGTTCACTAGAGGAGTATCTGGGTGGTGATCCGAAATGTGGTGCAGAGAGAGGAACTGACTGTGGGGATTGAAGATTATAGTGGACATGGGAAATAAATAGTATGAGAACCAGCCTGGAAAAGTGGGCTAGTAACTGACCCCACAGATACAGCTAAATAACAAAGCCTGTGCTTCCCATTCTTGATCCTTTCCTCCAAGCTATCTGTCAGTCAGAAGGCTGTAGAATACCAAACAGCTTTAAAAAATGTCAAGCTTAAAAGTAACATTTAACGAATAAGAATTCTGTAGTCTTGAAATAAATAAATAGCCCATTTTCCATCTGTATCTGCAGCGCATTGCTCCTTGCAACCTTTTGTTATAGAGATACTTTTTTTAGCCTGGCATGTTTTCCCTTTCCCCAGCTAATTATGTTCATTTCAAGTAGGTGCTCTGGATTAACAAGTGACTATCATTGAGGAAGTCAGAGTCGGGAGGGATAGAGTTTCATGAAACCCTTTGTGACCTTGGAATGTAGCAGACATTTACTTTTTTTTTTTTTTTTAAGTTTGACTTCTTCAAAAGGAGACCTTCAGCCCTACTCAGATTGAGCCATCTCTACATTGCAGTCATTAAAGATTCAGTAGTACCTTTTAAGTCCATGTTAGGAAATTCAAATTTTTCAATTTAGTAAAGTTGTGTCTCTTTTTTAAGTACTATACTGCTCATTTTTGAAGGTCTTCCAGGATTTCCAGTGGCTTCTCGCAGAGCAGGAGCCAGAATATGTTGTTTTAATCTAAAATCTCAGTGCAACAGGGCTGCGTGTTTTCAGTGGTTGAACTGTCTACAAAGGTAAAAATGTCACGTAGGTAAGAAGGAGCCCCTCAGGTGACCAGTGTATTTCTGCAGTGCTGCTAAAGTCCTTTTTGAGCGTGGCTTGGTTATTTATCTCTTATTTATTTATTTCTATATTTGGGATTGGACCAGAAGCAGAAGTCTCTTCTCTCCAAGGGCTCATAGCTTTTTAAAAATGTTGAAGGTTGAACCTCCTAGTCATGCTGAGCTAAACTGCAGCGTACTTTGAAATCTGCTTCAAGGTCTGAACTTTGTTAAATGGCCCTTTCTCTATTTATTGTTAGAGCAGGAAAAGTCTAAGCCTCTGAGTGGATTCATAGTCACACTTTAATTAATCATATTTTTACAGCATGCTGCCAGCAACTGTCAAGAGGAAGGAGATGCCTCTAATCCAAATTCACGACAACAAAAAATAAATGCACTAGAAATATCCCCAGCCAATAAACAGACTCATCCTCTAAGAAATAATACCCTTCCCGCAAACCAAACTCAGAAAAACTGATGTGAAGCAGATTTCTTCTGCTCTCAGTCCCAACCAAACAAGGTACTTTTGCTAAGCAGGAATGAGTGCCAGCAGCAGTGCGCTCCAGGGTCCTCGCAGGAGCACTAGTGGAAGTGTAGGTGGTGAAAGGGAAAACTCTTTGGCAAGGAAATAGATTTAAGTTTCAGCCTCCCCAAAGGATCTACTCTGAAGAGCAAAGGGTGGGGTGGGGAGTGGGAACAGGAACAGGATCTTGGAAAGATCGGACACATTTTGAAATCCTATCTCAGGCTACAGTAAACTACAGAACTGTATTGACAATATATGTGTGGGGACAAAAATAACCCTTTTGTTGCTGCATGTGGGGCTGCACATTTCTCAAGACTAACACTTTCTAAAAGAAGGACAATGAGCACAACAAGCTCCGACAGACAGGTTCTGTGAGAGAGGCAGGGTGGCAGAGGCAGAGAAATGGCTGAAGACATGTTTGGGATGATGGGTTTGGGTCTCCCGTAGTTTAAGAAGCGTTCAGGAAAGGCAAGCAATTCACTTTCCCTCACTGTGCTCTAGCTGGTTTGGCACACAAGGGAAAAGTACTGACTTGGTAAAGGATGGTGAATCACTTTTCTCCAATCGACAGGGTGTGTTCGGCTCGCCTGTATTTTGGGGTTGGATTTTTTTCTTTACTAGTTAATATTAACACGACTGTTTTGAGAATAGTTTATCACGGTTTATTTTCATTCTTTCCTTCTTCCTGGTTGAGAGTCAGGGTGAGTATAAAGCAGCTGAGAAAGAGCAAGGATTAGGAGAGAAACACCTGAATGCCTGTTATTTTTTTACACCTTAAGATGTCGGCGGAGTTACCCGGGATGCAGGGCTTCCCTGTAGCTCAGGGTGGCATAAGCTGACTCAAGAGCAGTGCGGGTAGGGTGGTGGGCAAAACCTGCCCTCCGAGCCCCACACTTGTGGCAAGTTGGTTTGAATTAGTGTGGTGGAGAAGAGCTAGAGGACATGCCGTGGCCCTTAGAGATGTGGAGGGGAGAGAATGAGATGTGCCTGGTCAGGCCAGGTGGCGAATGCCCATGAGGGAGGAAGGAAGACGGGCAGCTCCAGGCAGTTTCTTCAGGACCAGCAGCTTTCCCGTGCCACCGGCTGGTGCCACCACCCGCCCGTCTCACCCGTCATTAACAGTGCGAGAGAAACGGAGCTTTGGGGGTGGGCGACACCGTGTGCTGAACAACAGAGAAAAAGCCGAGGGGGGACGGACTGCTGGATCTGGCCAGGCTGCAGGGACGGAGGAGGGAATCGGTTTGTGTGACTGCGAAGAGGGACGTTACCATTGTCAGTGCTCGTAACTCTTCTGTGACTAAGCACAAGTTATCTCTCTCCGGGGCTTTCACCAGTGCTAAAACCCAATTAAACCGTGTTAAAAGAAACCTCCCAAGAGCTGACAGCAAAAATATATTGGCCTCCTCTGGCAAATGTTGGTGCTGTCGTTGGAACGCAGTGCTTTTATTTCCATTCTGTCGGGGTGCCCGGTGCCACTGCCCGCACTTTGCTGCCTGTTTTGCCCACCTGGGGGGAGCCAGCAGACCTTGCCTGTGCTGGCGTGTTCGTCTGGCTTTCTACCTGTCTCCGTGACACTGCGAAGCTGGTGTTGCCCAGAGCTCATCCCATTAGACTTTCCCTTTTATGCCTGTCACTGCTGCTGGCCTCTCAGTGTGCTCCAAAAAAATCTCAGATATGTTTTTTCTGCCTCTTTCTGAGTGGTTTCATTTATTATTTATTAATGACATCCAGAGGACACAGTAGTGACAGATTCTGTTACAATGACTGCAGTAAAACCGCACTTATACTAAGTAACTGGGAAAATAATACATTCATTGGACAGGCTCTGGGGTTAACTCTGTGTAGTTTTGGTCTTCCTTGTCATACAGGAATATTTTTTTTATGAACTTAAAAAAAAAAAAAAAAAAAAGAAGACTTGACAGGGATTAAATTAGGAACAACAGAAAAAAACATAAAAGCAGGCATTTCTGATCTCCCCTGGGGAGACCACAGTAGAGCTTGGTCTCATACGTCCCTTGGCCTTCCTCTTAGCCTGCAACACTGAGAAGTTAACGCTGACCGTGTGGCTTCTGTGGCTGCCTGTCCTAGCTGGGGCCTCCAGCTTAACTCTTACCGGCCACTCTCTAGCATCCACCACAGAGTCTGACCCCGCTGCTTGACATGGCAAAGTGCCTTCGCCTCATTGCAGTCACCTTCATGCCACAGGGCTGCTCTCAACCCTCTCCTCGTGCATCCTGCGTGTTTAGCAAACTGGTGAAGGCGATGGGCTGACGCAGAAGGCAGCACAGGTCTGCTCAGAGCAGACATCTACCGACACCTTCCCTTTGTACCCACTCACAGCTTGTTACTACTGCTTCTGCGCATCAGTGTAGAAACTCAAGTTCCCTGATCCCTCCCAGCTGCTGAGCTCCTTCCAGTAAACAGCCTGTGGTATTCCTAGGGTGATGGACAGCCCCCCCTTCATGACAGCAAAGCAGCTGACAGCACAATTCAGCCAGAAAACTGAAGCTACGTCCGTGCCTCTCGCAGGCTGTTCCTCTACCCTTCAAGTCAATGGCAGCTTTGTCATTGACTTCAGGAGTGTCAGGTTTGAAGCGTCAATACCCCAGTGACCCAGGAGGACTGTCATGGCTTGAATGCAGCCAGGGGCCTTTGAAACTTTGCTTTTGGGGATGTATCCGAGAGATTAATCATAGTCACAATAGACATGGAGGTCTTTGTGGACTGCCGCAAGCTGTGATGCGCCAGACTGAACATCCAGGTTGTTTGCAGTCTTCAAACACTTTGTTTCAGAGACTTGCTCTCCTGCAATCTTAGTCTTGGCTGGAGCAACAGGACAGTATCGCTCGCACAGCCACAGCGTGCCAGAGCTCCGAACGGGTGACGGGGCAGCGCCGGCTGAGACTGGAAGGAATTGCATGTGGATGCTGGGGTTCATACAGGCAGGTAGGAGGTGGGCTGGAGAGGCTGTGTGTGATGTACCTGCTGTAGTTCCTCAGCTTTCCCGAACTTACCCTGATTCACGTCAATGCTACCAACATCCCTCGTATTTTGTAGCTTTGACATGCTTTGAGTTTTCACTAGTCAAAAGCCATGGCTTTATTTCTCTCCTTCCTTCTATTTTTCCTCTTTTTGTGTAAGGAAAAAGTTGAAGAATGTCTTTAAGTGAGTTCATTGGATAGGTAGAGATAGAAAAAGCCCCCTATATTATCAATTAAAGTAACAAACCCAGGTTTTGAAGACCCTTTTTCCCCGTTTTAGAGGTAAGCATCCTAATCTCTATGGCATAGTGAAATACGCATAGAAATATTTTTAAACTTTTGGTTACTATTATTACTGTCTCTTTCGTCTTTGCAGTGGTGTGGTAACAAGTGTCAAACTAAAAGGCTGTTTTTCTCACATAAAGAATAGTTTTCTTCTGTGGATGGTACATAAGTTATATTTAACCCGGAGAGAGCAATACGCTGAAAGACAATACTGGTGACGTCCCCTGGTGAGAACATTCATACAGCGCAGCGAATGCTGAAGGAGTGGGGTCCTCCTGTGGGGCCAGGCTGTGCAGCCCCCAGCCGCACCTGCCCCTGTGGCAGAGGTGAGACACCCCTTTGGAGGCTGGAGCTAGGGAGTGAGGACACAGCTCCAGAGCCTGTTGTGCCTGGGGTGCAGCAGCCTGGGCAGGGGAGAGGGGCAGCTGCTTCAAAGAAGGAGTTCATGGTATCTTTCCCGTGGCTGCCAGTGCTCCAGGCGGCAGGATTCTTGCTTCTTACTATTTAGAAAGTGGTTTTTGATCCGATCCAGTTGCCCCCATTTGCCTTTTCCTGTGAAGTTCTAGTTTAATGAGTTCAGAAACATCTGTAGACTTCAAATTTTCAAGTAGAATTTGAAAATAGTGCCTTGACTTTCAGCTGTGCGGATGCATGTGAAAGATCCGTGTGAGCTTTAGGGTATTTCCTTCTTTTTAAATTCACTCATATAGAAGTAAGTATTTTGTGTGTGTGTGTTTTATTTTTTGGATGAGGATGGTTTTAGGTTTCGTTTTTTAAAATCTTTTAAGCTATTTGCTAGTGTCAGTTATGTTTTTTAATTAGTCTCCTTGTCTGAGGACTTCATCCCATCTGATTTTCAGTGCTGGCAGGGTCAGCTCCCATTAGAAATACAGAGTCTGGCACGGAGTCTCACATTCACTTGAACAGCTTCAGCTTGCTGTATTGAGGAATGCAGTGCCTTGATGCTGGAAAGGACTGCTAGGAGCAGATACAGATGCTTTTAAAAATGTTCCCTCTGTAGGTTTTTTAGAGCAGATAAATTCCCTCCAGTGCAGAGGTCTCATATGTAGTCACAGATCTGGTGAGTCTGCCCGGTGGGAGCGAGGGGATGGGATGAAGGAGTCAGCAGTGGGTTTAAGTGGGCTTTGAGCCCTGCACGGGGCTTATGCTGGTTCTCCGCACAGGCACGATTCTCATTCTCGTGCCTTTCAAGGGATTTGCCTGTTTGTTTCCTCAGGGCTGCTGGAGCGCATCCCCCACCATAGGTCAGGGTGTTCTTTATTGAGTTATATGAAAAAGTTGGACAGGTAATAACAAAATTTGGCCAGGGTGCATTACACGGGGTTTACTCAAGCAGTACTCTGCTATATCTGCACCACTTTCCTGCCTAATTTTTTATTTATTTTTTTTTTTCCCTACAAGTAAATTGTCTCCAATCCCAACCAGATGTAATTTTCCTTACACTTTTACCTGGGGCCAGAAAATGAAAACTTCTCATTCTTCCTAGGGTAAGCGAAACTTCGCAGTCCTTCACCATGGAAACCAGATTAGTATTTAATAGTGTTTGGCTTCCCTCGAAGTCCAGATGCTCTGTTTGCACATGATTTTTTGGGGAAAGCTGCACCCTTACATCTCTCTTCATTGTGGTCAAGGCAGAAAGGAGGCCGATAGCATGGAGGGTGGCCAAACAGCCAGGAATATTGCTGTCCGTTAGGGCTTACCAAGGACTGTATGCAGTCAGCTGTATATATCAGCAAGTTATTGATCCTGCTTCTGTGCATAGGACCTCCTTGCAGCACACCCAGACAATCTTACCGTGCCTACAGTAAGATACACAACAGGGAAATCCTCCCCAGTAGTGCTTTTGGTCATTAGTTTCTTTGGGGCCGCCAATGTCATTTTAACTGAGCCAGTGGGTGAGACCACAGATAATCAAACCAGTCTATCATGTAAACTGTACTGGCCAGGGCAGGCTGGCTGCTGCCTGTCTGCAGCATCCTCTGTTCTGACAACACAAAGATGAGTGGGGCTCTGTACCAACACCCTCTGTGTGCACAGCACGGTGTGCTCCACCTCACCGCCTTCTGCCCGCTTAACAAATTGCACTAATTGTCCAGTTAAACACACTTGGGAATTGGGATACGCCATGCGCAGGGGAAAACACTACAGCCACCATCTGTGTGTCTGTGTGCCCCTCTGCTTCCAGAAGCTGTCAGTGGAGGCTGCTTTGAATAATTCAGACTCTGAGCTGCAGTTTGTAAGATAAAGGAAAATAAAAAGTGCCTGTAGCTGGCTGCAGTGGCAGTAACTCTACGGAAGTTCAATATCCAGCAATTGCCTTTAGGAGTGAGCTGGACAGTCTGAGTCCCCCACGCCTGCGCTGGCTGCGTGCCGGGTTCCTGTGGCACGTCGCTGTGACACACCTGCATGCAACTGCCCTCGCTGGAAACTCGGTGCTGCTGGTGCGTTTGTCCGAGGTCAGGGTTTCCCCCATTGCTTCCCCTCAGTGGGCTGTGTCATTCCACAGGGGAACTGCTGCTGGTAAGAGCGGTGGGAATGTGAAAGTGTGGGAGATCCGTGGGGTTCCTCTCTGGGAACTTCTTAAACCAGTATGATTTTACAAAGTTGCATGTGGTGCTGTGAAACCAAACCAGCGTGCCAGAAGAGCAGAGAGAGGAGGAAGACCTGATGACTTTTCTTCAAAGTCAAGACTGAGGGACTGCAGTGCAGAATCTACCCCGCCACTTCTTTTCCTTCATTTAAATCTGTGGATACCCATCACAATATTTCTCTGAGCAGTATTTCACTTCATTAGTTTGTATTGTTAACTGCAAAACTCCTGTCAGTTTTTATCTATTGTTTCCTGCCAAGTGCTTTAAACAATCAGAGCTAAATTATCCAGCTATTTCCTTAAGCAGCCAAATGGCAGCCCGCTGATAGTCATTCAGTTGGGCGAGATTAAAATAGATAAGTTGCAAGATAAATAGCAGGTTGAGGAGTTCCTCTGGTGTGCATTAGCAAGAGGATCCTGCCTCGTCCCTTGACAGCTGCCCTCACCAGGACCACCTCTGGCTCAACACCTTGCTGGCTGCCCGCTGCCCCCCACCCCCACCCCAGGGTGCTGCCTGCCACGCGGTGCTGCAGGACGGGAGGCAGTTTTCCCGTGTCGCCTAGCCTGCTGTGCCGCGGAGAACCGCGTACTGTAGGATGCTGAGGTATGTTCCTAGGGTAAAGTGATGAGGCAGAAACAGTCTTCAAGGCTGCTGAGCCATTCCCATCGGGAGCAGGAATTTCCGGGGGGGGGGGGGGGGGGGGGGGCTGGATTTAACAACCG
>JAVJGJ010000062.1:3641263-3660141 GCA_035590215.1 Microhierax caerulescens | reverse complement strand
ATTTGTTCTCCAGCCCCTTCCCCAGCTCTGTTGCCCATCTCTGGACACGCTCCAGCACCTCAAGGTCCGTCTTGTAGCGAGGGGCCCAAAACTGGACACAGTGTTCGAGGTGCAGCCTCACCAGGGTCGAGTGCAGGGGACGATCACTGCCCTGCAGGAGTGACCGTCACAGTGTAGGACATTTCCCAATGCTTATTGTCCCATCAGTGCATTTCACACCTTCCAGTCACCCTGTTAGCGCAGTTTGCTCTTAGATCACTCTTTCCCTCCCTGCAACTCGAAGAAGGGGCAGCTGTCCATTTTAGCAAACTCTCCCGCTGGCGTCTGGGAAAGGTGCTCAGCATCTAGGGAAAAGTGATCTGAAGAGAACATATAAAATGGTGAGGAGGGCAGTCAGTGCCTGAGGAGCCTGTGGGGTGGCTCCTCGGTGGGGCTTGTGATGCTGGGCATGAGTAGCACTGAGGGCATTCAGTTACACAGACCGTGCCAAGAGAGCTGTCAGCGATGCCTCCTGTGTGGGAGCAGGGCTCTCCCAGCCCAAGTACAGAGCAGGTATTTAACTGTACTAACAAGGGTCCGTTTCTTTATGTAGAGTGCCACAGACTTGGCTGTGCAGAGCTCCTGAGGGTGTTGTCGCTGAAATTCTAGTGTCTTTCAGGAGTGAGGTGACAGGGCTGAATGAGGAGTGCTCCCAGTAATGCCCTGGCAGCCCTTTTGCAGTGCCGCAGCTTGCAGTCAGCTGCTGGGAGAGAACTGCTGCGCCGAGGGAACACGGGCACCTCTGCCTGTCTGTGAGTCCGTACGCACGCTGTGCCTCGGTGCCTGCGGAGGTAGTCGGATACCGAGCCTGTGTCCTTGGCAAACTGGAGATCTCTCCAGTCAGATGGCATCAATGGTTCAGGCTGCTTGTGCATCCCTGACCATCCTCAGGTAGTTGCCAGCCTTTTCCAGCATGCCCCCTTGGCCAGGACTACATCAATAAAAATGAGAATTTATGAGCTCTGTCATGTACAGCAAGCAAAGCATCGTGCAACAAATTAATTACTGATTGTGGTGCAGTGCTGACTGGGAGCTTTCTGGTTCTCTCTTGGCATCGCTGCAAGGTTGTTAGTTAAAAAGCGAGTTTGATAAGGAGACCCTTGACACCCAGCCCTTCTGTCTCTGTTACCTGCTCACCAGACATGAGGCACTGTTAGCCCAAAAGCTGCCAAGTTGCTCCAGCTTTCAGTCATCAGAATGTGACAGCACTGACAGTTCCCTGCACTTGTCCGTACCTTCCTATCCAGCAAGTTTGGGATGACAGTGATCTGCCTTCCAGTTTGGGCTGGGAGGAGCTGGGTACTGCTGGTCTGCTGGAGGCTTAAAGAACAAACTGCAGAGGAGCTTCTCTTTGGGCTTCAGCAAGAGCCTCGTGGGGATCAAAAGGACTTCGCCTCAAGCTCTGTTTCTTCCTTTCCACGTTTATACAGCAGCCACAGCATGTCTCAGCAATGGTTTTAAAGCACTCCCAAGTGCTTTAAAGGGGCTGAGCCACAGCAAAAATGAGTTAAAAATGGGTCTCGGCTCCTGCACGTGGCTGATAAAAACTGGTGGTGTTTCTGAGTCAGCTGATATCCCCTAACCTGAGCTCCAGATGGCATTCCCTGGCCTTCTGTAGGAAATGGTGTTCACTTGTCTGTACACAAAGGCAGCTGTATGTATATGCCTGACTTCTGAAATACAGAGTCACTATGTAGCATAAGCATAACAACTTTATTAACACTTGATATAATTCTGACATCTCTGTCGGAAGCGTTTAGTGAGGGATCTCAAAGCATTTTTCAAATGTGAACCCACAGCAGCACACATCTTCCCAGTCAATGTGGAGAAGCTGGAGCAGGGGGTGGGTGTTTTCTGTGATTGACTTGTGGCATGGGAGAGCCGACCGTTCCTGCCTGCAGCCCCCCAGCCCCGTCACGCTGCTCCTGAGCACGGCAGAGCTTTGGAGTCAGGCGCTGGGGCTGCATGTTCCTGCGAAGCTGCTTCCCGTTCCTACTAAAGAGGTTTTGCTCATTGTTCTCTAATTTCAGCAGACAGGAAAAAACCCACCTCTGAATTCTGTTGCCTGCCCTGTCCCACAGCTGGTGCTAGCGATTGTCCCAGTGTTCGTACCCGGACCCGCCTGCTTTGTTTTCCTACGGGTAGCTCTGCGAGGTTATTGTTTTTGCAGTAATTCTGTTTATCCCTGACTGAGACCAGACCATTGTTTCCTATTGACTCATGTCACCTGTTGGTGGCCTCTTCCTGTCCCTCGCATAAATGCAGTGCAGGGGTGGGAGATGGAGAGGGTGGCCGGAGCGCAGGTTTAATGGACGCTTACCCATGACAGCAGCCCCACAGGGAACCCCGCAGAGGAGGGGGCGGCAGAGCTGTAAGGCTGCAGCCACATGCGACACATGGGAAGAGGCTGGGGAGAGGGAGATGTGTAGGGGACACTGTCATGTGTTTGGTGTGTGCCCCTTGGCCTGGCAGACTTGCACCAGCTGATCCCAGCTGGCCCATCCTGCGCGCAGGGACGGGTACCCTCACCCTGCGGCTACGCGCATCACCTGTCAGCAGGTGCCGAGCACTGCATCGCACACCCGTCCGACTTCGAGGCACCGATGGCTCCACGGAACGAGCTGCCAGCAGGTCTGGTTTAGCTCCAGGTTCAGTTTGGTTCATCAGGCTTGGCTCTTCTTTATTTTTTCCTTTCTGTTATCTTTTTTACGAGTGCTCTTACCTCATAGCTGGGCGCTGTTGCCCATCTTCGGTGTTGGAGGGTGACTCCTCTGCATGGAACGGAGCCCCCTCTGCTTCTGTTAATGCTAATGGCAATTACCCAAGCGCTGGAGAGGGAGCGGGGCATTCTACGTCTTAGATGTAACATCAACATGAAATTTCATCACCTAGGTTTCAAGAAAAATAAACTGTGGCTGGACTTAAAACATAGCAGTAAGGAGGAGTAAGGGAGAGAGCCTTTTATGAGCATTGAGAATATTTGTAGCTAAGCAACCAACATCAGCAGGAAGAATAAATCAAAAGTTTCAGGGCTCTGCCTGCCTGCCTTCAAGGGTCAGGAACTATATTTTCCCTCTGTTAACAAGATTGCCTGCCTTTGAAACATTAGCTGTTAGCTGCTGCTGGAGGCAGGGCACCGCGTGGGATAGATGAGAAGCTTGTTGTGGGATACTGGGCTAGAAACGTAAACAAGAGGACAGAGAAGCATCTTGCCAAAGGCCCTGAAGTGAGTCAGGCCTCCCAGCAGCTTACAGGAAAATGTTCTTGGAAAAGTAACATCTAACACATAAATAATATTTTCTAATTATTCTCGTGTAAGTCCTCCTAACAGCTCTTCAAGGTGGCAGCTATAGACTATACTCCCATTTCACAGATGGCAAAAGCTGGGTGATGGGATGGCTGCGTGGTTGAGTTTGAGGCGCTGGGTCTCTGCAGCTTTGTTCATTTCACGTATTTGTGCAGATCCTGTTCCTTGGGGCACCAGTCTCTGTTGCTACGAATGCAGCACAGATCCAAGGCCTATTAGATAATTGAGCTTTATTTTATACAAAGATACTATTGCAGTGTTCTTCACTAGTTGCACCAGAAAACCTAGAAGCAAGACATTTTACTTTAAAATATGTTTTATTTATAAAGAGGAGATTTCCCAGCAATGCCAATGGGAATGGCAGCAGATCAAATCCCAGCAGTAGTTTCTCAATGGAACTTCTTTTTTTAAATACCATCTTATAACCCCAGGGTATTTTCCATCTCTGCTTCTTCCTCCTGCTTAGTCAGTAGCTGGGTGGAAACGATGCTGCGGTCTCTGCGCTGCCCTGGCAGCCTCACCGATCACGCGAGCGCCGTGCGTGCCCTCTGTGCTCTGATGGGATCCCTTAACACACTTTCCAACCAAACTGCTGGAGCCCTGAGACCCTGCTAGATACACAGCTGTAATACACCATAAATCTGCGCCTTAAATAGACTTATTCCCTGATCAAGAGCCCCAGAGACCTCTTAGCCTTCATAGACACTAAAGTCGGTGTTAATTATAAAGCTGAGTGTATTAAGGCCAGATCTCGTGGTATTTATATGGAACTGTATTCCTGAACCAGATTTATTATTTTAATGAGAGGAATGAACTGCAATACAGGATAACTTGTGTGGTCTTTGCTGTCCAAGACCCGTCCCCATGTTCACGTTTCTGGGCAGTGCTGTGCCAGAACACGCTCCGCAGCGGGACTGTCCACATATTTTTGCACTTCATATGGCATTTTCTCCACTTTTCTGCCTAGAAAGTTTCCTGCAGCATTGAGCATTTCAGTGGAGTTTAAAAAGGTGTGTCTCAATTTTTATGTATTCGTGCTCTTTATGTGTTGGTCTTTATTCAGAGCATCCTTTTAAAGACAATGACAAGCAGATAACTTTTAGGAGGCAAACGGCTGTTTTTTCTGTCTTATTTACTGATACAGCTGTAAGCCTGGCTGATGGTGACTGGAGTTACTCAGCTGTGAAAAGCACTTACAGATTTGAAAGCAGAGGGTGTTTCTGTCCATTAACACCAGTGTTCGCAGAAGCCCAGCTGGGTGGGGAGTCCATTTAGTCCCAGTCCCACAGCTGGGCTCCGAGAGGCAGCTTGAGCTGGCAGGTAGAGATTAAATGGCTGTTGGGTATATTTAGCAATAACACTATGCCAGCGTGACAGTAAATGATTTTGGGGCTGTTATTAATGTTAACATTCATTCGGAATGGATTTTATTTTTCACATTAGACAAACTATCACTTTTGGAAGTAATGCAAACACAATTGGAAGCAGCACCAACTGTTTTAAACAGGAAAAAAAAATGCATTGGCAGGTGTGAGGGAGATGTTCTGGAAAGAAAAGGTACAGCCTGGGTTAAGAGAATCCCAATGCATCCATACAGATCTAAACATTTTGATTTGATATTTTTTCTCTTCCACCCACCTTGGGACTGAAGTGAGGTAGGATCTGATCTCCTCCCAGTCCTCTGCGTGTGGGAGCGGAACCACTCCGGCTGGTTCCTGAGTTATTCCCTGCTCCCAGTCTGTTCAGACCACGAAACAGCTCCCTCAGGCACGGATGGAGTTTCTGAAACGCTTCCACAAATACAGAAAAACTCTCTCCCAACCCTTTCTGTGTCTGCGGGCAGTGTGCTGGCGGGCAGACTGGGGGGAGCCGGGACCCCCAGGTCCTGGGGTGCTCCTGCCCCAGCTGCCCCTGGCTTATCGTCCTAGGGAAGGAAATGCACCCAGCTGAGCGAGGACACTATAGACAACATAAAATTCATGCTCAAAGTAGTTGTTTCAGCTTTTTTACTCCATTTGATGAGCTTTTTCCTCCTTGCCTGCTTGATAGTGTTTTGTTCAGTCAGCTTCTCTCTGGTTTTGTCAGCACGGCCAGTCTGTGCGTCTCTTACTGGAGGAAGAGCACAACCTGATGCTGGCAGCTGCCTGAACCCAGGCTGCTCTGTCTCACGGTTTTTAAGTTGAGTAGTTTTTGTATTAGCAGTGCCCCCGTGGTAACTAATGTTATTTATTAATTAGTTATTTGAATTACAGCCAAGCATGCACAGCAGTCCCAGCCCATTGCTGCTGCGTGCTGAGCATATCCGTACCTAAAAGACAGCTGCTGGCGTGGGAAACTCTCCAGAGGTGGAAGGTGAAAGAAAAATGCAAAATGATGAGGAACTTTTGCTCGTTTCAAGTACACTGGTTCATTCAGACCCACTGAGCTGGGCCCAGTTTTCCTGAGATACCCCCAGCCCCTTGAAGTCTGAGCTTTTAAATGTCACATTGGTTGTAGTTGCAGGGTGGAGAGGGCTGAGCTCCTGACTGCTGGCACGTCACAGCACGGCACGGCTCGTGGGCACCAGCGTGGCCTTGGGATGGCCGTGCCGAGGGCGAGCTGGGAGCACAGAGGCTGTGGCCACGATGGCCCACGGGTGCCCAGGGTGCTGGCCAGCCCTTCCCAGCCCACGCAGGGCCCAGGCTGGTGCGGCAGTGCTGCCCGCGCCACGTCTGCTGGCACCGCGCTGGCGGCGTCCCGGGCGGGTTTCGTCCTCTGGATATGAGGAGCAATTGCTCTTCAGTGCTTCTTTGAGGGTGTTTACCTCCTTTTCTGGCCTGTAAGTGCCTCTTTTTCACTATTCCTTTTTTTTTTCCTACAATCACAGCCTCTTGTCTTTAGTTTAATTTTTACATTTAATGAAATAGTCCTGTAATTAAATGTTCTTTAACAAATCCCTGGGCGGGGTATCTCATGACAGAAACCGCTCTGATTTTATTATTTTTACTAATGCAAAGTAATGAAATGTTTGAATCCTTATCAAGTGTAATTCAGGGGGTTAATTATTCAAGTTGAAAGGAAGAGTTATCTCCATCATTTATGCTGAACTGATCTGCTCGGTGCCCTGTTATGTCCTTAACTGTTTATTTAGAACTTGAGACTATATTGTTCCGGCCTAGAATGTACAATACATACGATTGCACGTATGTTTGTGTGAGCTTCTGTATGTTAGCACAGTGTGCTTAAGTATGTTTGGTTTTCTAGTTCACTGGGCAAACAGCAATAAGCTAAATATGGTGAAAGCGGAATGAGAATAACAGACTTTTGATGTCTGTGATGTCTAGCTTGAAAAACCTACTAAGTACCTCACCAAGAAAAGCAAACTAAGCCTTAAAAACATTTAAACTTGCTGAAATCTTCTCACTGAGAAAGATTTTTGCATCTTCGATTCGTTCTACAAAAAAAGCAACTCTGTGAATTCATCAGACAATCCCACATTTCCTTGTGAATTGGACTAGCTAGCAGTTCATACACTCTGCTTTCCCATCTCCTGCCCTGAGCTCTTTGTGTTAATGATTTCCAGACCCCAGCTGAAGGCTGAGGCAGCACTTGGGGCAGATGTTGGCCACCTGGGCTCTAGGAACAAGGCTTCCCAAAGCCGGGACAGGTTCAGCTTCCAGAGTGATGGTTTAGACATGGAACCATTGTCTAAACTAGGTCAGCTGGATATCAAAATCCGTTTGCTGGATATCCTGCTTGGGGGCATTTGAGCCTGGGAAAGCGTACGGCAGCTGTGGGCTGTCAGCACACGGCCGCGGGACGGTGTAAGATGGGGCTCTCCTCTCGCTGTCAGTGCTGCGCTGATTAAGATGGCAACAGCCAGAGTCCTTTGGGAAACCAGAAACCAGTGTAAAGGTTAAAATTAGTCGTCGCTTGGTATTTAGAGGCTTTACAGATAAAATTGCACATCGCTGGCCCAGGACATCTGCAGCAGACGCAGATAGCCAGGGAATGTATTTAATCCCTCACTCCGTAGCGGTCTGCAGCGTAGGCAGGGTAACTTGCAGGACTGACCGTGCTGACCGCATGCGCAGATCTGCGCGTGCCGCAGCTCCGGCAAAGGGCATGGAGACAAACCGTACTGAAACAAGGCAGGGGATAAGATAAATCATTCCAAAGAAGGACTTTGGAGGCCTGTGCCCTGGCTCATGGCTGTGTCTGTACTGGATGTGAAGCTGCAGCACAGCGTGTGTCCCCAGCACTCCTGCATCGCCCAGCACCCTGCTGGGAGGAGGCAGGATGTGCCTCGCATGGCTTTGCCAGCCCTGCCTGGCTCCCGCGCCCCTACCTGAGCAGTAATTCCTACTGTCAGCTGCTCTTCCTTGGGAAAACACACTGTCCTGCCCCGTCCTGCCTTCAGTAGCCAAGGAACAGGGATTTCCCCAGTGTCACGGTGCATCCAGTGCCACAGACGGGGTTCAGCTCCTCCTCCAGTGTGGCATCATGGCCCTGAGGCTCCCTGAAGGCTCCGTGCTGGTGCCCACCCAGCTCTGCTAACGATGCAGGGGGGGCTGCCGCAGAGGGAGACAACCTCACAGGGGAACAGGAGAAGCACAGGTATGCTGGGGGCAGTGCTGAGGCAGTGGAAGAGTAAGTTCAGCTGGAAGGAGGAGGGCAGAGGGTTTGGACTGGTTAGTCTGCATGTGGCCAGTTCCTTTCTTCTGATCATCCTTCAGCCCGTCTTTGATCTGAGCTGTACTTTTTCCTGGAAGACTTCCAACATTCCTGGTGTAGCTATGAAGCTCCTTTTTTTTTTCCCCCTCGAGCAGGCCACATCCCTCAAATTGAAGAAAGACACTGTGATGATGAAGTGGGACTGCTGTGTATAAAGTCATTTCTGGATAAACACGTTTGACTTCTTCAGATGTTCTTGATTTCTTTTTATTCCTAGAACAAGCACGGAACAGGCACCAACAGCACAGGCTCCCACATTCATCTAATAGTTTGACTTAGTGCAACGTGGAAAATCATCCCCATAAAGGGTTCAAGCTGTGGTTTGGGTACAGATGTCCAATGAATTGAGAACTTTTGGCGACCCTCATTTCTAGACTGATGTGTCAGACAGATTCACATGCCAGAAGCACACTGGGAAGCAAAGACTGGGTTGGGAATGATGCCAGGAGTGAAGATGCATTTGTACAGCTTTGGAGCAGCAGCTTAGCCATAGGCAGGAGGATGAGGGAGAGAACCCTGAGGTAGCTAGCTAGATAACGTTGCTTTTAAAGGATTTTTTAAAAAAAAAAACAGTGTTGCACCCTGCTCCTGCTTAGGGGGGGTCAGGAGCAAAAGAGAAAAGGCTTCTTTCTCTGGAGGTGAACAGTCACTTCTTCCTACAGCAGTAGAAGCCTGACACTAGGTAAGTAGCTGTGAGATGATTCATAAAAAACTAATTTATAATTTGCCAGAATATAATCCTATTTGATCAGTGTTATTCAGTTCCTCTTTCTTTTAAAATTCAGTGCACTTAACTGTTCTACGAGGGTTTATGAATGTTTAAAAATTGCTTTGTGGTCCCTAAAGTAATTTGACAAGTCTGACAGCTATTGATTAAAAACCTGAAATTATTCAGACTGTAGGATGACTTGGGGGATTAGATAGAAAGTTTTTTCAAATGTGAAAGGAAATAAGATGTTGGAAAGTAAATATGTTCTTGAATATTTTTGAAAAATCCATTACAACTGTGAAATTAAATTGAAATGAGATACTTTGTGTGGAGATGAAGGAACTAAATGCTGGCTTTACTATTTAGGCATGGGGTAGAACTCACCATCCCAGGTCCAACAAATGTTTCCTGGGAGGATGCTGGTGGCGGGGCTGTGGCACGGGTCCCAGTGCAGGGCGCTGTGGGGAGCCCTCGGGGAGCCCCCGGCACCTGCCTGTTCCTGGCCAGGGACCAGCCGGCTCCTGCCATGCCACCAGCCTGCACTGTGCAGTTAGGTGCTGAGCGGGGTCAGCGGACAGCTGTGGGGCTGCCGGGAGTGGGGCTCTTCCTTCCAGTATGGATGCTCCTCTCTGACTCTGTGGGACAGGTGGGAGCGGATCGAGCCTCAGGCTAAATGGCTGCAGCCTCCCAGAGCGCGCTAATTTGGACGCCTCATGCAAGGGCTGCTGCAGTAGCTGGGAGCAGCGGTTTTGCGGGATGCCTCTGTCTCAACTTGTCCTTCTTCACCGGGCCTTCAGGAAGGGTATCCAAGAACTGTCTGTACATCTCTGTGCATGCCAAAGAGACTCTCCTAGGAAATCGTTAGACCAGCCGGGCCATTTTCCATATGACCAGAAGGGACCTCTTCGTTCGGCAGATCCAGACCTGTTCTGTTACTGATGACCATGGTTTAGAACATCGTTCATAAGCATATTTTCTCTATCTTAACATCGCTGAGGTTTTCTCCCCCACTCTCCCTCCTTCTGGAAGGCTAATGTCAAATTTCACTTCTCTCGTGGCTAAAAGCCCTCTTCTGATTTTCAAGTCTGAATCTATTCACAGCCAGTTTTTATCCGCTCGTCTCACCTGTGCTGCCCTGTGCTTGAATAGCTCTTCTCTTTCTCATGTACTTACTCTGAAGTACGTGTTGTCCTCATGACCCTTAGTCTTCTTCTGGTAGACTGAGCAAGCTGGGTGTCACAGTGCTCCAGCATCAAGCCGAATATGGCCCAGGAGGTGGCATATCCCTCCACCCCCTCTGAATCAAGACTCAGGTCAACTCCATGGGGCAGAGGTGGGCACTGTCCCAGCTTGGCAGCTGCCCCCAGCATTCGGCCCAGTCAAAGCACCCTGCAAATCTGCGTGGGTGGTCCATAGCCAGACATCTCCCGGGCTGAAGAAGTAACTACCCCGTCCCACTGGTGGCTGGCTGGGAACAAGGGCAAACACCAGTGTGGCAGCTGGGTTTGTGGGGCAGAAGCAAGTTCCTCTGTGGCGTGTGTGGTGGGAGAGCCCTCCTTCCCCGAGCCCTTCCGTGAGCAGGGAACGTGCTGCTGGGCACAGGAAGCCCCTGCGCACCCCTCTCCCAACACGGAAGCTGTGGCTGCCTCGTCTGTGTGGCAGGGAAGCGCGTGGTGCCCGGTATCAGCGCTGCTGTCAGGGCACACTGTCAGCTCAGGTGGAAGGTATCAGAGTGTGGGGGTCTGCAGGCTGGTGCAGAGCATCTGGGCAGCTTTGCAGGTGTGTCTGCCAAGCCAGGCAGTCCGCAAAGACCTGTTTCTGCTTTCGATGGCGTTATTGCTGGTATTTAATCAGATAATTGATGGCTGTTGGTATTGGTTAAATTCTTGAATGATTCTGCCCGCATAGATAATAAAGCATTTGTTCCAGTGATTCGGTTCCCCGGATTGAACAGTAGATTTATGGATGTGGAGACCTTCAATAAGCAGATGATAGTGGGCTTCCTTGGCACGTTGCGTCAGCGGGGTACCGTGCAGCCCTTGCTCACCGCCAGTAATTCTCCATTTCACTGGATCGGCATAAACCACACGTGCAAAAGCCTTAGTTAGGGGAGTCTGTGGGGTACGGTGTGGAGCTTGTACCTGCTCTCACCGGTCTGTGCGTGGTATTTTAAACCCTTGTGCTATATATGGCCCTCAGTTATATTTCAGTGATAATATTAAGCTTTAAAAAGATGAGAGCAAAGAAAGGAGACCTCCAGATTTAGTTACTGCCAGAAAGTACTGGGCACCACATAGCTGTCATTCTGCAGCAGACAGGGATTATCCATAAACCCTGTACCTCCAAAGTGAAGGATAGTAATAAAAGTGACCCCAGGCGCACTTTGAACTTAGCTACCTCTGATTAATTAAGTTTTTCCTTCCCTGAGCCTGATTTAATGCTTATGCTCAGAATGAAGGATTTAAGTTAAGAAACTGTTGAGAAATTGAAGGACAGCTCTCATCCCTTCTTTCTCCTCTCATCCCCTTCCCTATCACATGCACACACACATGGGTAGTAGAGGGCTTGATCTGGCTGCTGAAAAATCAGTCTCTGAAGGCATTCCCATCCCTGAATTCTTGTCAATACCTCTTGCAATTGCACCACTTTCCCTGTGGATTTTCGTTCCTGCCAAGCTTGAAATGGCAGCGGGGCATGGCAAACACTTGGCTAACGCTGGCCTAGGTCTGGGGGCAGCCTGGAAGGTGTAATAGTGATTCTGTATTTACATGGAAATGAGGCGGGTTTCTGTGGAGCTGTGGGGTATCTTTCATTCATTCATTCAATGGCTGAGCTTTCTGGGATGTTTAAAGTCCTTCAGGGGCAGGGCTGAGGCACAGCACTGCCGTACAGGACCCCGAGTTCAGAGAACTTTTCCTCTGCTTCGGACAGCAGGGGCTGGGAGTGAGGATGAGACCGTGGCTGGTTCCATGGCTCTCCAGTGTGCAGGCTTGCACAACAGCCCTGAAACTTCCCAGTCCTCCTTGGTTAATAGCTATAATGATTGTAATACGAGTTCATTAACATTCTGGTATTTACCACCTTCTATATGGGCAGGGAAAGGTTGAATAAAGAATAAAGAAACCTGTGCAGGTGCAATGGAAATGCTGGATTTAAAATTTTTGGTTGTCCTTGCAATGACGTGCCTAGAGCAGGAGGCAGTGTGGTTTGAAGGAGGAATGTCTGGTGGGAGAGCGTGGCACCCTGTGCTAGCAGGGCTCCTTGGCACCGCCGAAACCCCCTGGGGCTGGAGACCTGTGCCAGGAGCCAGGGTTGGGGCTCCCCATGTGTGCCACCGCCTGTGTCACCGGCTGAGCGACAGCGCTTGGAAATGCCTGTCCTCACCGGGCAGCGTGGTGACACTGCCTGCACCAACAGCCTGTTCCTGTCCTGCAGCTCGTGCCCGTGCACAGGAGGCAGCCGTGGTGTGGACACGGCGTTTTATGGCTGTGTGACAGCTTGGTGGCTTCTGACTGACACGTGTAGGGCGATGTCCATGGCAGCAGTACAGAGCACTCTGCTGAGATGGACAGCCGCTGGCTTTGAAGTCTGTTACGGTACGACTGGTGATAGGGAGAAGTGCAAATATGAGCCAGAACGGCTTAATTTCTTGTTTTTCTCTGCTGCTTTGGTACTTGGTGGCCACAATAGAATTGTTTTTAGAAGGAGTTTTGTAGAACATAGTTGGGAATATTTTTGCTCTTACCAACCAATTGAATCTGCTTATGTCCTGGAAAGTTGTTCAACCACTACTTTCCTAATTTGATTGCTGCAGTTGGTGTGCTCTGCACAGCACTGGTGCTGTGTCCCAGTAAACGCTCGAGGATTTAGAGGGGTGGAGGTTTTACATGTGTAGTCAGATCTAAAAAAACTTGTCAGAAATGATTCTGCTGATCCCTTAATTAGAATTCTTTAACCCACTTTTTGGAGGAGAAACAATTGTTTAGAGTAATGAGAGAGTATGTTTTGATTGAAGGATGTACAATGATCTGCCCTGAATTTGCTCTGACGCATTGTACCGAATTAACGTATTTCTCTATATTTGTTCATATTCAAAGCATAAATAATTTAGCATTTTGTCTCTCTCTGTGAATGTGAGAAGCATGCTTGCTGATTTCACATCAGATGCAGCAGTGATGTTTATTACAGTGATATTGGGGAATGATTGTTGCATATTTAATATCACCATAAATAAAAATCTTGTAGCTGTGTTCCTACTTGTGGGATCGGCACGTGGCTCTCTCTAACGTGTCTGATCTACAGCACTCAGAGCCTTTGTGTGACGAAAGCAGAGGCTTTGCTTGCCCACAATGATACAGGGCATAAGTGGCAACTGCATTTACCAGTGTGCTCCTGGCTGGTGTCCACCAGGGTCCCCCTGCAGCCCCCTCAGCCCCCACCTGCTCAAGCAAAACCATTTATCTTACACGGAAATACTCAGAGACTTACACTGTGTGACAAAGCAAATACCAGAAGTAAAACAAACCTCATTAAAATAAAGTGACTGGATGATAAGGTGAATGTTTAACATACCTTTTAAAAGCAGTATTTATTTTCTTCATTTTATCTTATTAATGCCTTCAAAACCTGCCTGAAAGTATTTTATAGTAATTGCCAAAGTAGCTGGAGTTTTCAGCGTTCTTAGAATGGTCATTGAACATCTCTGGCTTCAGTAGGTTTATTTCAAAGTGTGAGGAAAATACCGTGCAGTGGGTGAGTATCTGGGCCATGCCTATTATTCCTATTTTTGGATTAAATTAAAATTTCTTCAAAGCGTGGCACAAGTATTACAGCATCCTCCAGCACTGGGCGCAGGTGTTCTGCTGCCCAGTAGCAGTTTGGCAGTGTTTTGGTCCCTCCCCTGCTGCGCATATGTGCAGGGTTTTGCATGGGCGCCTTGCTGAACTCCGGCCTGTCATCCAGCACCGTTTTCCATTTTCTCCTCTAAAATTCACTGGCATGGGGATAAATTCTTGTACATTTTACCTAAGACATTTGCCAGAGTAAAGGCAACGAGGCAGTGCTTGGCAGTAGTGAAAAGCGAGGGAGAAAGAGCAAGCTTTGTCCATGAGCCATTTGCAAGCCAAGACGGTCCCGCTAGGTCACATTCTTGTTCTCCCAGCCTTGGCGTGGTTCACCACGTTTTTAACGGAGTCCAGTGTTCCCAGTGTTTCTAAACTTGTGTCAGTGTTCGCAGCAAGCTGCGATGGTCTCAGAAACAGTTTGTCTGGATCTGATTTAGGGCAAGGCAGCGTCAGTGTTTGGAAGCATGAGTGTCTCCGCACGGCTCTCCAGCCCCGGGGATGCCAAGGGATGGATGTTGCTCCCATTGTGCTTGGAAGGTGGAGGTCACTGAGAGGGTCCACATCAGTGTCTCGGGGTGGATTGGGCATGTGCTTGGAAGGCGACTCTCCCAGCTGTCCCCACTTAACTGTGCTTGAGTCTGCACCAGGGAGCAGTCTCGGCGCCTGGAGTGCTTTCAGCAGGAGCTGAACCCACTGATGTGCTCCAGGAGCAGCGTGGCACTGGTCCAGCCACCTCCCCTCGCTGGGGTGCGGACAGGGGACAGTCCTCAGCGCCAACTTTTCCTACCTAACGTTGGCTCCTGTTGCCCCGTGCTACCTGCTGATGTGGTCACGGCCCAAAGACAGCGTTGTTGGGGTATGAGAACTTCTGCGGAGGAGAAAAGCTCTCCCATCCAGCCCTGAGGAGTAACTCCACTGCAGCCAGCCACACTGGACAGTGTTAAACAGATGTGGATCAGAAACGGTTCAAAGCCCTTCCTTTACTGGAACACAGCCGTTTTGCTTGTTTAGTATTCTAAAAGCAGAGTTAATAACTATTTTTGTCCCTACTCTCATTTCTCAACGTACACATGAAGTCTCTGCTGGTTTAGCTTGACAACCCAGGCTGCAGTTACGATGCCAAAGATCTCAAAACTGTCATGGAGTAAGACAAGGATAAAGGAAAAAAACAACTTAGATAAAAGAGCTACGGACTCAGAAATGCTGCATGTGGCACACTTCCCAACCCTCAGAGGGACTCGCTAATTTACATTATGGAAGTCTTTATGGTGCACAACTCAAGTGGCTTTCTGGCTCCACTTGGGATCTCATTGGATTTACGAAGAAGTTGCTTTCACACGTCTACAGGCAAAGGCATTTAAAAGCTTTTTGTTTCATAAAGCGGATGTGGTAATAAAGTGTATAAGGGATAGTATAAGAAAAGCCATGTGTCAAAGGTAGACCAAGACTGTACTCAGAAGTTGCACATCAGCCTAATGCAGGTGGGGTTTTCTTGCCTTATTCCAGACAACAGCTTTCAGACTTGGGTTTTGCTGCATCCTTGGAGCTCTCTGTCTGAGCAGGCAGGCGCTCGGGGTTAGGCACTGTCTGACGTTATGTCACTGGCAGGCATTGGAGCAAGCATTTGGGTTTCCTCCCCAAGCTTCCTTCCAGCTCTGTTTTCCTTTTTTCAAGACAATTACATCGGTTGTTATTAAAATAAAAACAGAAGGGGAGTGAGATGATTCATCTTTCCAAGCAGCCTTGCTAAAGACTGTCATTACTCCAACATCGGCAGGAGCGTATCTGCTTGGGAAAATGTGCTTTGTCCAAGGGACTGGTGGCTCAAAAGGCTGCATCCTTCTTCACCTGGGAGGGCTCGAATGTAACCCTCTGCTGTGCGACCCAAAAATCAGTGTTTGCCCTGGCAGCAGCATCCCTTGGGATCAGCCAGGTCGGGGTGTGCAGACACAAGCACCGGGTCAGGCCTTGGCTCTCTCTTGCGGAGGTGAACCCGTCCGAGCAGGGCTGAAGCCTCTGCTGCCAGCAAACCCCTGTGGGAAGCACGTGCTGCTGCTGCCAGCCCAGCCTGAAACCATCTATTGCCCAGGGACTGGGGTAACACTTTCCACCAACTCTAATCTCTTTATAAAAATACAAAACCAAACAAAAAAAAAAACAAAACACCAACCCTCAAACCTTAAACAAAAAATGTCAGTTATCCCATCATTTGTAAACACGGATGCGTAAACAGTTCAGAGAGAAGGTGCTTGGCAGCTTTTCCAAAGTTGTCTATATGCTGCCCCAGGCTGCAGGTGCAGCTGGTTTTGCAGAAGCGTGCAGGTGAGAGAGCGCAGAGCATTCATCCCATCCCTCTGCGCCAGGGGAAGGCTGCCTTGTGTTCCCCTTGCATTGCCCCCGTAATGAGCCAACCACATCCTCATCAGTTGTGCTTTTCTCAAGTGTCCAAAGAAGAACTGAAGAAGTCGTGGAACATTTTTCTCACTTGGCAATTGTTTTGATTTCTCAGAAGTCTGCGTTGTATCAGTACTGGCCCTGTCCCGCCCCTTTGATGCCGTATAAGCCCAGCAATGTGAACTGTTGTCCGTGCATCTGTAAATGAGGTATGACTGGAGGTTATGGAGTGACTTAGTCACAGAGTGTGCTCAGTTGCTCATCAACAGCCAGGGTCCGTTCATGTAATTCCTGTTGACAAGCTGATGATTTCCTAATGGAAAGACAGTGCTAGCACTGCAGGCATGCGCACAGCCTTCCAGCCAGGGCCTGGAGTGAATCGTGCTCCACGTGATCCCCTGCAGCCAGTTCCGTGAGAGAGAGAGAATGGGGTGGTGGTGGTGGTATGTGTGTGTCTGCGGGGGGGGGTGTGGGGGTGTTCAGAGGCTAGCAGCAGTTGTACTGGTCTGGAAGATGAAGTCAGGGAGCCACAAACACAAGCCAGGCAGTGAGCAGTAATACTAGGGAGGGGGCTGGTCATGGGAAATGGAGGGTTTTGCCTCAGAGTTTGGAGCCGGTGTGGACTGAGATGGCCAGCTGCTGCGTTTGCGGAGCACTGGAGAAGTGGTGCTGTAGGAGGCCCCCCAAGGCCATTCCCCCTTGCAGCCCCACGTGGCCCCTGCCACCCTGGCCAGCAGCCTGGGCAGGGGATGCCCACCCGGGGGGCAGTGGCTCAGTTCCTGGGTGGGCAGGTGGCATAGCTCTGGCTGCAAAGAGCTCCTGTTTCACCTGAACTGGTTTGGGAGCTTCAGCTGAATCACCAGCATCTGGCCGTGCCTGCGTGCCCCCTGGATGAATCCCACGGTGCCACCAACCCCGTGACACAGGGCTGTCTGGAGGTGGCTGCGGGTCAGTCCTGCCCTGCCAGGGAGAGATGGGGCAGTCTAGGGCCACACAGCAAGTACTTTTTAAACAGCTGCAGTTGTTTTATGAAGCCATTTTAGGTTTTAATGCTGCTTGTGCAGGACTGGTATCTGCAGTGCCTTGCAGCTCCTGTTTGTGACGGTGAGTGGGAAGCGGCTGGGACTGGTTGGGCTGGGCCGGACTTTGCTTCGCGGTGTTTACAGCGCTGTTGCTCGTTTGGGAACTAACTTGCTGCTTTCAGTTTTGATCCACTGAAATGGCATATAAAGACACCCAGCCTCTGGCTGGCGAGGCTGGCAGGGAGCAGGGGCAGCACAGCCGCCGGAGGGAGGTGAGTCACGCTCGCCCGCTGGCGCTGGCCCGCTCGGTGCCCCCGCACTGCCCGCTCGGTGCCCACCCGGGCGCACCACCCCCTGTTCTCCCTGGCTCCGGTGCTGAGCTAAGGGCAGGCTCCGGCACGCGGTGGGAGCCTGCCTGCCGCTGCCCTTCCCCACGCCGGGGATGCTGCAGGTCACACCTTCTTGTGAGCGGTGCTGGGTTTCTAGCAGCTTTTCTTTTAAGCTCTCTCCCTGTGCGCCCATCTGACTGAGTCGTGGGGAATGAGGGAGGAGGTGGCAGGGACCTGGGAACAGGGCAGAGTGAGGGCAGTGGGTGTTGGGAAGGAATTTGCAGAGCTGGACCCCAAAGTTCAGCCTTGTTCTTTGGGCCGTTCTGGCTTAACCCTGCCCTAGCACCGTTCAGTCCTTATTGTCAGCTTTGGAGCAGCTTTCTGGGATCTGTTGGGTGGGTGCTGTGTCTGACGGTGGGGCACGGTCAGTGCCGGGTGAGGGGAGCAGCCGGCAGCTCCGTGCTGGGGCCGATGCTGCGGCGCTGGCGGCAGCCTCTGCCATGGGCAGCTCAGCTCCCAGGCCATGCTCAGTGATGTCGGCTGATCTTTATAGTCAGTTAAACCTACAAATCTGTCAGCTGTCTCCCCAGGTAGAGTAGGTTCTGATTTACCGATTTACAGCTTGTGTTACTAGAGTAAATCACTCCACTAACAGCCAGTGATGGGAGTCCGGCACCATCGCCACCCTGAGCTGGTTAAACTACCCCAGCACGCCAGAGATGTCACCCTGGTTGGGGTGGGGACCCTGTGCCCATCATACTCTGCCCCTTTGCTTTGCCTCATCTTATTTCTCATCAGAGAAGGCACAGTACCCTTTGCCAGCCATCAGCCACGTGCCCACAGGCATGCGCCCCTCCAAAACTGAGTCCAGTTTTAGCTGTGATGGGTAAATCCAGGGCAGCCTCATCAGCTCAGGCGCAGATTGCAATTTTGTTAATGAGAACATACACTGTATTCTCAGGGATTTGACCTAAGCTCAGCATCTGTCAGGATAAGAAAAAGTGGTTTAGCAGCACTGGGATAGTGGGAGTTCAGAGGATGGGCAGTGGGACAGAGGGGGTTGCTGCTCTTCCCTCATGAGGGAAGTATACAGTTGTATTCCAGCAGAGAAAGTAAAAAGGTTTTTGGATATCAGTTTTTGAGATATTAAATGACGAGTCAAATCTGAATCCCGCCTTTCCAGATCCAAACATTTTGAATTTTCTCAGAAGAAAGTAAAATAAGAATTTTTGTTTCCTGCTATGCAGATTTAACCCTTCAGAGTTGGGGAACCACAAAGCAAAGCCAGTGACAGTGAGTGGAAAAGGCAAGAGTCAGGACCGTGTGTAAGGAGCGGAACCCAGGCCTGATCTGCAGAAAAAGATGTGTCCATGCAACTATAATCTGTTTACATCAACTCAGGCTCTTGGTGTAGTGTGTCTATATCAGGGGTCCTTAAACTTTTTAACCAGGGGGCCGGTGCGCGGATGAAGTGGCAGGCAGTCATCTGCGGCTGCTTGGTTCCTCCCCCCAACCACCAGT
>JAVJGJ010000062.1:3621236-3631843 GCA_035590215.1 Microhierax caerulescens | reverse complement strand
GCGGCCGCGGGGTGAGCCCAGCCCGCAGCTCGCCCCCGGCCCCGGCCGCTTTTAGGAGCGCTCCATCCGTGATTCTGTGTGTTAGGCATTTGTTTTCATCATTATTTATTAAATAATCGTTCATAAATCATTATTTCTAAAAAAAACGTTACTGCCTGAGGCAGCCGCCCTGGCCGGGCTCCGGAGATGGGTCTGGCGGCTTCGGTTCCCTTGTGGTTAATCCAGGAGGAGAGACCTCACCTGGCTTTGCCCGTCTTGTCCAGATTGTGGCTCCAGACTGAGGTTAAGCAACATTTCAGTGATAAAAATGAAAACCTTTATCCTCAGCCTCCTCCCACCATGGAAGCTTCTTGGTCTCAGACCTGGGAGCACCCCGTGTCCCACGGTCCCAGCTGGGGGTGGCAGGGGCCGGGGGTCTCCGGGGCAGTGCTCCCAGCAGCTGTACCTCCCGGCTTCCCCCCTGCCTCCTCGGAGGTTCCCTGGCTGGTTTGGGGGGTTCGGTGGTCCCCGCTGGCTCTGGAGGCTGGTGCTGTGGGAAGGGCTGGTCCTCAGGGCTGTGCAGTGGTTTGGGCGCCAGGTCGGAGCGGTGGATGTGCGGCTGCGACAAGCATCAGGTCCCACAGATGAGGCACGGTTTATGCTTGTTTAGGCCAATGTGATACAAAAAGGTATTTTTTTTTATGTAAGTGTTGATTTCTGTTAAAAGCGAGATGGTGGTGCTGTTCTGCTGCAAGGAAAGAGGGAGAAGGCCCTTCGCTTCTTAACAGTATCTTTGGTTATTGAGACTCAGGTACATTTCTGATCATCTTTTGCTTCTTGCTCTTGACGCATGTTGCTTGCTTTTGCAGTTTCTCCCATCCTGCGCATTACAGATGCAGTCGGCGTCCTTGCTGGTTGTACTGTGCTGGACTTTCAGGTTGTCACTGACAAACTTTGCAGTGGCACATTGTTAAACAAATACCCGCGCTCAGGTGCATGTCACGGGTTAAAACAGTCCTTCAGGTTAGCTCTGGCAAAAACAACGTTTGGAATCTGGTATGAGCTGACGAAGTTCTTTTGAATGTAATTAATTCTGCTGTCAGTTAAAACTGAGAACAGTCTAAAAACAAGGGCGGACATTAATAAATTTAATTATATGTCCTTTGTGTTGCTCAGCAAAGGTGTTGCATTGGTGAGGGTAACGTGAGGTGGTGTGAGTGTGCCGGCTGGTGTTTGCCAGCGCCCTGCTGCCCCGAGAGCATCCACCTCCACTTCTGCCCACCAGCATTGCCGGGGCTGGCGTTCAGAAAACGGCAAGAGAAAGTTCAGGCTAGTAGAACACGGGAGAAGGATATGCTGCAGGCTGAGACCTCACCCATGCGTCCAGTCCTACAGGAAGAAAAACATTCTGTCGTTTTCTGGAAGCATGCAAGTTCTCTTGTGCTGTTGTTCTTGGTTTTTCCCATAACATCGCTTTCTTATTTATTTGTTAAGTTGAAGCAGGGTGAGGCATTGGGGAGGGATGGATGAGAACTCCCAGCGGTGGTCAGGAGGTTAGTGGGAAGTCAGCAGCAGGCAGGGGGGCCAGGCAGGCACTGCTGATGAGCAAGGAGAGGGCTTGAGGGAGAGCTGCTGCGTAGGAGAGCCTGGTTTGCATCTACTGCGGGAAGAAATGCAGCCATTGCACCAGTTTGGGCCCTGCAGGGAGCGCAGTCCCAGTTTGTAACCAGCAGCAGTGCGGCTCCGAGCCTCCGGTGGGACAGGCTGTGCGCTGCCCGGCCCCTGGTGAAGCTGGCAGAGGATGGCGTGTGATTTACTCCCATCTGTGACTGCTAAAATCCTTCTCCCATCTGATGTTGCAAATCAATTTGGTGGAGTTGTCCACTTTGTTCTCAGTCATAACAAAACCTAATCCCCAGGCTGGAGACAGATTTAAATTCTGTCTATGCTGCATGTAGATCTCACGGTCTGTTCCGCTGTGTTTGTGCGTGCGGGACCCCCTGCAGCGGACATGTGCTGCTAAGAGGGTAAGGACTGCCCTAAAGACCCTTTTCCCAGCTGGTCAGAGAAAAGAACTGTCAGGCCTTGAAAAGCTGTATGCAGGGAATGTTTCCTGACCAGGAGCCTTGTCGCAGAGTCAAACCTGTAATTTAGGAGATCAGATCCCTCTGACGGTGGGGAGGCGTTCATGTTGCAAAGGCCGACTCAGCAGCTGGTGTTAATGGGACAGCTTCGGCTTAGTGCCTGGACTTCTTTCAAAATTCCCCAATCTGCTTGTGCCCTCGGAGTGGAAGAGTAGGAGATTTAAGCAAGGCTCTTTAATTTTTTCCCCATTGTTAATTGTTTCCCCAGTGTTGCGTTTTGTGTCTGCTCCATCGCTCTGCAGCTACCCAGCCAGGTTCCCTGTTTGTTTCTGTCTCTCAGAAACACCAGGAAAACTTTCAGCATAAAACCACAGAAGCAGCAGCAGCTGGGTGGTTTCAGACAGGTGAGGTTCTGAAATGAAAAACGATGGGGTTGCCCCTTTGAGGGCTTGTCTTCACAAAAAAAAGCAATTCTGGAATTAAGAGCGTGTGAGTTTAAACACACAAGACCTATTCCAGAATAATTCTGTGTAGACAGGCCCTACACTTTTTCCGTCCTTGTAGCCTCATCAGAGTATCTTTGTTCCTGAAAGAACATCAAGCCTGGACTCCCAGGCAGTCCCTCCGGTCATTCTGCGGAGCTGCTGTGTGCGTGGTACGGTTGCTGCCTCCATTGCTCAGCATCCAGCCCTGACGTTTGGTGAGGACAGAGTGAATTGCCGCCCCGTGCTTGTTCCTCTGTGTCCACAAAGTCTTTGCTGAAAAAACCCAACCCAAACCAAAACAAAAGCCCAAGGTGCTGGTTAGATGTGTGCTGTCACAGGCTGGTAGTACCCGGCATCCCTAATTCTGGCTGGCTGTGGAAGAAGCAGGTGGGGGGGGATCGCATCCCTTCGCATGGTAATGTTTTATGACTTCCATTATTTAGAACAACAGTCCTCTCTCGTTGCTCTTGGGCAGTAAACCTCTTCCTTTAATAACCAGAGACTGGCTGCCTCTCTGTAGGACTCTCCAGGTCAGTGCCGGTAGCAGTAATGTTATTTCTCTTTAGAACTAATGTGGTCTTTTATGATATTCCCACCAACCCCCACCCCCACCCCACCCCCTTCATTTCAGCTGAACTTTAGGCAAGTAGAAAGGGATTAAAATAAGGCCCATGGCAAAAAGAACTGAATGTGCTGTTTGGAAAGAGGGTTTCCTGCTGTGAGATGTCTCTGGGCAGCTGGCCGTTCCATCATACTAAGACAAAGGTGTAGGAACTGAATTTGATCAGCTCATGTAAGCTGGGATGGGACCTGGAGTACACAGCGAGTTATTACAGCAAGAGGTTGGATGGCCCCACAGGCAGCATTTTGAAAAGTGATGGTGGAGAGATGAATTTGAACAAAGTACCTGTCATCTTGGAAATGTATGTACACAGTAAGCAAACGATGTTCCAGGTGACTTTGCCTGTTAGGATGTTGGATGGCTGAGGAAGAGCAATAGTTTACGAGGACTCTGGTATCTCTCTTGCCACGGATGCTGCGCTCTGCCCGCACTGGGTGGAAGCAGGCAGAGCTGCAGCGTATACGTGTCCTGCTTATGTCATTGCTTCTGCCCCAGGGACAGCAATGTTACACTGTTTTGGGGACATCAGGTTGTTAGGGTCTCCCGATGGAAACATGCCTGCCTCCCTGGGAAGAGACCCTGGCTGCGGGTGGAACCTCGGGCAGAGCTGGAGGGAATCCAGACGAGCCCCCCAGCAGCTGGGGCACACGCCAGCACAGCCGCACCGGTGCCCGATGCCCTGTTGCAGGCTGGGTCCAGCCTTCTTAATATTTCTGCACTTCTCTACCAGCGAGTGGATTTGTTGGGCTTTTTTTAGCACTTGCCAGCCCTCACCTAGTAAATTGTCTCTGGACGAAGCCCTCCGTGTCCATATGGCAGTACAGACAGAGATGCTCTGGCACCGAGGGCTTCGCTGTGACTCACAGGTGGGGCGCTTGTGTTCTCCCTGCCCAAACAGGGGACGCTGAGCAGCCTTTCCAGTAAGCAGAGCACCCTCACCCTGTGAGCCAGGCAAGCAGCTTATGGCCTTGGAAGGACCATTTTCTTACTGTTAATGCAAAGGGAATTCAGTGGGCGCTGCGACAGGGGCTTGCAAACATCTTCCAGTAAATGCTGCAAATGTCACATCACTTACCAGAGGACATGAGAAATGCTCTCTGCTCTGGAACAGGCTGTTACAACACAAGGGCCGTGTGCCCTTTGAAGGCTGGAGGTGTATAGCCTTCCTGGCCTCTGGGGCTCTGCGGACCCCTGGGCCGTGCCAGGCTGCCGCGGGTTCGGTGCCATCAGGGCCAGTTTGGGGGTGCTGGGCAGGGGATGGGGCCAGGTGCCCTGGGAGGAGGCTCTGCACAGTGTTCATCCTGCTCTGCCAGGGCTCCTCCGGCAGACAGATCTCTCATCCCTCCTGGTGAGATTCCAAACGAGAGTCTCTAATTAATGACATCTTCCCCACTTAGCTGTTGATACACAGACAGATGCTGGGCCTTTTAGGGCTGGTTGGAGACCAGCAGCGCTCCCTCTGTACGGTGCAGCAGCTGGTGAAAAATGTTGCTGTTACCGACCCGGGTTGGATCCAAGCGGCCATTCGGGAGCAAAAGACATCGTGGGAGCGGGTCCTGCCACGGCAAGAACCTGACAAATAGCCTCCTCCCTAAGAAAAGTCCCGTTTATTTTAGGTTTCCCAGAGGCATACGGTAGAGTATGGAGGGATATAAATAAGCATTTGCTGAATCTGGTGAGAACATAATATGTCCTGAGAAACTCCCCCTTGGTAATTCTTAGTATTGCACATCTGCACTCCCACCCGTGGCCTTGCAGCTGCAGTAATTTTAAATGAAAAATAGACTTGTTTGCCTTAATTTTAACAAAAATTCTTGGGCCAGCATGACGCAGTCCAGCTCGGCGATGCACATATGTGCATTACAGTATGCAGTTCCTGAGCTGGGGGTTCAGATCATCAATATTTGTATTTGTCCACACGAGAGTGTGAGTCTCAGCTCGGTTACTTACCTTTTCTGTTTTCATCTATAAAATATGGAAATAAGATCTACCATAATAAATACCTTGATTCTGGACTTATCGGGGCTCACTGAGCAGCCTGTGTTGTCAGGTCATGAGCTTCTGGATATTAGTTCTGCACTCAGCATCCAGGGGGAACTTAATCTGTCTGCCTGTATTACAGTTAATTTACAGTATCATTCAGAGCAAAAGGATATGGACCCTTTTCTGTGAAAATAGTGTAAAATTGCCACAAAGTACTGGGAAATGACTGTGCTCAGTTCCTAAAGATCAATTTATTCACCATAAGAGATACAGGGTGAGTGGGCAGTTTTAGAGGATCGCTAATGGGATGGAGAGCCTTTTGCTTCAAAGCCACCACTTCTGATCCGGCACAGGGCTGTGCTCACCCAGGGCTTTTAACATCTGGGGGCTGGTGGTTGTCCCCTGAGAAAGGACTGTAGTGTCACAGACTGGTTTTCTGCGGACGCCCGCATGGGTGCTGCCACAGCTGGTCCTGGCTGCCAGCCTCAGTAGGTGCAGGGGGTGCCTGGGGACCGCTGCCACCAACCCCCTGGGCAGTGTGTCCCCAGGCTGGTTACCCTGCAGTGCTGGGAGCAGGAGGGGTTGCCTGCAGCTTTCAGAACAGTCCGTTTAGCATGCTCAGCTGGAGAACCCAGCTGCGGGCTGATCTGTTGTCACCTGGGGGTTCATCCATGGCAGGAATCTTAATGGCAGATCTAGGGAAGCACGTGTGTATCTGCTGCTGCTGTCTTAGAATCTCCTTTGGCTGGTTTCTGGCTGCGGCTTGGCGTGTGATTCACTGGGAGCTCTGAATTCTGCACGCACTGTTGCAATTTCTCTTGTGTTTTGGTCAGCTTTGTTGTAGAGAATGACAAAACTCAACACATGGCAGAAGAAGCAATCTGAGAGTATACTGGGGTCATTGTTTCGCTTATAAAAGACCATGCTGAGAATATCTCAAACTCCCCTTATTTCTGCCTTTCCATGCCTTTGGAGAAGGCGTTGTATTCTTTGTAGAGAGAGGGACATGTGGTCTCTTTGAAGACCCTAAAGTGCTTGCCAGAGGTTTTAAAGGTCAAGAGTTACCAGGATCAGAGCTTTTGTGAGCTGGAACATTTTACATGGTGCAGGCTATAGAGAAAGCAGCTGCTCCGTTTGCTCTCAAGGTATTTTTTTCCCTGGCCACTTTATGGTTTTGCTGTGTTTTCCCTAGGAGCACCTAGCTAGGTTTCTTTCTTTTTTTTTTTTCTTTTTTTTTTTTTTTCCTCCCTTGAGCTCTCTGGTTTTGCTTTAAGAGTTACAGCACCATTGATTGTATCAGCTGTCTCAAAAATGGTGTGCTGCTTGCTGTCTGTGGGCTCCCTGCTGCTAAATGCTGCCAGTGGGACTCCAGAGCATTTAGATCAATCGATAGGGCTATCATGGCCTTATTTTCCACACTGTCCCCATCCCGGGGACGTGTGTAGCAATTGGAGAGAGCACACGAGCCCCAGGGTTATTGGTTACAGAGGATCCAGACACTGGCTGCGCCCGTGGTACAGATGTGTGCGGTTTGGTGGGGAGAAGGGTGCGGAGGGATGTGTTCTGCCCTGGCAGTGCCAGCTGCTCCCCAGGAACACTCTGTATGCAGCGAGCGAACGCAGGTCTGGGGTTTCAGAAGGATCTGCCGTTAATTCCTCCCCATTTGCAGGTAACATCCTTCAGCAGGGAGTGGGTGAGTAGGAGCGGGTGCTGCAAACCAGCGTGAGATGAAATAGGATGCTGCTGGGATCTCCCATGTGCATGCAAACCCAGTCCTGTGCTGCTGTCGGTGCTGAGCACCGAGACAGGGCTCAGCACCAGGTGCTGTACTAATGAGCACTAATGAGGTTCGTGCTGGGGCCAGCCAGCCTCCCTGATCCCCTCCTGGTGCAGCACACCTGGAAGTCTCTGGCAGCAGGTATCGTGGCCCTTTGCAGACACACCCAGCTGTGCAGGGACCCGCAGCCTACAAACCGCTAATGGTGTAGTCCTGACTGTGTCGGAGTTTAGAAAAAACATTTATTACTGAAGATACAGCCTGTAATAGAACCTGCTCACCAAATTATAAATGGGACAATGTAGCAGTCCCTGCTATTCTGAGCCCTTGGTTATCTGGTGGCAAAAAAATACCCAGGACTATTCTGCAGTTGTTGCTAACAGGTGGACTAAATCATTTCTCTGGGCAGAAAAGCATCCACTGATAACTGCTATATTTTTCCTCTAGATCCCATCTAATGCCGAGGCTGAAAGAATCGCGCTCCCACGAGTCTTTGCTCAGTCCCAGTAGTGCTGTTGAAGCTCTGGATCTCAGTATGGAGGAAGAAGTGGTCATCAAGCCCGTCCACAGCAGCATCCTGGGACAAGACTATTGCTTTGAGGTAAGGAGCCCCTCCGTCCCTCCCCAGGGCCGCTGCTGCCCCGTGATGGGGCTGAGTGGGGAGCCAGGTGTTGGCTCCTCTCTTGGTCTCTTGCTGTTACAAAGTGTTTCTGCCCTGAATTGCTACACAGAGACCATTTCACAGGTGGAAAATTATTCCCATCTTTCAAAGGAGGATCATATCCACAAAATCGGAGCAATGAGCTCTTTGCCTGGTAACTGTTGTTGCAGCAGAGCTCACTGCTAGCGCAGGTGCTGAACTACTTAAGGCTGTGTGTTAGCAGAGCGTAGATTTGTAGTTTGTGTTCATACAGATACCAGAAAGTGCTAATCCCTACTCATTGCTCACAGAGACATTATCCGTGGTCACAAAGATAGCCTCCTGTGGTCAGTGGGAGTGCTGAGGACTTTGTCTAGGAAACTGAAGCTTTGCTTGTTTGGGTAAATAAAAAAATCTGTGAGAATTTCAGGGTTTTTTTTAATACCTGTTATGGCGTGTGGTTAGGTCTGTACTAGCGGGAGGTAGTAGGACACGTACAAACCAGTCTGTAGTCAGATAATTCGATGTAGCATGTCTTGGGAATCATTTGTCCTGCAGCATGGATGGCAAAGTATTATTGCTTATGGCAGTGGCTGGATATAGAACTGGGAAATGGTGTTTTTACAGTAACAGGGTGGTCGATACTTGTGTTTCTGTGAAGAGAAGGTAACCCGTTTGTACTTGGGCATAGAAGAGCAGGTAAATGGTATATCCGTGCTTGGATTGCACTGTACGGCATCGTGGGACTGCAGGCTTTCCTTGGATGGGCAGCACCGTGTGAAAATGGCTTTGTCAGCGCCCGAGAGGAGTCAGGCTGGAGAGGTGAAGATTTTTTTTCTTTACTGAAATCAGCACACTTTGAAAGGAATCAGTTAAAAGATCCATTTCTTAAAATACAAGCAAGTAACACAAAAATGGTCTTACAAAAAATAGCTCCAAACATAAACTCTGAAGTGGGCTGAGATATAAATTTTCCAGTGCTGTTCATTCTCTGTAGAATTGAGCAAGTGCGGCAGGTCAGGAGGAGAACAGTTTTGTAAATTATATGGCCTCTATTACATTCCACTCAAGAAAGATAAAATGAAGCTAGATGGAAAATAGATGTGACATCCATAATATAAGACTTGTTTACCAATTCTGCTCAGTGCACAAGAGCAGAGGGAAGGGATGTGAACAGTACTTGTAGAAAGTTGACTGAGAGGGAAATTACCCAAGTCATGCACTTGTAAGGAGGAAGAAAATTTTCTTTTTAAGTGAGTTGGATAAAGAAGAGTCATACAGAAAAAAAGAACATGTTAATTGCTGTTCTGCAAATCCTGCAGAGGAAAGGCAGAATGCCAGAAAACAAAAGGGACATTGATTTGTAACTGATGGTTACTCATCAGCAAGCTCCAGCGGGAAGGACTGAGGTGAGAGCTAAATGGCATATTGTGTTAATGCGTTGGTCTTGTGTCTCCAGAGAGCTGCTTTCAAATTCCGAGTGAGGTCAGCACTGAAATGAGTTTGCAGATCTCCCAGGATCCCTGGTGGGTAGCAGGCAGCGGCCACAATCCACCGTGCATCTCGGTACAACTGATCGGAAGCAAAGGATTAGCGTTGCATTGGGCAGCGCGGGGCCAGGGGGATGAGCCTGGCTGTGCTTCGCTCCCGGGCAGAGGAGCGGCATGGGCTGGGCTGGGTGGCTGCTGCGGGCCCCCCAGACCCCCACCTGCGCTGGCACAGACAGCTTCGTCACGTGCTTCTCCACGTCAGGCAGTAGGGAAAGCTGAGCAGCAGAACCACATGAGCATCTTCTCCTCCTCAGTGCCTGAGTGTTGCCTTCGGTTGTCGTGTCCTGAGGGTCCTGTCTGGCCTCCTATCCTGGGTCCCTCAGCGCTGCTTTGCCTGGAGGTACAGGTGAGCCTCGGCAAAGCCCGCTGCCGCCCTTCAGTGCAAAGCCAGCAATGAGCAGTAAAACCTGTGGTGGTTTCTGTGATCTGGCACTGGGAAAGCTCTGCTTGAGGTCTGCAGGAGGTTGGAGGGAAAACTGGAGCTTGATGGCCAGGAGGTGTCACGCTGCTGCGTTGAAGGCGAGAAGCTCGGCTGATGTGCTACAGAAGGAGCCGGGACCAAGGCACGTCAAGTGCCAAGGGCCTGCCAGAGTCACGGTGGTGAGGGGGGGTCCTGCACAGCGCGCTGGGAAGGTGCTGCCGGGCGGTGATGGTGCCTTGTCCCTGCACTTTGAGGCTCCTGTGGGTCCGTCCAGGGGGCTCTGTCAGGAGCAGCCACATCGCTGCCTCCCGTTGAGAAGCGAAGCGTTGCTGCAGCTGGGCAATGCCAGCCTCACGCTGCTCGGACCCACCTCCCTGCGGTGGGTGGCGGGGCGGTGGGCAGCGCCTGGGCAGATGCTGCCGTCACCCGCTGCCTGGTGCCTGCCTCGCACAGGGCATGGCGTGCCACGTGTCCGCCAAGCCGCAGCAGCAGCCGCGTGGCTCGGGGAGCGAGGCGGCGAGATGTGCTGTGGCTGCGGATGGGGTTGCACTGAGGAGGGCAGGTTCAGAGAGGGAACTGGCAGCGCACCCGAACGGAGACAAAAGCGAGAGGTGCCAAAGCCATCTGCAGTGGAAAAAACCCAAGCGGCTCCTTGGGAGGCAGCTGGCTGCGCGAAGGTGCAGTGCGAGCGTGGCTGGGCTGTAGCCCGACCGCCCCGCACTGAGACGTGCTGAAGCCGAGTGCTCTGCTCTGTCTGCTCGTCAGCGGGGCTCTGCCGGGGCAGGGCGAGCCAGCGCTAGTGCAGCGCCTCTTCAGAGGCTGCGTTTTGCTTTTTCTGCTCATTTAGTTCTATGAAACTTGCATTTTTCTGTACTTGGGAGTGGGTGTTCACTTGTTTTCTTCATTGATTTTTTTTTTTAAAAGTTACTCAACATCATCTTCTTTCTCCTTATAAGACTTCCCAGTCAGCATAATCATCTAGTGCTGCTGGGTGCACTGCGTGTGCTAAATATACAGCGGGCATCCGAGTCCAGCGAAGGAGACTCGGAGTCCCGGCTCCCAGAGC
>JAVJGJ010000062.1:3577395-3621136 GCA_035590215.1 Microhierax caerulescens | reverse complement strand
AGCCTATTCCTGGCTCTGCTATTTATGGGGTCCTGGTGGCCTGGCCCGGGGAGCTGGGGCTGCAGGGCTGTGTCACTGCCTTGGCCGACCAAAGTCTCGTCCTGCGGCACAGCTCGTGTCCGGGCTGTCGTGGGACGTAGCTGGGGGATGCGGAGCGGGAGAAAAAAAACCTGTAGTTGCTCCAGTACAACTGGAACAGTGTTGCCTCATCCTGGCCTTGCCTGAGCGAGGGAGAATGTAGTGGAGCTAAATTTAGCTCCACTAAATTTGGTCCAGCTGTGCAAATGTTCGCTGTTCCTCGCCTGGCCCTGAGCAGCCGCCGCGGGTGCGCAGGGCTGCCCCACGTGCCCTCCTGCACTCGGTGCCGGCTGTACCGACCCGCTCGAGCATCGCCCTTCCCTCCTAAAAACCTTGGGAACTCTTTGAGTGCGACAGCCTCAGTAACTCAGTTACCGTCTCCTGTTGTTGCGCTGGAGGGATTCCTTCGTGTGCACCTTGAGGAACCCAAGCTGTACCTAAGACATTCCTAAAATGACAAGATTTTATCTGGCTTAAGAGATCACCCATCCAAGGACTGTGGGTAATGAATATGGATAAGTAACATTTTAGGAATTAATGAGTTTTATTAATTGAGTTTACTCTGCACATTAATAGTATTCTAGCATATCCAAAATCTTGATGAGACCAGAATACTCTCCTTATAAAGATAATTAATATCTCATGAAGATCATTAATGCCATACGATGTTTAGGACAGAGCTCAAAGCTGGGATGTTGCTGCAGATCTGGGGAAAATTACTTTTTTGGTCACACATGGTAGGTGTGACCTCCAACTCCCGTCAGATCATACCACAAGGATTTCCCCCTTCTCTCACTTAAGTGTGACAGTTTTTAGGTTTTGAGTGATTAGTTATTCAGTAATTGTTTTGGAATTGAATCATAAATTTTACCATGATAACTCAATGATAACATGTTGACTGAATTCTGGCAAGAAGATATATTAGATAGTCAACCTAACAGATAGCTGGTAAAAAATTGGCATTTAATTAACAGATTCAATAGAAGGACAGCTAAATTGCACGCTTATTTATTTGAATACAAACCCTCTAGGCAGCTGTGGGATCCATATGCGTCACCACGGAGAACTTGTCTTTAAGAGACCATCTTTCAACAGCAATCCAAGTTGTCATAATTCTCTTTTATGGAAGAGCTTCTAAGTTTCCTACCAAATTCTCTAGATCTGAGCACATTGGTTTTGAATGCATTTGTAAGCCAAACTGCCATCCGAACAAAAGAGCTAAACAAAAAGCTGGCTGAGAAATGGCCTTGGAGGTGATGGACTCATGGTATAGTTACTGAAAGATGTGTTTGACCTATTCTGTCTTTATTAACCGATTTCTCAGCATTTGGTGGGGACTGAATTATGTTGCCCGTAGTCAGCAGGTCAGTGGGAGGGCTTTTCCCCGCTGTGGGGTGCAGACACCCAGCTGTGACGCCTGCAGGGCAGCACAACTGTGCCAGGAGGGATGGGACTTTGGTGTTCTGGACTTGAACATGGATGATTTTGAATCTTTCAGAGCTGAATTAGATGAGCCAAATAAGACAGGGCTCGGGCTGTGAATTGTTAGGTTCTTGTCTGAAGAGCGGTTTTGAAGCCTTAGAAATTCACATCGATCGAGCAACCAGGGAGCTGTCTGGAGCGGTGCTCGTGTGCTGTGCATCTTCTGTGTTACTTCACTGTAAGTTCTGTTCTTAAAAACTGCAGCTAAGAGGTACTTCTGGGATCTTTGTGTTTGTAATTCGCTGTTAAGATGGTACAGCACCATGTCAGCAGCAATGTAGCCATGCGTGGCTTCTCTTCAGGTGTCGTTACCGGTCAGGTGCGTGGCTATGCTCGGCTTGAATGCTGTTGCAGGAGCTCTGACTGAGAAAAGGATCAAGATGCAAAACTGCCAAACGCTCTGGCAGAGCAGGGTAGGGCTGGGTGCTGTGGACGGAGCCCTGGCAGTGGAACACCTCTTGTGTCAGCAGGCGGCCGTTTGGGAGGGTTTGGAAGTGGTGGCTCACATCAGCCTCTGCAGCAGCAGCAAGCAGGAGGTGAAGCAGGTCAGATTTGTGATGGGAAGCTCTGAAGAAGCTGGAAATACGCTGAAGTGTGGAAGGATGCTGAAAAGATCATACTTGTGTGCCTGCTAATATGGAGTGTTCTTTTCTTGGAAACAGAAGATAGCTTGTGCTCAGAAGGATATATGGTTCTACGGGACAGAGGATAAAAGCATGTAAGGACAGGGAAGAGTGTCTGTCTGAAGGAGACAGCTTCTGGGATGCCAAGGGGTGGAAGACTTCTTGCATTTGCTCTGTAAAGACAGGTTAGGCCTCTTCTCATTTCATCCTGGCTAGAAGTCTGCGTTCAAAGGGAGGGATGTGCTCAGCTCATCACTGAAGTTAGCTAATGACAAATCTTGGCAAGTGCCAGCTCTGCTGTAAAAACAGGTTAGGCTTCTGGGAGATACATGAAATTAAAGGAGATTGTGTCTCCCAGAAGCAGATAACCCAGTGTGCAGTGTGTAAACACATCCACTGTGCAATGATAAAGTACTCAGAAATAATTCTGCAGCTTGAGACTGGCTCAGAGGGGAGTTATTTAAAGTTCTAGCCAGGTTCATTTGGCCTTCAAGTAGAGACATACACAACAAATATTACCAACAGCAGCGAATACAAAGGAGGGCAGAGCAGCTGTGGAGGGCTCCACGGGCAGGGCAGCGTTCTGGTGCCACAGTCATGGGCTGTCAGCTTGCCAGGAGCCCTGGAGGAGACAGCGGCGTGAGGAGCACCTGTATGTGAGAAGGTGCAGAGAGCTGTTGGCCTTTTAGACCTTGACTCAGGAGCTGCTGCCAAGGCGGCGCGGTGTGGTGCAGTGGTGGCAAGGCGTGCGGTGCAGTGGTGACAAGGCAGTGCGGTGCAGTGGTGGCAAGGTGTGCGGTGCAGTGGTGGCAAGGTGTGCGGTGCAGTGGTGGCAAGGCGGCGCGGTGCGGGGCAGTGGTGGCAAGGCGGCGCGGTGCAGTGGTGGCAAGGCAGTGCAGGGCAGTGGTGGCAAGGCGGTGCGGGGCAGTGGTGGCAAGGCGTGCGGTGCAGTGGTGGCAAGGCGTGCGTTGGTGCCTGGGCTGCTGGGCAGCCTCGGTGGCTCCCCACAGGGCTGAGATTCCCTGGGGTAGCAGGGATGTGACAGGGAAGAAGGGGCGTTTGCGCCACTGGAAATGTCACTGCTGCGAGCATTCTTGTTCAGAACCTGGCTGTGAAATCTCAGTGGCCAGAGAAGGTGACACAGATGGTGCAGGAAGGTCCCTTGGAGTGATCCTGGAAGCGTGAGAGGAGAGGAGGGCTCAGCAGCACCTCACCTCCAAGCTGGAGGCCCCAGCGGGGCACTAGGTGCGCTGAGCATGGGGGTGCCTCTGGTTGCGCTGTGAGCTGCTGCCGGGAGCTGGGGGGGGGTCTGTACCTGTCCCCATGTTCTTCACAGCATCATCTTCAGAACCAACAGGACACGAAGCAGGAAGGTGGGAAAGCAGCCTTTCCAGGCCTGGTGTTCTGCTGAAAACAAGGAATGGGTTGTCACTATCACAAGCTTTCGGCTGAATCTGGAGGAGTGCCAAGTGGCTGCGATTTATCTTCAGTTCATCTAAGGATTTGCACTCTCTCAGTTGTGGAACTTGGTGGTTTAAAGTGTCACATGCATGGGGCCCATTATCTGGTGTTTTCTGGTGTGGAAGAGGAGGAGTAATTGGAATTTGCTTCCATGATTATTTCTGTGACATACAGAGTTGTCCTGTTTTTCTGCTAGCCTTAGGGGCTGTTGCTTCATGCTTGGGTAAAGCTGTTTACTTAAAAATAAAATAAAAATCCACTAGCATCTTTCCTGACTCCCCCTCTTCCCCCCAAATCACAATCTGCACTGTGCTGGTCAAGACATAATCCTGTTCCTTTCCCTGTAGGTGACGACTTCATCAGGAAGTAAGTGCTTCTCGTGTCGTTCCGCAGCAGAGCGAGATAAATGGATGGAAAACCTGCGGCGTGCCGTGCACCCAAATAAGGTAGTGGCTTTGAGGAATTGCCTCTGTTATAGTTCAGTTCCTCGTTATTACATTTTATAGCCCAGTGCATAGTAGCAGCAGGGGACGTATTGTCATTTTAGTGAGTAAGTGTAACTGTGGGTCAGCCTTTTTCCATATTGCTTTCTTCCGCAATTATATTTACAGGCAAGTGCCAATTATTTCTTCCCCTCTTTTGTCAGCACATGCTGCTTCAGCTGTTGCTAAGAATTGATCAGACCTGAAGAGTCTTCAGCCTTGCTCTGCTGCTGATGATACTTGCCACTTAGGTAGGACTTGCCACCTCCCAAAAGCTCTGGGACAGATGTCAGGTAGCTGACAGCAAAGTCACAAGTCTAAACGAGTTCACACATCACCCTTTCCGACTGGTAGTACTTGCAGCATCGGATTTAGTGATGGAGAAACTCAGATGCCCATCGCAGCCAGTTCTTTTGAGGCAATCATAGAACGTCGCTTTCCCTTCTCTGGTCAGTTGAGGTGGCAAAGCCCCCCCTCTGAGATCTACAGAGACAAATCCTTCTCCTCGCTAGAACACAGGGACACCCAGTATGCAGTTTTATGGCCAATGTAAGGCTAAGTACATCCTAAAATAAAATCTGCAGCTGTTTCTCCCTCTCTGTGCTGGGGTTAGTAACAAAGATTGATCAGGACTAATCAGCTGCAGGATTTCGCAACTGATGAGCTCAATCAACAAGTCTTTTTCTGCTGATCAGAGAAGACACAAATGATGGGATCCTGTGAATTCATTCCTGGCGTCAGAGCCACATAACTGTGTATGCAAGGGCTGCTGAAGGCACCCTCTGTGCTGGGGTTCATTGTTCCCAGCACATGCCAAATGTTGGCATCAAAGATTTTCTTCAGTGTCAGAATGGGAGCAGCGGAGGGGAGAGGTGGACTTCTGCCTCTAGCAGCCAGTTCTCGTACGTGGAGTTCAGCTTGCTGAGTGCAGCAACCTGGTAGTGATGATCTGAAAGAGCTGTGCGAGGTTTGCACGGTCACACTTACTGGGAGAAACGTCCCAGGAATGTGAGCTGGGGCCAGGCACATCTCTGTGGGTTGGAGATGCAGTGTTCAGTGGAAATTTATTTGGAAGCGTGCCCTCATCTCAAAACATGCCATTAACTGATGGCTAACTTTCCATCTTTGTTTGAGCTCATAGACAATAAACTCTCAGTATCTGACTTGATATTTCTGTCAGGAATTCAGTGTTCTTGTATAGTTCCTGTGTGTACTTCCTGCACCTACAGTACCCCATTGTGGACTTGCAGCAGAAATGTTCCTGCCCAGACTCCGAAGCTGAGCAGAATAAACGGTGGTTGCTGTTTCAGTGAGGGGGTTCCAAACAAACCAGGTTACTGCAGAATCTCTAGCAGCAGTTCAGCTGCAAGTGCTTTATCTTTCAAGTCACTCCTGCAACAAACACCCCTGGATGTTCTTCTAGGATGAGGTCAGCATCACTGGGGAGCTCTTAAAAGATCCACAGTATCCTTTGCTCCATTGCTGTTTTAAAAGATATCCAGGCCAAATTTCTATTGCTGAATTGTAACGATTCGCCTGTGGGACTCATCCTGTCACCCGTAATTCCTCTCAGTGTTTTGGTTGGGTGCTCTGGACTTCTGCCCTAAAATACTGTGAGGTTTTGTAAATCCCTCTTTCCCTGCCAGAGGTGGTTGCATTCCAGCCATGGATGAGCTGATCCCTGGGTGTGTGTTCAGAACCCTTTATAGTTGCTTTATTACAGTAAAGACAATGTACTTCAGTGCTGCTGTAAAGCAGCTGTACTGAAAAAGGAGGGGGTTGTGAGATACCTGTAACGTAGCTTCTGTTTTGCGAAAGTCATTAATGATCAGTGAGGTTCTTGGGTTTCTTCTGAGCCCCTCTTGGCAGCGAATGGGAAATGGTACGTTTATGATTTGGAGGGGTTTTATCTTCCTTGTTCCTTATATTAATTGGCACCAACAGACATGGAGAGCACGGTGATACTTGGAAAATTAGCATAGGTAGTGTTATTATGCAAATTCCTGAGAGCCAGTATTTCCTTTAAATAAAATGTAATTAAGCCTCTGCTCATTTAGCACATCCGAAATAATTAACTCATATCTCCAGTTTTGTTGTGCTTGGCTTTGTGAGTTTTTTATTGACCTTTATTCTTTGCATCTTTTTTTCAGGACAACAGCAGAAGGGTAGAGAATATGTTAAAGTTATGGATTATTGAAGCCAAGGACCTGCCAGCTAAGAAAAAATACTTGTGTGAATTATGCCTGGATGACGTTCTTTATGCACGAACTACCTGTAAATTGAAAACTGATAATGTCTTTTGGGGGGAGCACTTTGAATTTAATAACCTCCCATCGCTCAAAAACATTACGGTGCACTTATACAAAGAGACTGACAAGAAGAAAAAGAAGGACAAGACCAATTTCATTGGACAGGTGAACATCCCGGTCAGCTCTGTCACGGGCCGGCAGTTTGTAGAGAAATGGTACCCGGTGGTCAGCCCCAACCCCGGTAAGGGCAAGTCCCCGGGGCCCATGATCCGCATCAAGTCACGCTACCAGAGTATGAGCATTCTTCCCATGGAGATGTACAAAGAGTTTGCCGAGTACATCACTAACAATTACATGGTGCTGTGCTCGGTGCTGGAGCCCTCGCTGAGCGTGAAGAACAAAGAGGAGATGGCGTCTGCGCTGGTGCACATCCTGCAGAGCACAGGCAAGGCCAAGGTAAGACCCTTCGCCATCGGTACCATCCCACCAGAGACGATGGAGAGCAGACTCCTCTGCTGGGTTTTGGAAATCACCACATCAGTTGGGCTGCAGGCCTAGCCATTATTAATACACTCTAATTTTGCTTTTAATTACAAATAAGTTGGCAGCATGTGTGCTGCGAATTGCTTAATTAGCGAAGAGGTCGGTGGGACCACGAGATACTAACCGGGTGGGGTTTTTTCTCTCCTTCTGGAGGCTCGGGGGGCAGGCTCTTACTTTATAAACAGGCACAAATGTGAAAGTAAGCAAGGCGACAGTTTTCAAGGCTGAAATATAAGCAGTGCGGGCTTAAGCAAAGCAGCCTGCGTGCGCTGGGCATTCCCGCGGGATCCCAGCAGGTTCCCCTGCGTGTCACCGTGCTGCTGCGCTGAGCGCCCGGCACAGCGGTGCTGGACGGGAGTGAACTGCCTCTGGAGAATTTCAGAGCAAAGTCCGCCTGCAGGCGTGCGTGTCCCGAATCAGCTCTCGGCCTCCAGGGTCTGTTCTGATGCTTTTGGAAGGGGGAGGGGGAGGGGGGCAGCAGCCCCGGGGTCCTGGGGTGCTCCCAGGGCGGCACTTGTTGTGGGGTTCATGCCAACCAGCTTGCAAGTAGTGGGACTTCAGTCTTTGTGGACTGCTTTGTCTGAACATCCTTTGTGGTAGGGAATCCCATGTCAGGTCTGGAGAAGAAACAGGCCAGGAGGAGGCAGAGGGTGGGATTTACTCCTGGTTGCGATTTGTGAGGATACGGGCAGGGTGAGCGGAGCTGGAAGCCTTACTGGAGAGCACAGGCAGGCACCTCATGAGGTACGTGGGGCATGGAGTCGCGTGACCCATCTGCTGCCAAGCGTGGAATCATAGGTTCATGGAATGGGTGATGTTGGGAGGGACCTCAGAGATCTAGTTCCAACTAGGCAGGGCCACCTTCCACCAGCCCAGGTTGCTCCCAGCCCCATCCAACTGGCCTGGAGCACTGCCAGGGATGGGGCATCCCCAGCTGCTCTGGGTACCTGTGCCAGCGCCTGGTCACCCTTACAGTACAGAATTTCTTCCTAATAGCTGATCTAAATCTGCCCTCTTGCAGCACCTTTCATCCCCAGGTGGCACAGCACCGTCACAGTGGGCAACGCCGTGTCAGGACTTCAGGGGTTAAGACATCAGCTCTTTCCTCTGTTAACATCTCCCTGAACTCTGCAGGGGGGGAGCTGGGGAAGAGCAAGTATCCAAAGCTTTTGCAGTGCTGAGGAGATGTGAGCTCCTCACCTGAGGGGGAGTCACGAAGCTCTGCATCCTCAGCAGCTGCCACTGCTGCCTGGGATCATGGCAGGGTTCGCGGATTAGATTTAGCTACCATCTGTTGGACAGAGAAGTGGCTTGGCCTCCTGAGCTAGTTCAAAGCAGGCAAAGCTCACTGAGAGGATTGTGAGGCCATGGGGCTGCTGTTGCAGAGGCAGAGAAAATAGTGCAGTTAAAGCCTTCCTGATCCCAGCAGCCGTGCCAGACCCCAGGAGCGCAGGCAAGGACCACAGCCCAGGTCCCCTTGGCTGCATTGCCCTCAGAGGCGACAGAAATAGCTTGTGATTCATGGCGTGTGAAATAACACTCTGTGGTTACACAAGGAGAGCATTGTAGGTGTCCCCTTCCTCGCTCCTTGTGTCGGGGCTGCGGTGCCATCAGCGCGTGGTTTCTGGGCACAATCCTGCCCGCTGCTGAGAACCCCAGGGGCTGTGCTGCCCTTTGCTGCGGCTCTGGCAGCGCTAGCGCCAGGGCTCTTGGAATAACATTGCTGTGAGAGACCCTGTCTGTGGCTTTCGTGGTTCTGGTGCAAAAGGCTTCAAGTGTCACCCCAGTCTCAGTCACCGCGGATCATGTGTGGGCATGGCTGAGAGCTGCTGCTCACGGCCTTTGCCTCTTCTCTTTGGTGCTGGAGAGGCTCCAGAGAGAGCAAGTGTGTTTCTAGACATGTGTCTGCATCAGTGCTTCAGATCCCACAGGCTCTACGCAGGGAACACGGCAAACAGTAAACAGACTTGATGAATTTCCCCCTAAAATGGAGCTTCTGCTCTCCCTGCCTGTCATCTGCCATCAGCATTGGCACAGGGTGCAGGGAGCTGTCAGAGCAACAGGAGTTACTGGAGCATGGGAACCAGGTGGTGCATCCTTTATAGAGGACTTGGACAAGCAAGGGAAGGGAAAAGCAGCAGTAAGGTAAAAAACCAATGAGTGGGAGAGGAAAACACCCGCCTCCACCTAGTTGTGTGGTGTGGGTGCACCCTGCCACTGCTCAGGAAAGCTGCCTTGTGGCTCAGCACCATGACCCAGCGAGGGGGCACAGAAGCCCAGCAGGCTGGTGCCTGGTCTGCAGGGGGGGGCTGTGCTGGTGTTGCGGTCCCTGTCCTCCACTGGGCAGCCCCTTTCAGCCCGTTCCAGGGAGAAGGACCAGACAGGATGAGTCCAAGCACGTGAAGAAGTCTGCTTGCCATGCTGCAGCGTGCTCTCCCTCTCCAGGCGTCACCTGGCCCACCCCTCGGCAGGGCTCTGAGCTGCTCCATGGCTTTCAGCACAGAAACAAGGGGCTCTGACTGGCTTCCCAGTCACCGCAGGAGAAGCGGTGGGTTCCGTTGTCCTGTTGTGGGTAGGGCTGCCCTGCACGTGCTGGCGTACGCTGGGCAGGCATGTGCCTGCAGGTGGGTCCGGCTCTGGGGGGGGGGCACACGCGGTTCCCCCAGCCCCGGCTCACCCCCACCGAGCGCCTGCTCGTTCAGAGGTGAAACCCAGGGCCCGAGGTAGGGCACGGCGGGGTCTGCAGGGGCTTCAGAGCCTGGGGAGGGGGAGAGCAGTGCCCGGTGGGCCTGGAGCCCCGCGGGTGGGCAGGGTGCCGGGGCAGCCAGCGTGCCACGGGATGGGGCTTGTGGGGGTGACAGCGGGGCAGGATCCCAGCCTCTGCGGGGTGAGGAGCCCTGCACCCCGGCACTGGTGTGCAGGAGACAGCAGGGCAGCAGCCCCCTCCTCCAGCCCTCTGTCCTCCTGTGACCCCCTGAAGCTTGCCTGGGCTGGAGGTGGGTTCCCGTCCTGGTGCCCTGCCAAGAGCCTTTCCAAGGGCCTCTTCAGAGCTCTCCCTGCGCTGACGAGAGCAGACATGGCAATCAGCAGCCACTAATTTATTTTGCTGATAAAGGGGGTTTTGTGGATCTTGGCTGCTGTAGCTGATGCTAAAGCAGCAATTACAGTTGAACTGAGAAACAAGTGTCCAGTAGATTATCTGTGAAGACTCGTTAGCAGCTAATTGCTCTTGCGCTGTTTCAGGCCCTGTTTTCCTGTAGCGATTTGCTGTAAATATGGTGTAATCCCTTAACGAGGCATGGCCGATTGGGTACATGTGTCCACCCAGGGCCACGCTGCAGGAGCTGCTGTGCAGGAGCTGTGTGGATGATGCCACGTGCCAGCCACAGCCAGGCCCCCGGCCACCAGCGTCCCCGCGCAGCCCCGCTGACGGCAGAAGGGCAATCCGCAGCCACAGATGCCCCACTTGGCTCCTTGGCAGTGTTGAGTTGTCCCCCACCAGCCAGGTGTCGTGATCTGAAGGTGCTAAAACCCAGAGGCGCTGCCCGAGTCCCACGTGCCGCCAAGGCAGAGCATCTGGGGCTGCTGGCAGAAGGGGAGCACAGGGGCTGCAGCTGAATTTTCTCCCAAATACCTGCTTCTTCCAGGGCTTCATAGCTGCGTCCCAGTAGATTAAAAGGTGGAGAATGAAAGCAGAGAGTCCTCTCTGGAGTCAGAAGTCCATGCTTCCTTTGATCTCGGTTTGGGAAAGGGAAAAGCTTCATCCCTGCAGCGCTACGCAAGGGTTTGGTGTGTGCCAGGGCACGCCTGGAAACCCCTGACCAGCTGCCAAGACAAATAGGTGGAGAGGAGGGGAAAGCATTTTGATAAAGTTGAGAGTACAGACAGTCTGGCTGAGGAAGCTGTCCCAGCCTACTGGGAAGTCTGACCAAGATGCAGCACTAAATCAGTTGCATGCGGTTGTTCCCTGTCTCTCTTTATGGCAAGTAGGGGCTGTAAGAGGACGTAGGTTTGTGGCTGACGGCGGAGATACGGGCTCTCAGCATCTGTCCTTCACTTGCTACGTGCATCCCTCTTCCTGGTGAGAGCACTGATAAAATGTTACCTGTAAGGGTGTGGAGGGATGCCTGGTTTTGTGTGTTTCGCAACCCACAGACAAAAGACACAAACTGACAATTTGAAGTATTTCTGTTGCCACGCTTGGTGTTCCTGGGAGTGCTCAGCCCTGCCGTTAGCGTGGCTTGATGTGGCCCGTGTGATGTGGTTACGGATAGGCGGGCTGCAGCCTTCCCAGAGCGAGAACAACTGTGATTTGCGATGCTTCCAAAATGTTTCCCATGCTTAGGTTTGGTTTAGGGCTGTCTTACAGCTTTTGGAGCTCAGTTCATGACAGTAAATATATTAGAGAAACTCTGTTGTCCACATGGTTGGTAGATCAAACCCAGCATTAGACGAAGCTCTAACTAACCAGCTGCTCACTTGAAATAAATGTTTATTGTGTTGGGAATGGAGTGAAGAATAAACATGTGTCCCTGTTTGTTTATGCTGCAAGGATTTGCTTCGGCTGAGCAGATGTGGGTCCCCCGTGCGAGCCTCCTGGAAGCTGCCCGCGTTCCCTTCGTCGGCGGTGCGGGGTGTCCGCTCAGCACCCTGCCGGCACTGCCGGTTTCAGTGCTGGTCCTGCAGATCATCCTGCAGGGCTGCTGAAAAGTGGCTGCCCGGCTCCGGGAGGGCACCGGGCAGGCGGGTGGCACCAGGGCTCATCAGTCCCCGGGGGGGGGCCACTGCTCCCTTACCTGCTCTGGAAAGGCTGCAGGGACAGGGAAGCCAGGATGCTGCACACGTTCAGCCTTAGACAGGACTGGCAGCAGCCATATAATTTCCCCCACAAAGAGTTTATCTCTCTGATCATATTTTATAGCAGCCATAGTTGAGCTAATAAGGCTTTTAATCAGTTTTATGAGTACCCCCACCATTTTTCCCTCTCTCTCTGAACACGACAGTCAGGTTGGTTGAAAGGACAGAGAAAGCTAGTGAGTAGCAGCTGTGAGATCAGTGTTCTGGCTGTCGGGGGTCATGCGGTTTCTAAACCTCCTGTATGGGATCTGGCCCCTCTGCCCTCGTGGGGAGGTAGTGGTGGCTCAGTGTGTTAGCGTTAAACCCTTCAGGTTTTCTTACTACTGTGATCAAGGTGATGGACACAGATTCCTGTGTGTTAACCCTTGCATTGCTGCTTAACCTCCTTCTCCCGAGAATCAGAAAATGCTAGAAGCATCCAGGGTGAATGAAAGGAGGGAACATCACTAGGTTTCCCAGCAGAGAAGTACCAACGCAGATCTGAGGACTGGAAGCTGGGGTCCTTGGTTTCACACCATCTGCCCAGGACCTGGTTGCTGCCCCTCCACTGCTCTCCTTGCACAGCTCAGCACCGCTGAGTGCCGCGTTTCTCTGCCACTACATCACTGACATGTAGGCCTGTCCTGATGCTCGTCCACCTATAACCTACAGCCCTACAAACCCCTGGTGTTTTTCACCTTCATATAAAAGCCCAGCTGGACTCTGGGCTAGTCTTTGAAATAAGCAGTAATCTTATTACCTTTATCAATTCAATCCTCTTAAGGTTAAGTCAATCCTATTAATCAGGCTTGTGATGTGGAGAACCTTATTATTTCAAAGTCAATCTGCCCATCAGTCAGTTACAATATTGGGAACAACCAGCTGCATCCCAGAGGGGTGCGTGACCCACGGCGGGGTGTGGGGGGCCATGGGTCTGATCAGTTCTGTGACACCCCACGCGCTCTGGCTGCGGACTCTTCCCTGAGAGGCTGGGACTGGGGGACCCTCCCCAGGATGGCGAGGTGCAGAATCCTTCCTGGGTGCGGACAGGATGCATCCTGCAAGACTTGTGTGGCATGTTGGCTTCCTTTGCTCCGGGCACACTCCTCTCACTGCAGCCATGCCAGGCACCTGACTGGCTCCATCTCTGCCTCCTGGGCTCAGGAGCTGGAGCAGGCAGGCATTGCCCATGGCATCCCCAGGGCACAGGGGCTGGCACCTTGAGCCCTTTTGGGGCTGCAGTACTTGATGTGGACAGACCCCTCACCAGAGCGGGGTGGGCTTTCCTGACACTGGCAAGTGCAAGCGCTGGCTTTCAAGCTCTGCGGGGTGCTCGGCACCCCCAGCCCGGCGGGGTGTGCGGGGCTGAAGGATGCTGATGCTGGGCAGGCAGGGCTGCCAGCTCTTGATCGGACGTGTGACTGAATTAGCTGCCTTCTGTGCTCTGGCTTCACCCCCTGGGAAGCTTTTTCTTCCCATTTTTTGTGTTTGAGCAATGCAATTAGTCCGCTTCCTTGGCCCTATTGATGTGGGCAGTGAAGAGTGGTTTTCTTGAGCAGGTGCTGGTTTTCCCCTTGGTGGACTTCACTTTTCAATGAGCCTTTCCCAGTGCAGCCCACCCCCAGGGCAGCCGGGTCCTGGGCTGGCGCTGATGTGGATGTGGGCTGACACGGGGCAGCAGCTTCAGAGGGCCACCTGCGGGGACCTCACACGGAGCGGCACGGGGCTGCAGCGTGCTTGCCTCCAGAGCATCACCCCTCTTTCCATATTCTCCTTCCAGCTTTCCCAGGAAAAGATTTGGGGAGTCCTCCATGGCAGCGTGGAGCAGCCCTGCTGCAAGGTGACTTAGTCAGACATCCTGAACTGCAGCGTGTGAGGGGTGAGACGGGGTTTAGGAGGCATTTCCTCACCCACAAGAAGATGCTGTTTGGTTGTGGTTTGAGACAGGAGGATGAATTCACTCGGGTGGGGCAGGGGAAGCAGCACGTGAAACTCAGCATCTGAAGACCCAGGGGAAATGGAAGTGTTTTAGGGTACGCTACAAGGAAGGCAGGGTGGAGGCATTTGAGGGGCAGAGCGAGGCGCATGGAGCAAACCCAGGCTCCGGGCAGCGCAGCCGGCTGCCCTGCGCTGGCAGGGTGGGTGCTGGGGGGACACAGCCGGTGAGCTGCCAGCTCCCGGGACAGCGGCCAGGGGATGTTGTGGCTGGGGGTGCAGGGGGACGAGCTGCAGCACAGCACGGGCATTCCAGGCAGAGGGGAGGCTGGAGCGCTGCAAGCCCTTTGTGGTGGCGTTTGAGCCCTGAGGTGGTGCTGAGGTCTGTGCCCGCCTGCCTGCTGCCGGCACCCGGCTGCCACTCCGGCAGCAAAGCTGCTGCGTGTGTTTCTAGCGGGCTGGGGGAGCTGCCTCGGAACAGCACATGCTGCTGGGGGCTCATGCTTGCTTTATTTGAGAAGTGCTGGAAACCAGTGCAGCCTTGTGCTGTCGTGCTCCCGTTTTATTTATTTATGAGTTGCTCTTCTTCATCAGCATATGTGCACTGACTGTGGAGTTGCACAGGTTCAGCTGTGTCTAGTCTGAAGCAAATACCCTTAAAAGAAACGCGGGAGCAAGCCTGAAGAGCGTTGGCACAGCCCTTAATTTTTACTGTAGACCTTTTCCTTCCCCTTTCGACTCCAATGTAATGAAATAAAGCATCTTATTTTCTTCCATTGCCAGGGGCCCTAACTGAAAACAACCCCCTGCTGATCTCTGCTGCTCAGAAACAGGGAGTATTATTGGCTTTAGTTATTGCATTTTATTCAGAGCCTTGTATGTGGGTGAGTGAGGCCCCCGGAGGGATTCGACAAGTATTTGCATTCCATTTGTGTCTTCCGAGTGCTGGCTGCTGGCGTACTTAAGGCAGAGATACCAGACATGTGATTGAGAGCTGATGTGGCTTTTTTGTGTGGAGGGAAGGCAAGATCTGGAAGATGGCCCAGGGACAGAAATCGCAGGATGTCATGGGAACTGACCCATGGAGGAGGCTCCTTTCCCGCAGCTGGCAGAGCCCCGCTGGGCTGCCGAGAGCGGTCTCTGCAGAGCAGCTCACTCAAGGACGCTGGCTGTGGGTATTTTCATCCCTGACGTGCCTTGGGGCTGGTACGTGCCCGGCAAGATGCCTCCTGCAGCCGAGGGAGGCTGGACCAGCTGGGGACAGCGAGGAGCCCCGGCCTGGGGGATGCTGCTGGGCATCCCGGCTCTCACCTCCATCCCCTGGCCAGTTACAAGGGCGGATTCTGCCACGTTACGCCCCAGCTTTGGGTCTTGTGCTGTAATGGAGCTCTTTGGGATTTCAGCAGCTTTCCTTTCCACTTGGGAGGCAAGTGGTCCTTTTCTCAGCTGTCAAGCTGCTGGTGCTCCGTAGGGAATAACAACGGCAGCAAAGGTTTCAGGGGGATCTTTCATGGCTTTGTGTTGAGTCCCACAGTGGAATTTTGCCTCGTTTTAAGTTCCAGCGAAGTCTGTAGGGCAGCTAAAATCATCAAAATTCACATTATCGTTGACTAAAACTTGGCCCCTGGGTTTCCACCACTCACCAGCCCTGGCTCACGGTTGGGTTGTGTGTCGCAGCTTGGCCCCGCACCCCTCAGCAGCCAGTGCTTGGCCGATGAGAGGGGGGAAAAAAGCAAACACTTGGCTAAGAAAAGCTGTAAAACTCAGTGTTCCTAAGATAATTAGTATGTTGGGAAAGTGACAGGAAAGAGAATCAAGCAAAGCCAAGGTCAGTGGCTGCTAATTAAGAATCAGCACCTTGTGTCAGCCTGAGCTGTGGCTTGGAATTGAAACGTACCCCGGGAGAGACCCAGGAAGATAAAGGTGATAGAGTTACCCAGATAGCGGCTAACGGGATTTGAGCAGGGGTTTAAAGTTGCATTCCAGCTTGGCTGATAAAAGGAGCAAAATGAGAGAAAATAGTGGGGGGAGGCGCGTGCTTTGCTTCCAGGAGGGATTTTTGCCTCTGCAGCTGCTGAAGCGTTGCAGACGTAGCAGGATCTGAGGAAGGGGATCTTCTGGCTAAAGAAATAATGGAAGTGACTTCTTTTTTTTCCAGAGCTCCTCCTCTGGCTTTTTTGGAGGATGTTCTGGGATGGTCACAGCAGTGTGTTGGTCCCAGTCACAGTCTTGTGGGAAGTTGGGGGGGGATCAGGCCGTTGGGTGCTGCAGAGATGTCAGCCTTCCTCCCCTCCTCCCTCTACTCAGATGGGAGATGTACCTGCGTGCTGCCTGGATTTTCCTTTGTCTGGGACGGAAGCACAGTAATGAAGGGCCTGTGGCTTAAATGATTTGGGTCCGTTGGGTTCAGATGGAGCTGTTTGTTGAACCTTGATTAAATTCTCAAGGCAGAGACATCCATATGAAAAATGGAATGGAGCTAAGTGCCTCTCTTGCAAGTCTCCGGGCCAGCCGCTGGCAGGGAATGGGAGCTGAGCATCCCCGCTCCGGAGCCTGGGTTGGAGCGGGCTGGGAGATGGCCACGGTGCCTGGGGGGCTCTGGGGGCTGCGCCTGGCACGGGGGCGGCAAGGACAGGAGCTGAGCTCTGCACCGCAGCTCTGGGGTGCTCCTGCTGCCCCTGCCGGGAACGGGTTACATCTGGTACGGTCATGACAAATGAAGGAGCGTTTCTTAGTGAAAGGTTATTACTGAGCAGATTATTTTGTTTTAGAGGAAGGCAGTTTAAAAAAAGGTGCCCTTGGTTGCAGGAGCGAATTTGTATGTCAACATTCCTCTGTCTTCTGCATGGGGAAAACAGTGAGAGGTTTAATGGGCGTGATTTACGGGGTGCCAGCGGCCCCCCTCTGCCACTCAGGTGAGTGGGGCCGAGGGGGAGGTCGGCGGTTCCAGCACCCAGCGCAGGGGGCAGCTGGGCAGGGGCCCAGGGCTGCTTTTCCCATTAGCGGTGCAGAGAACAGAAGCTGAATATGTATTAGCATTAAGAGCTGCATGACATTTCTCCTGCATTAACGCTAGCTACAGCACACTGACTATCACACCGCGCAGTGGATTTTCAGCAGAATGTGCGGGGAGCTACGTGACCCCCTCAGCTCAGTTGATGCTCTTGCTGAAGCAGGCACAGGGCTTGGCCTGAAGTGCTGGTTTTCTTTTAGAATTTGCAATTCTGTAGCCCGGACTGATGCACAGGGCAGCTGTCAGCACGCGGTCTGCTCCTGCTCACCCCTTCCATTGCTCTGCAGCATGGAAGATTATAAAATTGTGTGGTATTTGTTTGTGTGCACATCAAACCTAAAATGTGCCCAAAAATGTGTGCTGTAGCAGCACTGTTTATTTCCATGAATACTGAGGAAATAGGACATTTGAGCATCTTGATGGATATTACAGGCTTGATTCTCAGCCATTAAGTGTGGGGCACAGCTTGTGACATCTAGGTGTGCCCCTGTTCTGCAACCGGTGCAGTTAGATGCTGAATGCAGCCACATTTAAAAGTAAAGAAAATGTTTCACCCACAAAACGTGAGGCTGGTACGAGCCCTAGCCGAAAACTGGCACTGATGGAGAGACACGTGTGGCGCAGGTCTGGAATGAGTCTCTTTTTGGGGTGCAGAAGTTGTGACTCTCCAGAGATGTGTTTCGCCTCTTGTCTCTGTGAGGTTGGAGAACCGGGAGGCAGGTCGGGCTGGTAGTAGCGCAGTGTGCACAGGCAGGATCAGCCGCAGCACCTCCGCTCCCTCGTGTGTCTTACGAAGGTGAGACCTCCCTGGAGAAGGAGAGGCTGCCTGCGCTGCTGAACGAAGCGTCTGTCAGTGCGTGGTGACCCACCATGGGCTTTGCTTTCCAGGATTTCTTGACTGACCTGATGATGTCTGAAGTTGATCGCTGTGGTGAGAATGAGCATCTCATTTTCAGGGAGAATACACTGGCCACCAAAGCAATCGAAGAGTACCTGAAGCTGGTGGGGCAGAAATACTTGCAAGATGCCTTAGGTACGTACAGAGCGTTGGCAAGTCTCACCCAGAACGGTTCTCCTCTAAGCTGCAGGGTGCTCTGCCTGGTGGAGACCATCAGCTGAGCCCTGATGACCGTCAGAGGCACCAGCATTGACCTGCCAGAGGGTTTCTCTGGCAGCAGGGTCCGAGCCCGGGACACAGCCACAGCCGCCGCAGGCAGCTCCCTGCTCCCAGGTGAAGGTCACTGCTGAGTTAGCACTTCAATCTGCTTTCAGAGGAGATAACAAATTGATATTTGAAGGCATTGTGCTGCCTGCCAAGTCTTCTGTCTTGGCGCTGGCGGTGCCACGGTGGCTGATTGAATCCTTCCCCTGATTGCACACCCCTGCCAGAGATGCTCCCCCGGCTCCTCGCAGCGCTAGCGAGTCACATGGAATCTCCCAAGTTGTAGTGATGAGAGTTGCCTCCCAGATCGCGCTGGGAACCCTCCTGGTGGTTTTTTTTTTTTTAAGCGCGGGCTATGTTTATGGCTCCAAAAATACTTCTCTTGATGCAAATGAAAATAATTAGAGCTTCTGCTTCTGGGCAGGTCAGGAAGGAATTGCTGTGTTGCCGTGTGCAGCCAGCACAGCACAAGGATGGGGAGAGGCTGCCTTTGAAGCGTTTATGTCTGAACCTCAGCTGAAGGCAGCTAGATTGGATCCACATCCTAGCAGTAGGATGAGCAGACTTTCTATTGAGGTGTTAATTTTTCAGTATGTTGGGTTCCTACTACTGGATTTGTGTAATTTTCACAAGGAGCAAAGAAGCGTAAATACTTTATTAAGGTAATAATAATGACAACACCGAGGAAGCAGAGATCATTGAGCAAATTCAGTCAGACCAACAGATAGGCCACAAGAATAGAAAAAGGAATATTATTTATTTCTGCCTTGTAATGCTTTCTGGTTGAAGGCAAGTCTGTAAGTAGATTACCTCATAAAATTTCTAAAAAGCTAGGAGATTAATGAAGGCAGAGAATTTTGAAATATTCCCCTTTCAGGGCTCAATGCAAATGCTGCCAAGCCAGCTCCATCTAGTACCGGAGGAGCCTGCGGTTCTTGCTCACTATTCGGGGCACTGATTCTGTGTAGACCTTTTATCGGTGAAATGATTCATCTGTGTGTCACAAGGTAACACAATACAGCATAGCGCTTTCCTTTAAAGCATGAAGCATAAGCAAGTAATAGGGCCAGATAATAACAGCAGGCATCACCTGCAGGCAAGCAGAGAGGCTCCAGAGCTCCCTGGCAGAGCTGAAAATACATTGGAGAGGCTCTCCAGTATGTAATTAAAATCTGTTTTGGCAATAGGGGAGGAATGCAGGCTAGAGTGGGCAAAAAACAGGAGGATGGGAAAATCCAAGATGGTCAGGAATTAGGAGGTGCACAAACCAGCTGGAATTAGCAGAAAAGCAAAGCAAACCTTTCTCCCAGAATGTCACCCAGCCCTGCAGGTACCTAGCTAAACCGTGCCTCTTAACCCCCTTTCCCCCGAGCCCGGGCTCCCCAGCCACTGCTGGGTGCTAACTGGGATGGACTGCTGCCATCCCCAGCTGGAGACCTGCAGAAGCACCCTCAGCCTGGGCGGCAGGGGTCTGTGCTGGGTACCCCAGGGTGGAAGTTGGCACGAGGGCAGGGAGCCAGTGAAGCAGACCCACCGTGTGCGTCTGCACAAGGGTGAGGAGCAGCCAGGCAGCAAACGGGAGTGCAGGGAAACTCGGAGAAATGTTTTAATTTAATTTTGTGTGATGCTCAGCTCAAAATAAACCAAGTAAATTGTTTCTTTCCTTTAATTACCTATTTCTCCTGTGAATCACACTGGCTTGTCAGCGCCAGGGCACAGTCTGCAGTAGCAGGCCATCCTACAGATAATTACAGCATACTTCCTACTGGATTAGCCCGAGGGAGCGTCTCTGGAACTGGTGTAAGGGGGGGTCGAGGCTGAGGAAGCGGGTGTTTTGGCAACAGAGTTCTGATGCAATAGCCCATGGCCACAGAGGCAGAGCTGCCAGCTGGGGGAGAGGGGCGGAATGTGCTCGCTGGGAGTGCGGGTGCCTTTCTGCAGTGGGTGTTGTGTTGTGCTGTGTTGTGCTGTGTTGTGTTGTGTTGTGCTGTGTTGTGCTGTGTTGTGCTGTGTTGTGCTGTGTTGTGAGCTCCCAAGGCTGCTCCTGGGTCCACCCGGAGATCCTGAGAGCTGGCTGGGGCGCCGCTCTCGCACCCAGCCTGTGTTGAGCAGCGTGATGGGGCACAGCGTGACTGCTCGGGCACTGGGGCTTACGAACAGAACTGCTTGAAGGCTGCGTCTCTTGGGTCAGCAAAACCCATCACCAACTGTCTGTTTTACAGGGGAATTTATCAAGGCACTGTATGAATCAGATGAAAATTGTGAGGTGGATCCCAGTAAGTGTTCGTCTTCAGACCTTCCTGAACATCAGAGCAACCTGAAAATGTGCTGCGAGCTGGCCTTCTGCAAAATCATCAACTCCTACTGGTTGGTATCCCGCGAGCGGCGACCCCTCCGCGTGCCCCCAGCCAGCGCAGGGGCAGCGTGGCTGCAGGGGACGAGGGTGGCGGCAGTCCTGCAGGCTGTCCCTGGTGAGGGCTTTGGAGGGAGAGCTGCAGGGCCCTGCCCACCTCCTGCAGTGCACGAGGGAGCCTTGGTGGCCCAGGAGCAAGGGTGAGGGTGGCCAGGGGCTGAGACAGCAGCTCCCCTTCAGCCAGAGCTTGGAGTATCTGCTCTGGGGGTGCGGCAGCCTCACTGACCCTCCGTCACCCTTGTTTTCAGTGGGTGCTGGGGGGGTCACTGGCACACAGACACGGGGACAGGGCAGCGGAGACAAGGAACACAGAATGCCTCTGCTGGTATGACCGGTTCAGAGAGGGACTTGTTGCCAACTGTATATGAAAGTCAAATAAAGGTCAGAAATGCATGTCCTGGGGCTCCTACCCCTGTAACCCTTCAGTCTGGCTCAGAGGATGGTCTCTGGCTGCCTCCCCCGAGCCTCCCAGCAGCAGGCAGGCTCTGTGGCCCTCCTGGCTGCAAGGAAGCTGCACCGGCACAGGGAGCTTTTGTTTGGGCAGATGTTCCCTTGTTGAAGAGTGCTGGAGCCGGGGAGGATGCTGCTGCTACTCCTGCCTTGCTGTTTGGCTCAGCATCCTGCATTCCGTGGGGTTAACCCCTCTCTCCCCCAGCCTGGGGTGCTTGCTGAGGCGGAGATGGGGAGCCCATTGCCTCCTTGGCCAAAGGCCTGGTATGCAGTTTCAGGTATTTCTGAGTTGTTTGTTCTCAGGGTAAAGGTTCCTGCAGCTAGTTGGGACAGGTCCGAATGTGCAGAATCGATGGAGTAAGGCAGTCGTATCTTGTGGTGGTGCTCACGGTATTAGGGGCTGCTCAGCCCTGGGACTGGGAGCCAGGAGGCCCTGGGGCTGTCACAGATGCTGCCTGCAAAGATGACCTGAAAGAGGAAAAAGAATGGGCTTGTGACTCTCTTTTTGGAGAAATAAAAGCATCTTCTTTCTGCTTCTTGCTTCTTGCTAATGTACCCAGGGACTCTTCTCCTGATGGTATGAGAGAATGAGTGTTTCTGTCTTGCTGCTGGATTTGCAGTCTCCCTGCTTTAAAGTCTGGGATTAGTTTTTATTAATATATTTAGTAGCAACAGTGTTGTTGCAAAACATCAGCTAAGGATAATCTTGGAGGAAGTCAGTCTTCGATAATAAGGATTTCTCATTTTCTCTCCTATCCCAGCTGTTGTTTTGAGGTCTGCAACTCATTATATGTATTTCCCAGGATACTGAGTGTGCCTTCCTGCAAGCCCAGGAAGGGAATTGCTTTTCCCGATACTGCTCAGGGAGAGAGCAAGCAGCAAGAGGCTCACTCAGACTTCCTTTACCACAAATAAGCAAAGGGCAGATTTCTTTACAGGTATCCTGTACCTTATCCTGGGCTAATTAATAACTCGCTGACTCAGGAATGGCATTTACCTGCTCTCCCAGAAGGGATTCCCTGCTTTTAGTCACCACTGGATTATAATTGTTTGAATTAACGTCTTCCTAAAAATACCCAAAGCAGCACTAAAAGGTCAGTCTAAAAATAGGTTTGAAAAGTGTCCTAAGGAAAGTCAGGAATGCACGGGAAGTTTGTTCCTTCAGTCCTGCCTTCCCAAGGAAGGCTGGAGCAGCTGAGCCGCTGCTCTGAGCAGTTTCCCCTCGGTTCCTTTGTGCTCAGCGGTTCTTGGGGATTAATTGCAGTGATGAATGTTCAGGATTGGCCAAGGTATCCTGACAGCTAACAATCTTGCTTTAAATAGAGTGCCAGAGTGTGCATGCTCATCTGCTGGAGAGAGTCAGAGAGAGGAAAGAGGTTTACAATAACTGAAAATTGTTATAATTATGACATAATTTGGACATCTGGAAAGTTTCAGTGTAAGCAGAATTTCAGCATGTGGAAGCTCGTTACTGGAAAGTTGGGTAATGAATTACGGGCCCGTTTGTCACATAAAGCCGGCTAACTGGATTCCATCCGCTGTTAGACAATTAAACTTTTATGGTCTCCCAGCCTGTGATGGCGAGCAGTACTCGGGCTGCCTGCAGCCGGTGCATACATTTTCAAGCGTTTACTTTCCAGTAACTGTACAACCTGTCCTGATCATTCAAGCCTTAAATTGCTTAAAGGATTCTCCTGTTTCTGGGCAAATACCATGAAGTAAAAGGGCTTTGTCCAATTGTGTGGATCAAGCCAAAGACAGAGGCAAATTTATCCAGCCAAAGGCGTTGGCTGATGTTATTTGTGAAGTACAGGGTAAAAGCTCGTGTGTGTGCAAGCATGAAGCCAACATGGAGCAGAAGCTGGACGTGATGGCAGCAGTTGCCAAGTGCTTCCACGGAGCATCACTGCCCATGTCAGAAGGTCAGAGAGGAACCTGAAAACCTGGAGCGCAGCGACCTGGGGCTCTGTACGCAGGGCGTGCGGCCGGGCAGCGTGGTCTGCAGCTGGCAGGTTAATGAAGTGAGGGGTGAGGGCTCTGCCTGCTGGCTCGGAGAGCGGCCCTGGAGTTGGAGGCCACAGCTCTTTGGCTGCGGGGTATGTGCCACGTTGACAGACCACAAGCTCCACAGGCCCTGAACTCTGCAGCTGTGGCGAGGAGCAGTCACTTGGGCCTGACAAAAGCAAGTCTCCTTCGCCCTGGGAGGCAGAGGGTGGGGGGCTGGCAGCAGGAGGGGTGCCCCTGGGTTTTCCCAGAGGCCGGACAGTGCTGCCGCAGGGACAGCATCCATGGGTGGCTGCTTCGCTCGCAGCGCTCCTCCGTTTCGGAGCCTCACACCTGCTTCTTGCCGCTGCTTGGACAGCGGACGGTGTCTGTGGCCATGCAGCTCCCATGGTTTTTCTCTTCCCCACAGGCTGTGGGAGGCTCACCTGCAGGGCAGTCGGTCCCACAGGGGGGTAGCGAGAAGCCAGCTGACGCTGCTTGGCTTCTCCCAAATAGTCCCTGCAGCAAAACTGGGAAACTGAAATTTTTAGAATTTTAATTTGTTAAAGGGAATTTATGGCCTGAAATAGAGTCTGACCCCTCTTCAGTCTGCTTTTGTACCATCCGGCTCCGTCAGTGAACAGCTCTGGTTTTAAAAGAGGGTGGTGGCTGACCAGAGCGGGTGGGGAGCGGGGGACCGGGGACCCAGCGGTGGGACCCATTGCCAGCCAGCTCCCATGGGTGGGAGGATCCAGCTGAATAAACAACACATGCTGGGAACAGGATAAGGTGGGAGCAGGGAGCTGGGGAGGGCCGGGCAGAAACAGGCAGCAAGTCCTCCAGCGATAAGAGCTGCTGGGGCGAGTGTCTGCTGGCCCCGGGGCAGTTCTGGTATCCAGGAAAGCCAGGCTGAGGGCTGTGCAGTTACAGGGCTGGAGTAACTCCAGTGGGGCTCCGCGCTTGTACTAGTCACAATGGGATTTGATCCAGGTGCTTGAACAGGAGTATGACACTTTGCACAGCCTCCCTCCAAGCAGCAGCTGTGCCGGTGGCCCCGCTGCTGCTGGGGTTTCTGCCAGCGGGTCCCACGATGCTGTTTCTTCAGGAGATGCTCTCCTTGGTGGCTGAGCTTTCCCCCATTCCCAAGTGCCCCGGGACGCAGCCGACTGACTTGTGATGAGCTGCTTTGCACAGTCTGTGTGGTATCCCTGTCTCCCTGGTTGTCTGGGGTGTCGGCACCCAGCACAACCCAGAACATCAGTCTGATGAAAGCTGCTTCTTTCACAACTTCACGGAGCAGCTTTGCTTTTTCCTGTGCCATTTCAGTCTCCTAATGGATCTTCTGCAGAAAAAAAAATAGTACAAGCCTGCGGCTGGTGTAGAAAGCGGTGCTGCCGCGGATACACGGGTGAGAGGGCTGTACCGCTGTCCAGGTCTGGGTGTCGCGGTCCACAGCTGATGCGCACCATGCTTAGTTACTGCTGTGTGGCACTGTGAACACCCTGCCCTTGAACCTGCCACCCCTGCATGTCGTTTCAGTGTCTTCCCAAGGGAGCTCAAAGAAGTTTTTGCCTCCTGGAGACAAGAATGCAGCAGCCGAGGCCGCCCAGACATCAGTGAGCGACTGATCAGTGCCTCTCTGTTCCTCCGGTTCCTCTGTCCGGCCATCATGTCCCCATCCCTCTTCAGCCTCCTGCAGGAGTACCCGGATGACCGCACGGCACGCACTTTGACCCTCATTGCCAAGGTCACCCAGAACCTCGCCAACTTCGCCAAGTAAGCCGGGGGCAGGGGCGGGAGGGGGAAGGAAGCTGCGGGTGCGTGGGCAGAGCCATGGCTCCGGCATCAGCAGTCCCACACCAGCCGCTCCTTTCCTCGATGGAAAGGGGCTGTTTGTTTCCTCTTGGCTTTTTCCCCCGCGTCTCTTGGGGATCCATTCCCTCGCTCTTGGGTCAGGGCAATCATTTAAGTTTCCAAAACAGGACGTGTTTTATGAGCAGGAAAACAGACTGTTCTGACCACACGGTCAAGCAGGCAGGGTGGCAGCAGGGACACACTGGCACAGCCGGGCGCTTTGTCCCGTGACGCCGCGTGGGGCACGGCTGGCACAGCGCGATGCCTGCCCCCCTCAGGGGCGCCAGCAGGACCAGGACCCAGACAGCAGCCATGGGGTGCGTAGCTCCAGGGCTGGTCTTTTCCCTCCTGTGAGCTCTGGGACCTTCCCTGCTATTGAAATGCGGTCTGAACTGGGAAGGTATGAAAAGAGAACGGGGACACTATCAATTTCTAACTAAGCCCGTTGGTTTGCTGGAAACAAAGCGAGAGATTTTTGAAAATCTTTCCACTGGCTGCAGCTCTGAGCTACTTATCCTGAGCTCTGATAACAAAATGATGAGCTTTCCGAAACATGAATGGACAGTTTCTGTCTAAAGCTTCTTAGATTTGGAAACTAGCTTAGTACACGCGCCCGCCGCCAGGAATGTGCGTACATGCACGCAGACACAGACGGGAGACATACAAGTGTGTTACACTAGATGACAGAAATTCTCTATATTCCTGGCCAATCCCTAGCTAAAGGGTTTTCAGATTCTCGGCGCTTCGCAGGAAAGACTCTTTAACTAAGCTGACATTGGCCCAGCCGCAGCGATCAAGCTGAGCTGCCCTGCAGACGGCAGCGGCCGAGCTGAGCCTCACAGAAGTGCTGGCGCTGGCACAGCACCAGCCGCCGCTGGTACAGCCGAACCGTGAGCCCCCCCCTCCCCCGTCGTGCTCAAAATACGATACCTAACTGAGAGCAAAGCTGGGTAGAGCGCTCAGAGGGCAGGAGGAGGCTGCGGGAGGCCCGAGGGGACAAACAGGCTGGCCCGGCTGCAGGAGCGGCGGTGCTGGGGCAGCAGTGGCTGGCGGTGCTGGGTTAGCCGCAGTGCCCGCGGAGAGCGCAGGGTTCCTGCCGCCATCAGTCACTGGGCTTCACTCAGCCCATGGTGCTGGGTGCTGCGATTTCTTTATCTGCAGTGACAGGTCCTATTTCTGGAGGCTGTGCCCTGACCCAGCAGTGAGATACACTCCGTTACCAAGAGCGGCTCTTTCTCGAGCTTTCACCTTCACTTCCACTGCAGAGATCCCATGCTGATGAGGACTTCACTGGATTATAGTGGAGTTAATTTTGGTTCCGTGGTCAGTGAGGTGTACCAGGTGTCTGCTATCAACCTGGGGATCCCAGAGGCTTTGAAGGGTGCAGATGCCAGTGTTCTGGCACTCCTACCTGCCTGCGCACCTACCCCTTCTGTTGACTGCACCTCTGTTTACAGGATTTAGCTGAAATCCGTATTGCTGTCTCAATAGGTTCGGCAGCAAAGAAGAATACATGTCCTTTATGAATCAGTTCCTGGAACACGAATGGACTAACATGCAGAGATTTCTACTGGAGATTTCCAATCCTGAAACCATCTCAAACACGGCTGGCTTTGAAGGCTACATTGACTTGGGCCGGGAACTGTCCACTTTGCACTCGCTGCTCTGGGAAGTCATCTCTCAGCTGGAGCAGGTATCCGGGGGGACCGCAGGGGCAGGCCGGTGCTGGCCGTGTGTACCACACCACGCAGCTCCCCATGGCTGGCGGGTAGCGAGCCGTTAGCTGTGTCTGTGCACAGCACAGCTGTTACTAACCCTGAGCGCTTCCCCAGCCTTTGCACATGCTGCAGAAGTAGCTCATTCTTTACATCCCTCTCAAGGCAGGTGAGTATAGTTCTTCCCCTCCTCTGCTGTTTACTTTAGGGGTGTGAGGATTGGAGGGGCAGGTGGGATGAGAAGGCAGAGCTGCTGAACACCAGGATTTTGTCTGTCCCAGCAGATTCAAAAGGTCTCTTTTTAATTAAGAGGATTTTTGGCAAGAGACCTGGACAAGGCTTGGCTTTAGCTGTCTTCTGTATCTGAACTTTGTTAATCATGCTTGCTTCCTCTGCCTCACAGCAACAAATGGTTCCTAACGCCACATGTTCTGGGACATCCCATAGCCTCAGCGGTGGGGGTAAATGATGGAGAAAATTAAAGTTGTTAATGTGATTCACTGAAGAGACTGTCTGGCAACTGGCAAAGCCCACCATTCTCTAGAAAAAATACAGGATGTTGGTAGTAATTCAGCTCTCTTTTCTGCCCAGGGCACTGCAACAAAGCTTGGGCCTCTGCCTCGGATCCTGAGGGATGTCAACTCGGCACTCAGTAACCCAGCCTGCGTGCAGGTCTCGGTCACAGCCGATCACACCGCATCCACGCCTAATGCTGGCAACAGCATCTCTGCGGGGCTGCAGAAAATGGTGATAGAGAATGACTTATCTGGGTAAGAGCATGAAGGGTGGCCTGGCCACAGACCAGGGGAATACTGAATGTTCATGTGCCAAAAGCTGGGCACCTGCAGGGACAGGCAGGACAGGGCATGGTGTGGAGTTGCCCGACTCGGCGACTAGGCTTTCTGATCACAGAGCTGATACTGGGTGTAGTTCACCTCTGAATCTAAACAAAGCAGTGGGCAGTGGCGCGGGCACATGGCTCCATCCTGGGTCCCCTGAGAGCCAAAACTGGGGATGTGGTCTGGGAAGTCCAGAACCTGGCAGTTCAGGTCTCAGCTGTTGGGATGTGGCTGCAGAAGCAAAACGTTCATCCTTAGAGGACCTGAGGGCTTGTTTGTGCTGACCTCAAAGTCATGGGCATCACCATTATGTTAATTAGGTCTCTTGAGTATGAAAAGTTTACGGCGTTGGCCATACTCATCCTTGTAAGACATAAGGTGTATGCTGAATGCACTGAGATCCAAATCTGGACATTTCTTTAACAGTTGCCAGGCTGTAGAGGCCTAACAACGAATTCCAGTCTGTTCTGTCCAGTTTTTATAATACTGGGTATTTTTGATGATGAGCAGTGATTCACAGCCACCTAACATACTTTTTGGTCTAATTATGTAAGGAGTTTCATTCATGGGGAAGATGACTCTGCTGCAGACCTGTAATGTTTCTGTTTGTGGAAAATGAAAGGGAGCCCACACAAATTAAAGGACTGTGGTAGTAAAATAGTTTGCAAGTGGAAACTACATAATATTTAAGTTTAATTAGGAATGAAAGGCAGCAGTGGTGCTGGACTTGCTCTAATCAGAGCTTTCATCTCTAATGCTTCCCAGCGTGAGGCGCAGTTATTTAAATCTAATGCTATGGAGGATCTCTGACAATATGCTTTCACCCAAATACTTGCTTACAACGCACCGTCTTTGATCAGCAGTATATTCACATTAAGCTACTGCAAAGCTCTTTCTTCCTGTCCCCAAGAAATCAATATTGCATGAATGTATGTTACAGCGGGAGGACTGGGTGGATAACCTTCAGCTGCTCGGCTTTAGCCTTGCCATGTGACCCATGGAGGCCGAGCGTGGATCAGGCCCCCGTGGTCTTCCGCGCTGTACCAGTATTGCCCAGCGTGCCCCCAGGAGCTCACTGCGCAGGTGCAGAGCAGGGAGCAGGGGACACAGAGCGGCGTGGGTGCAGCCAGCTGGAAGCAGGAAGGGTGACACATGCTGTCAGTGTGACGAGCAGATCCAGCTGGGGAGCAGAGCCCCCCAAGAGCCGGTCTGTGACGCCTGCTGCGCAGTGCAGCGCGCCCACCCACGCACGCACGCCCCTCGCTCGCCTGCCTACACCTGCCTGCTGCCGCGGAGCTGGCCCAGGGCTCCCCCGCACCCCTGCCTGCCCCGCTGCCCTCGCACTGTCCCCCCCCACGGGCAGGCCTGGCCAGGGAGCCCTGCCACTGCGCCCGCAGGAGCTGGGTTCCGTCCCCGTCCCACACCGCTGCGCCATGCTGATTTCTGCTGAGTGATTTCGTTTTCCTGCTCCGGTGCAGCATTCACAACTCTTCTTTTTTGTTTTGTTTTCCTTTCCTCTTCCTTACGCACTGACTTCCCCGCAGTCTGATAGATTTCACACGGTTACCATCTCCAACCCCTGAAAACAAGGACTTGTTTTTTGTCACAAGGTCTGCTGGGGCCCAGCCCTCACCTGCCCGAAGCTCCAGTTACTCAGAGGCCAATGAGCCCGACGTGCAGATGTCTAATGGCAGCAAGAGTTTGTCCATGGTGGACTTGCAGGACAATCGGCTCTTGGACAGTGGGGCCAACGCGTCTGGCACGTCTGACTCCCTCAATGACAGTCAGTCGTCCCTTGGGCAGTTGCAGGGCGTATGGACCGCACGGACTCAGCAGAACAGCGTGACGGGCATGGCCACCGTGCGCCGGGTGGGCCAGACCCCCACCACGCCGAGCGGCGAGAGCGCACCTGGCCGGCCCCAGCTCCTGGCACCCCTCTCCTTCCAGAACCCCGTCTACCAGATGGCCGCCGGGCTGCCGCTCTCCCCCCGCGGCCTGGGCGACTCCGGCTCCGAGTGCCACAGCTCGCTCAGCTCCCACAGCAACAGCGAGGAGCTGACGGCCAACAAGCACGGCTTCGCCGCCCCCGCCGCCAGCGAGGACTTCACCCGCCGGACAGGGGAGCTGGCCCGCCGGCAGCTCTCGCTGACGGAGAAGGGCGGCCAGCCCACCATGCCGCGGCAGAACAGCGCGGGACCGCAGAGGCGGATAGACCAACCGCCCCCGCCGCCCCCGCCGGTCACCCGCGGCCGGACGCCACCCTCCCTGCTGAACACGGTTCAGTACCAGCGACCCTCCAGCGGCAGCATGATGTCCTCCTCGCCCGACTGGCCCGGCAGCGGCGCCCGCCTCCGGCAGCAGTCCTCCTCCTCCAAGGGCGACAGCCCCGAGATGAAGCAGCGCACAATGCACAAACAGGTGAGTTCAGGCGCTGTACGAGCTCCGGGTGTTGAAAGGGGCCAGGCAGGGTCAGCCTGTGGCCTTAGAGAAGAAATGGGCCAGCGGGGATTGCTGTAACGGGCGGGGATGTCACTGCGGCTCTGAGTTACAGCATCAGTGCCCCCCCCATGGTGGCACGGCGTGTGGGGACATGCCTTGGCTCTTGCACCCAGCTTGGCCTGAGACGGAGGCCCTCCAGGGACAGGGACACAGATCAGTGGCTGTTCCCCATGTCCCTCCGTTGCGTGGCGCATTGGTATGTGACTGCCGCGAGGCGGTAGGTGGCAGAGACACGAGGGCCATGGCAGCCATGCCTCTGTCCTGCGCTACCATCTTGTCACTGCTTTGCCTCTCCATGCCCAGGCTCATCCCATGCCATAGTCAACCCCGTGCCATCTCCCAGACTCGGACCAGGCCCTGATCTTCTCTCGTAACTTGAGTTCCCCTGCTGCTGCTCCTGTCCCAGCAGAGCCACAGCACCCCGGGAACCTTCTGTGTCTCTGCTCTGTGGGAGCCTCCCGTCAGCGCGTCTGGGGAGGTGGGGAAGGCAGGCGCGTGCTCCCCCCGAGGGAAGCTCCTGCCGTGCAGAGCTCTGCGCTGATTCAGGTCCCGGACCCCATGCTGGTCTGCACAGAAATAAATGTCACTGTTCCGTGCGCTAACGCTACGTGGTGCTAAACTTGAAAGCAGTAGGTCACAGACCCAGGGCCCTCTGGTTTTCTTGGCATGGATGATTCTTTTTTTTCTAGTGCTCATTCATTCATTCTACATTTCAGAACTAACCCTATAGAAAATTAACACAGTAGGGCCTCTCAGTCCCTAAAGGAAGAGTTCTAAAAGTAACGCAAACGCAGAGAGAGCAGACAACTGGCAAGAGCTCGCTGCATCTCAGCCCAGAGACAGCATTAAGGCACCTTTTCAGCAGTACCGTGTTGAAAGAGCAGCAGAGTTGGTGTAACTGCCTTTCCTTTACAAGGCAGCTGTGGAGGCCTTTGTCAGTGCTGCCCGTTGAAGGCTGTTTTATCAGCCCATCTGGAGCTGTTCTGGGCACAGGGTATTGATTCCTAAGCGCTGACATTAGCAAGCATGCCATGTAGCAGCATTTGTATAATGTGGATCGATACTCATTAGGAACAGAGGGCACAGAGCTCTGCAAGCAGCAGCAGCCTCTTTGGTAGCAGAGTTTCTTCCAGAAAGACAACAGTGAACTCCAGGTGACCTTCGGAAAGCCCTGGCCGAGCTGTGTTTGCAGATATTTCCTCCACTCACCTTTATGGTGCTCTCAAAGTTTTTCTCAGGACCTGAAGTCCTCACAATGCCTCTCCTGCCCTTAATCTGCGCGTTTTACTTGGATATTAACAGCATCTTTAAACCATAATGAAACTGCTTGCTCATAGTTGGTGGTATTAAATGCTGCTTGAGAACAACAAAATCCCATTTGGCAGCAGTTCTAGTAGACGTCCACGAACCTCATTCCTACCAGCCAGAATCGCTTGCTCTACTTCGTAAATTCATCTGTGAACTGACTTTCAAACTGTCCCAGGCCAGGTCAGATGTCCTTTTTTACTTCTTCAGAGAAGGAAGGAAGATGCAGAAGAACGTGTGCACAGCAGGCTGATCTCTGTTCTTTGACATCCTTTACCAGTGGCCTTTACGCTGCTGAAATGAACTCCTTGGAGCCAGAAATTCCAAGCAGCCACCACAGGGCAGTGCCCGAGCTGGAGTTGCAAGAAAAAGCAGAAAGCCACAACCTGGGTGAGAATTTATAGCAAGTGATGTTCGTGAGCCAAGTCTGAAGCTTAACTTCTGGAGGTAGAAGACCAGACTGGAAGATAGCATGGGAAAGCCCCCCAGCCCCAGTGAGGTGATTAAACCAGTCCCCGCTGCTGAGTACAGAAACTCCCGTTTTGCTGCTTAGTGATCACTGGGTTCCTCAGCTGTGCAGAGGTTTGAACGAAGGAGAAACGCTGACATCTCTGACTTGTTAACTTGGATTCCCTTGACCAAGGCATCCAGAAGCCCTGGGTTCATCCAGGGAACTGTTTACTGCCGTTTACAACGAGCCAGGATGGAAGGGAAATAGCTGGAGATTCACTTCCTTGACCTTGTAATGTGGTTGGAAAATATTTAAGCAATGCCATTTCCAGTCCCTGCCCAGGCTAGGGCTGAAAAGCAGCAGCCTTGGCTCCAGCTCACCGACCGTGGAACGGTGCTCCTTGAGCTCCCACAGCTACGTGAACAAACCTGGACATGAACTGCTAAGATGCGGAGCATTTAGACCTCTCTAGCATCATAACTCTGGTCTCAACCAAGAAGAAACCTTTCTTTTCCAAGAAGGCATCTGCATGTCCAAAAGCAGCATTTCGGTTTGCAGATCTGGTTTTAGCTGTGCGGAAGCTCCGCAGCAAGCAGAAAGGCGGCTCAGGAAAAGAGGCTGGAAAGCTGAGTGAAATCGCTGCTTGCAGGGGGAATATACCACGTCAGGCCACCCTCGGCACCGTCCCAGCTCGTGTCCTGGGGTGACAGGACCTGCCCAGAACCCTGGCCTGTTCCTTTCAGCAGGACCCCACTGCAGTGCGCCGTTGTACGTCTGTTCTCTGGGGGTGGCACAGGGAAGAATTTGGCCTCTCGGAGGCTGTTTGACCTAAATTAATGTGCAGGTGCAGAACAGGAGTTGTTCCTACACCCCATCCCCAACTGCTCTGGTAGTCTGACTTGTCTGTTGCTGTTTGAGCAGCATGGGAGAGGGCTTGCTTGGAAGGAAATTCTCTCTCTCTCTCTCTCCAGCTTCATGACCATTTCTGTTACAGGTTTTTCTTTTGTTATGGTTGTATGTTTCATTGTAGGCCCCTTCTCCTGTGAACCCCAATGCCCTGGACCGCACTGCTGCTTGGCTTTTGAATATGAACATGCAGTTTTTAGAAGATGAAAGCATTGACCCAGATTCCAAGCACAGGGATAAGCTCAGGAATAAGGACGAGCTCAGCCAAGCAGAAAAGGTAAAACCTGATTGGATTGAAACAAGTTTCTAAATAGAGAGAGGATTTCCTTGAATGTCGTTCATCTGAGCCCCCTGGGGACAAGGCGGGCTGTGTGGCACATCCCTGCCCAGGAGAGATGGGCATCAGGTTGCTGCTCAGCCTCACAGGGCACTGCTGGGGAAGGTTTGGGAGGTTTTCACACACTCAGTGACTGGAATTACCCTCTGATGAAAGCAAGTAAGCAAAACAGCAGCCAGGAATCCAAGTGCTGGTGCTGCTCTGCAACAGACTGAAGCCAGCCAGTGTCTGTTACTTCCCCCATTCCTGCTCCCCCCAGCTGCAGGGGAAGAAAGCTTAAAAAGTGAATTAAGCACACTTGTAAGAGATGAGAGCTTACTCTCATCTTAATTACAGGCAGCCTTGTGCCTCACAACAGGGACATGTAGCAAGAAGGAGCTTCCATGTCAAAAGGATGTAAACAGGCCTAAAAATTAAGTCCAGATTCAGGTCTCAGAGACAGCACTGAGCCTGGAGTGACTTTGCTGGGGTAGTGACACTGCTCAGGCTTATGGCTTGTCACACAGATTGGGGCCTGACCAGCCTGGGGCTCTGTCAGTAGGTCAGTTCCAGAGCATTCAGTCCGAGCCCATGCCCAGGGAGAGGGTCTGTGCTGCTGGCGAAGCAGGGGGGGCTGCTGGCATCCCCTCCTTCCTGGGTGAGCCCGGGGCGGGAGAAGAAGGAGGAGACAGAGTAGACCTGGCCAGGGGTGAAGGAGGGTTAGAAATAAGGATCCCAGCAGTCATGAGCTGAGAAGATCCCATCTTTGCTGATCACTGCTGCTGCAAGGTGCTTTCTCAGCAGCCTGGCTCTGCCAGGACCGCTGCACACAAACGGGCACACTGGGGGTGTTTCCTCAGTGTGCTTCTCTTCTGTCACACCAGCCACGCGTTACCGCCCGGTCCCACAGAACTGCAGGCATCACCTTCCCTCAACCTCCTTCCCGTTTTTCCAGCACAGACATGTTTCTGGTTTTGTTACAATAGCCTTCCTGTTCTCACTTTGCTTGTGCTGTGCCATCGTGGGACTGTCGCCTGTTAAATTCAAGTGACATGCCAAATCATAGGAAGTGACATGCCAAATCATAGGGACTGCGAGGTACAAGGCAACAGCTCCCGGCTGCCCCAGGGAGAGCGTGGCAGAGTTTTGTGAGCGTTCAGCCCATTTCTTACTGGCTGTCTGCTCCTTGGGTATTCCTGTAAATGCACAGACGTGCACTGATCAGATAGCAGCTCGCACAGAAAGCGCACACAGAGAGGTTTAGCAGACTTTGCAGAGGTACAGAAGTCTTGGCTACTACCTAAGCCGAGACAGCAGTAGGCAGCAAACTGAAGAGAAGGCGGCATCAGACTGGCACGTCACACACTGGGTTATTGCTGCCTTCAGTCACCGAGGGGCTTCTGAAAGGGTTCAGTGCTCACTGGGGTCTGCAGCGGAGTGGAACTGGGGTGAGGTGAAATGCCGAAGGACCACACTGAGAAACGTGCGCTGGCCTTCTGCAGCTCACACCTGCCAGCTCCCGCAGGCAGGCAGATGGCCACCGGTGTGGACACGGTGCGTGCCAAGCGTTGTCACTAATCCCCTTCCTGGCACGTTCCTGTGAAACGGGCTCAGCTTTTACCAGGTGGGCACTCAGGGCCGCTCCATTCCCGCGGCAGCCTGCGAGGCCGCTGCTCCCAGGATGTGCCAGGCTCCCCGTCCTGTGTGGGGAGGGGCTCGCCAGCACCGGCCCTGCTCAGGGTACACCATGGTGGGGTTACAAACCCTGGCAGCAGCAAAGCAGTCCCTGTCCCAAGCTCGGAGGGAGCCCCCCCCCCCCAGGAACCTGCTGTCTCATGCCCATGCAGCATCTTCCGTTACTTTGCTGTCGCATCAGTCACTGACATTAAAGATCACCATTAGCATAATCTCTCTCCCCATTCCTGTAAGACGTGAATGGTAACCGAGAATGAGACAAGTGTTCTAGAGACAGGAGCGACTCCTTCGGTCTCTGAGGCCTCTCCTGCTATCATTTGAGCTCACTTACGCTGCTCCTATTTTAAGGCTAGGGTAGGTATTTAATCTTTCCTGTTCAAGCAGCTGCCTTCTGTCTGACTTCAGTGCTCCTGTGCAACTGTGTGGGCGTTTGTGTTCCCTCATCGCTCCAGGTTACATGTGCAAACTGTGTCGTTTCAGTGCTGCAGTAAAGGCTTTGCTAAAGGAGAAACAGCGTGATCTGTTGTGCCTGTCCCTGCCCAGGCAGAAGGATTTTGCAGGTCCTGCCTGTCTGCCAGCCACGGCTCAAATACTTTGGCAACTCAGGAAAGACCATCAGCATCATAAATTTTCAGGCCTTGGGAATTAACAGTTACTTTTGCTGTCAGCAGTCAGTTGGAGTGATATTAGGGAAGCAAGGTGGATTTACATGGGCTGGGGTCCAGGTGAGGGGTACGCAGGCAGCAGCCTGGCTGCCTTCCCCGCTCACCGAGACTGAGCTGCCCGGCAGGCTGCCCGGCAGGACTCAGAGCAACGCTGGGACACAAGCAGCTCCTTCGTTTGACTGCGTATACAGGTGGTGATGGCTGAAGGGGAATCTGCAGCTAGCCAAGCCAAGGCAGTTAAGCATGTTTCTGTCAGTTCATGAACAACATTCGTGGCTTTGTAACAGACTTCATGACTCATACGAGTCTTTTCTCCCATATCTAACTCTTTAAAAGCGGCTTGTCAAATTATCGGCTGCATGTTAATTATTCTGAAGTTATTCCAGTTGAGATTACTTTTAAAGGGCTATTTCCAAAGATATTTTTTTGAAATTAAAGGGTGCGGGGGAGGGTGTTTGTACACATACACGCTGGATTTTTCCTTTAGCAAAGCAAGTTGTACCAAATGCTGTGCTTCTGCAATAGCTGAACCCAGTTTTAAGCAAGCTCTTATTTTTTTAATGGCTTTATGTGCTGCTGCTGCTTTAGGTTGATTTGAATGAACAGTACAACTGTGGGGTCTTGGCTTCATGCAGCAGCTCTTCTCAGACCGAACCCTGTTTTGCTATCTGATTGCACTGTCTGAACTGCTGGGCCCCCAGAGGCGGTAGTGCTGCCCACCCCCGCTCCTGCCGGCCGGTTGCCCTTGCCGTGGCGCAGGGTGCCCACTTCGTGCCGGGATGGCAGTGGCTGACGTCTGTGGCTGCTGCAGAGCCTGGCAGGAGGCAGGCAGCGCTGACAGTCCATGCTTGGCTTCCAGCGTGCCCAAAGTGCCCACATTCAGTGTTGTAGACTGAAGAGCTCACGTGTAAACCCAAAATCCCACCAGTGCAGCTTCTCCTGCCTGTGTTTAGCCCTGCGCTTAGTGTGAGGAAGATGCCAGGCGCGTTTGCCATGCACTCGCTCTAACCTGCATTGCCCGTGTGAAATGCCAGACTCTGCTAACAACCCATTCTCTGAACCTGCCAGTGACCTGCCCGACAGTGGAACGCAGCATCGCTCCTAGCGCAGCGCGGAGAAGACTGAAGAGGAGGTGTCGGCAAGCGGGGTTATCTGAATCGGGTTTGCAGCTAGTCTGGTGCAAGGAGAGGGGCATCATTGGGTTATGGGGAAACCCTGGCAAGGGCAAAGCCCTACTAGGTAACATGCCACATGTGTTTTCTCCTCCTGTGTCTGTCCTTGCGTGCTGTAGTACCAGCAGGACCTAGTGGTGCTGCAGGACAAGCTTCGCATCTCCAACAAGAAGCTGGAGGAGTATGAGACTCGCTTCAAATGCCAGGAGGAGACAACGCAGAAGTTGATGCTGGAGTACCAGGCCAGGCTGGAGGAGAGCGAGGAGCGGCTCCGGAGACAGCAGGAGGATAAGGAGATCCAGATGAAGGGCATCATCAGCAGGTACAGAGGAGATGGGAATGCTGGAGATGACAGGAAGGCAGGCAGCCTGGCTGGCGTTAGAGCTGACCCCTGCTCCTGAGAACCAGGTTTCTTTGGAGGTGCAGGCAGGTTTCCCATGTGGATTTTCCAGCATTTATCCACTTCCTGCCCTTCTGGGTTACAGCCCCTGGGGTGGATTTCAAGCCCTGACTCTTTGGATCCCACCATCAGTGTTACCTGGGACAAGGAGAATCCTGACATTTTCCTGATTCACAAAGGTAAAACCTCAGGAGGGGAGAGCTGGCAGCCGGCCCCGGTTCTTGGAGGATCTGGCAGGCTTGCTCCTCTGTTCAGATGAGCAGTAGATGGAACAATCAAAATGATATTTTCCTGATGTTTAGCTGAAGATCTCCTCACCATCCCATTACTCCTAGCTATAAATCCCTTTCTCCTGCTCAGTGGGACATAGTGTTTACATTTGTTGGGGACACAGACTGTTGCAGTGCAGCTAGTCTCATCTTTGTCTGCACCAAGCCAACTTGGTGCTTTTTAATCAGCCCTCATAAATGGGTCAGCCTTCACTGTTCTGTATCATTTAAGCTTTGGGACAGCCTGCTACGGAGATCTTTAGAGAAGAGTAAGAGCCAGAAAAAAAGACTGGTTCTGCGTTATTGGGTTGTGTAAAAGAGGTAGTGCCAGTGGCTGTCTCCTTTGTGCTGGCATGCACAGCTGCGGGTCCTGGGAGCACCACAGTGTGTGCCTCAGCACTGCAGTTTCAGAGGAGATGGTGCAACCTGGTGTGGGTGATGGGCGCTGCTCGGTGAGGCCAGTTCCATCTGCAAACTCGCTTCTCTGGTATTTCACTTGTCTTCCTGTGTGCTTCAAAGCCGTACATCACCCCTTTGCTTCCTTGGTGTCCAGAACTAAACGAGGACATGATCTGTATCATTCACTATGGGTGGCTGATTTAGACGTGTATGAGACTAATAGCTGGGCTTAGCAGAGCCCAACAAATGTCATTTTTTTTCTTGTCTGTTTGGCTACCAGGCTGATGTCAGTTGAGGAGGAGTTAAAGAAGGACCATGCAGAAATGCAGGCTGCCGTGGATTCCAAGCAGAAGATTATCGATGCACAGGTGAGTCCCTGACACCAAGGGCTGCAGCCCCTTTCAGGGTGAGTCTACAACACACAACCTCCCTGACATGCAGCAGTGCCAGCTCAAGGGTGGTGAGGTGTGCGCCTGGGTGAGTCAGCACCGAGCTGCAGTCAGTGACAGAGCCAGTCAGACTTCAGCGGGATGTGATTTATTGTCACAGCAGCCGCGTTTGTACAGCTGTTTCCATCCTTGGAGCTTGGCAGGCGACACAGAGGATGTGGGGAGTGGCAGTTTGTGGAAGGATTGTGCCCACAATTCAGTCAGTTTGTGGAAGGATCATACCCTTATTGGCTCGGTCTGAGGTCCCCAGAGCTTTGCTTCGTGCCTTATGTTCCAGTCATGCTTGCAGGACCTGGATACAAGGAAGACACAGCCTGGCCACAGCAAAGCCAACATGTTTTTTCAGCCTTTAGGTTGTGGCTTGCAGCAGTGGGAAGCTCAGGTATTGCTGTAGATTGCAATGGCAGAGGAGCATCAGATGATGGGTGGAAAATGCTACGCTTGGAAAAGACTCTGACCCATAATCTTCTAATTTGTCCAGGCAGACTGTCTCAGCAGCTAGGCCCTCCTGCAGGTCACGGCTAGGTGATAGGCTTGCTCTTAACAACCCTGTTAATCACTTGCGAGTCACTACTCATGACTAATTTACTGTATAGCTAATTAAAAAGCAGACGAGACAGTAGTAACTTTGTAAAAAGAATCACTGTTTTTCTGTAATTTGTTCAAAGCCAGTAAATCATGTTCCCTTCTGCACTACGGCAGAGCCTCGCGGACACGGGCGCAGAGCGCAGCCCACAGCAGCTCTCGCCAGGCTGTCCTGTCTCCTGCCGCCTCCCGCGTTACACGTGAGGCTCTTACCGCGAGCCCTGCGCAGCCTGCATCGTTCCCTTTTTGTCATCTCAGACTGTACAGTCGTGTTGGATGTGTTCAGACCTGGACCTTCAAAGTTACACACAACCTACTGTGTCACTCTGAGTTTGTTCTGGTCCCTTCTGCTCATGGCAGGCGGGAGGATGACTTGTTCAGCGTCAGAAAGAGCAGGAGTGGCAGAATCAGGCTGCAGCGCGGAAGCCCTTGCTCCCATCCTTAGGATTCTGTAATCAGTGAGAGCTGCCATCAAAGCCATCCTGGGAGGCCACAAGTCATTTAACTATTAATTTTCACTAACAAAATCAATTAAACACTAACAGGAATAACTATCTTGGGAGAAATGGGTTTAGAAAAGGAATCTTACCATCTTTCTAACAGCTGCAGTTAGAGCAAACAGTACAATGAATTTCTGTATAATTGAAGAATTAATTAGAGGAACTATGTTATCTCCATTTTCTTCAGGATGCTAAAATGGATTTTCCTCACACTGCACAGGCCAAGTACGCTGGAGGCCCTGCTACTAGCAGCAGATTTCAAAAAACGCTGTGTAGCACTTAAAACCCCCACCCCTAAGCATGCCAGAGAGAAAGGTCCCGGTCCAGGAGGCCTCCAGGTCCCTGTCTCAGGACAAGCCCTGGCGTCACAGGCGGACAGGTCTCCATGCCTTTGCACTGACTGTCCCCCTCTGCCTGTTTGTTTCGCAGGAGAAACGCATTGCTTCCTTGGATGCTGCCAACGCACGGTTAATGAGTGCCCTTACTCAGCTGAAAGAGAGGTACAGCATGCAGACACGTAATGGGATCTCCCCCACAAACCCAACTAAATTGCAGATTACAGAGAATGGAGAATTCAGAAACAGCAGTAATTGTTAACCCGTGGAGGGTGCTGCCGCAGGAGAGGAGGCCTGGCCAGAGAGACCGTGCAGCAGCAGGTGTGAGCCGCGGCTTCAAAGAACGGCTGCTCTCTCCCCCCAGAGAAACCAGCTCCTTACTGCGGACGGCGCGCTGGACTGAGCCTCTGTGGGAGATGCTAATGCCAGCACATTGAGGGGACGGGAAGATCGAGTGTGAGATGAGTGGCATAAGGAAATAACATATATTTGAGAATCGCTGTCACTGTTGGATTTAAGTCAGTGTTTAATGTTTAAACAAAAGTAACCTTTTCCTTCTAAGCTGCCCAAAGGATACGCCTCACCCCTCCCAGCAAGGAATAATGTCCTTGTCATTGCAGTAAGCGAAATAAAGGGAGCTGGGCAGAGCCTGCAGCAGGCAGTGGCCCAGTAAGCCCAGTTAAAGTGTGCTGCTGGATGTAGCCGTACGAGGGATGGCAGCAGAGCTTGGCCCGCTCCTCCTGTGACTCCCCATGGAGCACAGTCCTCTCCCAAAGCAAAGCCCGAGCTGAGCCCAGCCATCTCCTGTGGCTTTTGTGAGGCCACTGACTTTTACAGCGGGTGACTGTCCACGGGGCATTTACGCAGCTAATTAGTGTTTAATTAACTCCACCCATATAGCGAGCGCAGTGCAGCTGGAAGGTCAGGGCGCACTGTGCGTGGTGGTAGCCAGAGGGGTGCTGTGCCAGGGGGTGCTGTGCCAGGGGGTGCTGCGTGGGCAGCGGAGGGCACGGCACGGCATGCCTGGCACTGCCAGGGCGCCGGGGCCCGGGACAGCCCGGGGAGCCCAGCAAGCCCAGGGCTCTGGCACACAAGCGGAGGGAGGAGCTGGCACCTGGTGAATGGCAACTTGATTTCTCTCTACAGCTTCTGCTCTCTCACAAGTAATAGGGAAGAGTCTTTGTCAGCAATAACCCCGGGGCGCTGTCCCACACACACACACTTCTAGCCACAAATAAAGTCAGTGTTGCCTGAGCTTGGTTCCCGAGCTGTGAATGAGGTGCAGGGGCTGGATTTCCTGGCGCCCACTGTGGTAGAGGGGGAGTGAGGGGCTACGCGAACTGGCCAGCTTCTTGCTTGACAGAGGGTTCGTTATGGGGATGGAATGCTCTGTGCAAAGATTTTTACTATTTCTGGGGAGAAAAACAGACAAAGAAACAAGAAAAAGCCCTGAAGAACCATGAAGATCGGTAATTGTATTTCTTTTCTTTCACAGTATGCATTAGAAAAAAAAAGATCCCATTTTCTGGAATACTGTCCTCTTTAAATTGGGAATGAGCACTGCATGGAAATTAACCGGCTTGAAGAATGTAAAACATGGTCATAAGGGAGTAACCACCAAGAACAGCAGCCACCACCGAAAGCCCCCTTGTCAGGAGCACTGTGCAGGCATAAGCCAGGATTAGACTTTCCTAACTGCTGAAACACGCAGATTCGGCACATTCAGACACGTTGTGCTCAGCGGAGGGGTCACCTCCTTAACGGGGGATTGTGCCGCTGACCTGCCGCCACGGTGTGTTTGTTGGTTTGTGGTTTTTTTTAAGTTAGTACTTCATGACTCCCGCTCTCAGAGCAGGTCACTCGTACCAAGAGCCAGAGAGATTTCTCTGAGACACGGATGACAGTGTACAGTGTACAGGACATCTGCCTGTTCCTCCCACTAAAGTTTAATACACTGCTCAACGCCTGTCCTAGCTCCTCCTGCCATGTGTAAATGTACAGTCAAAGGGACTAGGACGTTCCCCGAGCTCTGCACAGCTTAGGTACCGTCTCCAGCCTCACACCACCCAGGCTGCCTGAGCAGGACACTGCCAGTAAGCTCTGCATTGCCATGCTGCCCCACAGCCATAAAGCTCATTAACAGCATTCTTCCACACGCACTTGTTCTCAAAATTAAAGATGCTTTTTTTTTTTTTTTTTTTTCCTAACCATTTTTCTGTTCCCTGGAAGCCCTGGGCCAAGCCTGGTGTGGCTCGGTCCTTGGAGGAGCGAACGTGTTGCACTGAGGTCTCCACACCCCGCCAACACCTGCAGAGTGGTGCAGTCACAGCAGACCCCAAGCGGAGCTCCTCAGAGCAAAGTAATAACTAAATATTTATGACAAGTACAGTCACCTTTGAATTTTGGAGACTAGCACAGATGGCTTTGAAGAACCTCACAAAACTGACACGGTTTACAACTGGAGAAAGACCCAGACAGGTTAGGAATATACAGGGTACTGTGAAGCGTTGGGTACGTACACTTACATCTGCCACTGTCTCAGAGTCAAACACGTTATAAGAACCCTGCAAAAAGACTATTTTAAACCGCTGTTGCCCTGAGATGTATGTCTAGAGCTGATTGTTTTTTGAGTTCCAAAATATTTGTGTTGCGAGAGACGGGAAGTTTTTCATGAGAGACGTAACACAGAGGAATGGAAACGCTAGCAGGGCGCGGGGGCAGGCGCCCCACCGGCAGCGTGTTTCCATTCGTACACGGGATTAATTCTGGGTGCAGTCAGTGCTCTTCCATAGCGCTGGGAAAAAGAGAGTCACCCACAAAACAATTGTTTAGTACTGAAGCTAAGCACAGCATATCTTAATCTTCTCAACCACAAGCCAAGGCACTGCTCCCCCTCACCCTGATCTGTCAGAAACTCCTGGTTAACCTCAGACGTGCAAATTACTGAACACGCATTGTTCTGCTGAAATAGCAGGAACGCTTAAATCCTTCCACAGCGAGTTATTTTTAAAAAAAAAAACACCTTAAGAAGTTCAGTGCCAACGCCTTCTGGAGTTGTTGCTTAGTTTCCTGAGCCAGTATAAAAAAATTCAAATCAGGACAAAGCCTAATTACAGTACAGATTCCACCCCCACCCCCCTGCCCCATTTTGGGCCCGCTTCCTTCCCCTGCAACTCTCAACAACTGGACCGAAACGTCACCCTCCACTGAGAAGGTCCGAGGGCAGGTTTTAAGCTCCAGGCTCAGTTCAGTTCTGTTGCTTCAGTTTGTGTTTCTGTTATTTATGAACTGTACATGTATATATGTGTGTGCGTGTGTGTGTGCATGTGCACGCCTGTGCGTGTACGTGGGCGAGCAGGAGCCAGCGAGAGCGTGCGAGCATGCGGCCGCGTTACCGCCATGGCCTGGGGCCTGGTACCTGGCGCAGCAGTACCAGGGGCAATGCCCAGCGGTGCTCGCAGCACCACAGCAAAGCAACCACTATCCGTAATGTCTTGTGAGCAGCTCCATTTTCTTTTTCGTTCTTGCGCTTTCTACAGTAAGAGGCTGTTCTAGTGCAAACTGGTCAAAGTGTAACAAAACAAAACAACAAAAAACACTCAGATTTTTATCTTAATACAAGTCTTAATATTTTTTTGTAAATGTTTTCAGTGTTTACTGTAACGTATCTATCTCACTAACAGTTGTATATAGTAACTTACTTCTGGTGCTGCTTATTCGGTCAGGATTTGGCTGTATCTCACTGCTGTTTTGGAGAGGTGGACTCAAGCTAGCAAATCTGGATCCAGACAGAGGTTACGATTGCAACCGCCTCCCTTGGGGATCTGAGGAAAGGGGAAGGGAGAGACACCAGGGATCCAGATTTGGAGTTGGCCCACCTCAAGGATTCTGTTTTAAGAGTTTTGATTTGGGGTTTTGTTAAAACTGTAGTGAATGCTTCTGAAAAATGAGCAAAGCTTTGTGTAAAGGGGGATGAAATGGACTGAATAGTACCCCGAGGTCTCTGCGAACTGTAAATGCCATCATTTTGGACAGGGATTATGGCTTCAGTGCCAAAAGATTGGAGGGACCCAAGTCCTTCCCCATGCCAACTAATACTACAGTATAGTCACGAGCCCCTTTTGCACCAATTTAAGCAAATCCTACCACCATCCAAAGAGTCCTGCGTCACTCTGCATTGTCATTTGAGTCTGGTTGGTTTTGTTTTCTGCTTTTGCAGTTGTAAAGCACTGATTGCACTGTGAGAACACGCTGAATCCTCTGGCCTAGGAGCCAGCCCCTTAAGTTGCTGCAGGGTGCAGGACACAGGTTCTGCTACTACAAATATTCCTAAAGGGTGAAGGGACTTGTTGGACCTAAGCGAGGCATCACGGGCTCTCCTAGGGAAGCAATCGGCAAGTACTTGATCATTTCCAAAGTTTAGAGCACTCATAGGCTTTTCCCCGTTACTAATGTCCATACCCAGATGCAATAGAAAACCCAGCGAGGCCTGTTCTGTGATGAACAAGGAGAGGATTTTTGGTCACGGGAGATGGAAAATACGCTGACACGTTCAGCCAGGGCAGCCATGAGCTGTGGCTCATAGGTGTGATCTGCAAGAGGCTCATTTCCCCCAGCGATCCCAGGGCAGGGGAGCAGCCCGGTCTGGCCGCAGTGCCTGTGGCCAGCAGCTCCACC